>JARYHS010009186.1:146259325-146403784 GCA_031002005.1 Vandiemenella viatica | reverse complement strand
CAGTATAGATGGCTCTGAATAAAATATCCACCAATGAAATTGCGAGGAGGCGGAGCCAGTATTGCGTTCCTGTTGCCTGGGATGACATTGATGCCAGATTGTGCAAAATAAGAGTGATAGAATATTTCAGCAGCGGCCACAAGTAATGTCAAAGACTGTACATATACATAAAAAGGCTTTGTATGATAAGATGAAATTCTTGTTTAGTAGGAAGTGGAAATACCTTGGGACTACGTCTGGAAATAAGCTCAACTGGCAAAACACATTGGGCAGATGGTGGTAGAGGTTTCATAATACTGCTTTCAGTGATAATAATTGGAGGAAATACAGCGAACCGAGGGACTGGGATACACAAGTTTTGTCAAACTATTGCTACAGAATGGTAGGTTAGTATGTGACCCACATTGCGGGAATCAAATACAGGAGTTTGAGAGTGTGCAAAATTATTGCAGATCAATCGATAACAAAGAAGCTGGGTTGCGAATCGTTGAAAGATTAGATGCGGGTGACAATAGTGCTCTGAATGTATAAGGCTCTGGGTGGATTTTTCTAGAATTTGGAGTGTTTATTATTTTGCTTAAGACTTTACACCTCGTCAACGTCATCAGAGGTGGGAAAGGACGGGAGGCAAGGAAACAAGAAATTTGGTCATGGTGTTTTGAAGGAACCATCTCCGTATTTGAATGGAGCACTTTGGGGAAACCATGAAAATCTAAATCTAGTTGGCCGGACGGGGATTAAAACCCGCGTCTTCCCGAATACGAGGCGAGAGCGTTACCACTCACCCAACACGCTCAGTAATTAGGAGTAGTACATGAAAATGAACAAACTGGTGCTTTATCTAAGGAATAAACAAAATATTTTAACGTTTCTTTCTAATGTCAGTCACTAGAGCTTCTTGCTGGATTAAGTTAAAGATGGTAATGCTAAACAGTTTACCCGAGTTAGTGAAAAAAATTTAAGATAAATTATGAAATGCAAAAGTGGATGAGCAGGGAAGTTTCCACCGTGACTAGCTCCATGGCAAATTTTGTTGATGTTGGCTAGCTGAAATGCTGTACTTCGATAAACACTAAGCAATAAGTCAGCTGCCTTGAACACGCTCTGAACACAACTATACCTATTTGAATGTTTTGCCTGTCACTGGCAACCTCCGCACATACAAATAACAGAATGCTATAAGATATGGTAAAAGCATCCGTTCACAACAATGTGGCGAACCGCTTCCTCTGCCTTCCTTCCTTCCTCTTCCAGATTCGACAGTAGTTTTCATTCTACATGAAACGTATAGAGGCCTAGAAAATAAACGTATCGCACAAAGAAGTTTAAACAAGATGCATACAAATTTTTCTCTTAAAAATCAAAGATGAGATCCCATGTTTAAAAACCGTAAATGTGATATGGTGCATACCAAAAAAGTTTGAATAAACTGTATTACAAGTTTCCAGGCTAATAGGACATTGAGACGACTTAGCTAGAGGAAATATTTTCCGAAAGATTACCAAACACACGAATTACTTCAAATCGGAGCAGCTAGATTTGTTTGTGGAAATTACGCCAATAAACTAACACAATAAAGGGACTGGGTTGGGAGGCATAAGAAGGAAGACCGAGACTTAGAGGAAAGTAATTGAGGAAGGTAATAAGTCGCACATTAAAGATATCAGAAAAATTATGATAACCATTTTCGCAAACTAACACTTTAGGCAAACTTTTCATTTGTTAAGGTAATTTTAGAAGGATGTGCTGAACTATTTACTGCAATCAGCGAAAGAATTTAAAATAAAATTTTTCTTAATAGCCATTACACTTAATAAACAATATGAAGCGTGCAATATAACAATCGGCTACGTAAAATGTTGCACCATAGCTGTTTATTATTATGAGCACATATATCTTTCCTCGGGAAGATATTTTTAATGTAAACAAAGCAGTTCCTTAGATTAAAATCCCTCTGGAATTTTAATTTTTCACGAACCGATAGTGTATAATATACACATATATCCAGACAGCAACTTCATGTTTTTCCGCGAGGATGATAAAAAACGGCAATCTCCACTGCCGTGTTGCCCTATGACCTACTTAACTTTAGCACTAGAAAAACATAAAACACTTCTCATATTTGCAACTTTAACACAAGCCATAAGTTTTTTAGGAACGGTGCAGCACCTGCTGAAATGTAAATGAACCTCAAACGAAGGTCGCTACAGACAACAGTACACGACGTCCGACAAACGTGAACACTACAGGCAGTTTCACAACCTTCCGACGTTACGGCTCCCTCACGCCTGGCAAGGCTCACCGTAACAGGTAGAAGACTCAGAGAGAGCGAGAGCGCGAGCGGTAAACAAGCAGGTATTAAACTGACGCAGCAGCAGTAGCAGCTGTCATCACACTCACGGCTTGTCCGGCTGCGATCTCCTTGCGCGTGCCTCTTCGTGCTGGATTTCCTCGGCACGAGTCACACTCTTTGTACGCCTGTACCTAACACGCTGCTCCTCTCCCGTCATCACTTCCTCTCGTCAACAGACCGTCTGACTGTGTAAGTGGACTGTGTGTGGACGGGACGGTCAGGCCAACAGCGCGCGCTCCCTCCCCCTCTCTCTGACGTCACGCAGCGCGGGAGCTCGAACGTGGCAGATCGCAGGCGAGGCACATATCTCGCAATTATTTATGTCCGTCCAGGAGATATTAAAAATATATACAGCTGTAACTGCTAAACTGTTAACCAGTCGCTGACAGCACTACAGAAATTACAAACGAATTCTGGGATTCATTAAATTCAAAGATACAGCTCATTGGCATCAGAAAATTCCATGTTTGATTCAGTTATATTTGACGAAGTCGCCTTTTATGTGAAAACATATGTACAAGCCATTTGCCTGTTTCTACATGTAATTCGGTGATTTATATACTATTCAGTATTCTCCAGCAATAGTTCTTGAATTTTGTTGAACTGTTATGATCATTTATTATGACTGAGTTTGTGCTCGAGCGGAAACTTACCTACACACATACTTTGGAATTTCACTAATTTTTGGTTAAACTTTCTGAGGTACCTCCATAATAAAGTCCAGTAAGTGACTACTTCACTTTCGAATGATAACTTCCTTTTTCCATTGTGTTTGAAATCAATGTTAACTTACGGTCATGGAAATCTCTCCCCAATTACAAACTACTCGCTTCGAATCCCCGTCCGGGCATCCAGATTTGGGTTTTCCATGGTTTCCCAAATCACTCCAGGCAAATGCGGGATGCTTCCTTCAAAAGGCAATGGCCGAATTCCTTCCCATTCCTTGCCCCCATCCTTTCCCGTCTCTAAAAGACCTCGCTGTTAGAGAGACGTTAAGCAAATAAAAAAAAAAAAAACTACTACTATTTCTTTGGACAATATCCATCCAGACCTGAAGGCCAGTGTATGCTCTACACACACACAGTACAGTGTACACTCTGTTCACCCACTTTCTATACTCCAGTGACTCCTGTCTGGTCATTTATCGTGTAAGTTGTTTACTGTGTTCTATACAGTATGGCAGTAGTTGAACTGCCATGCCAAAATATATTACTGTAGCCCGACAACAGACTTTGAACTTTCAAAGACTACATAAATATTAGGGAGTGCTTTAGACAATAAATAATAAATTGCCGAGCAACTAAGCGTGTAATAAGAATTATGTGTGGGGTTTGCAATAGAACTTCATGTAGAGAGCTGTTCAAGAAGTTAGGGATTTTAACATTAGCATCTGAGTATATATACACATTAATATACTTTGTTTGAAACAAATAATAATATACATAATTATGGCACTAGAGGTAAAAATGATCTTCACAAGGATTTCAAGTCATTGTCATTTGTTCAAAAACGGGTCCGATATTCAGGGATACATATTTTCAATAAACCCCCCTACACATATCAAATGTCTAGCTGATGATAAGAATAAATTCAGGAAAAAACTCAAAGAATTTTTAATTGACAACTTCTTCTACTCTGTCGAAGAATTTATTTATAATATATCTAAAAAATAACTGCCAGTAGCTTGTGTAGATGTAGATTACATAATTAATTTACCTTGTATGCTATGACTGTACATCTCCTGGTGTAGGTATTTATTTGGTTATGCAATTGTTTACGGTACCATGTATGCTGTGACTGTACATGTTGTGGTGTATGTATAATTTTGTTATTGAATTGTTTAATGTATCATGTATGCTATGACTGTACATCTACTGGTGTACTTATTATTTTGTTATGCAACTGTTTATCTGTAAACTGACAACTTTCCACATCCAAAGAGCCAGTCTCTTATATTGGGATCAATGGAAAATGAATGTATTGTATTGTATTGTGTGTGACCACACACACTGAAAGAATTTAATATAATGTAAAAATCTGTAATATGTGCGTAGGAAAATTTTCCACCGTTGCATGTGCTCCATACCATTTCATTTAAAAATTGAATAACATATTGGTACAGCTTAATAGTGATAATTGTAAAAAGCAATCATTAAACAACACCAGTCCTCTCCAAAAAAGCAACCAACAGTGCAACAGCACATTAATCCAATTTGAAGCAATGACTGTGAAAACCAATACCCACTGTCTGCTAACAGGCCAATTCTTTTCCAAGAAGTTAGCAGTGACAAAATTAAAGACAGATGTTTAAATGGTCTTTAATTGATCGATACTAAAATCTTAGATGTTGAACATAATAGATAGTAAAAACCATTTATGAGATTTGACAACAGTCTTCTAATATTTTAAGTTCTTTAACGTTAACAGGTTTGTGTAATAATAGTCCCAGCATTTCGATTATAGTCTGCTGTTTTTACAAGTGATAACCTGTAACACATTTTGATGTTCAATGACCACATCTGGTACCACAGGACTGGAACGACGAATTTTACTGCAGGCTTGAGGTAGAGACAATATAATGTTTGTCAACTTGCAGTTCTTCAAACAATAGCTTCTAAAATTCTGCAGTACGCATATGAAGTACTTAACAAATCTTTTAATATTCCAAGTTCTTTAACGTTAACAGATTTGTGTAATGATTGTCCCTGCATTTCAATAGTCCGCTGTTTTTACAAGAGATATTGTTGGCGAACCTGTAACGCATTTTCATGTTCAATGACCATATCTGGTACCTTAAGCCAAGAATTTTAATGCGGGCTTGAGGTAGAGACAAGGTCGATTGCTGCGGTAGCTCCGTAACATGAGATCGATCCGTTCCAGCTGAAGGGAAACCTACCGCGACCGTGGTATCGACCGATTTGTGTTTCGCAACAGGCACCCACACCAGGCTTAGAAGACTACAGCTGCCAGCTGGGTAGAGGTCAGCGGAAGAAAGCCAACGAGGCGCACATGGTGAGGTGCACGGTTTCTCAAGCCGTGAGCAGTTTCCAAATTTCAACACTGTCGCGGCGACTCAGTATATAAATTTTATACGCCGATCTTAGGTCTAAAGAGGGGATGAAGTTCGATGATTCAATATATGTTGTAGCGAAGTATCTCCTTAGTTACAGTTTCCGTAGCAGCTTACATACATTAATATAATGTACGAAAGGATGTCAAGAAATAAATAGTAAGTAATAGCTCGTTATGGAGATAAAGGCGTTGCCAGGAGGATGAGATTCTCGACTATCAGGCAGCACAATCGGGGTCCCTTCCGACTCCACTACCAATTTGTTTGAGTTATCTTTTTTATTAATACTTCTATAATTATAATTTCAGTTTAATGCAATATTTCCATCCTTAAGTTATCAGCAATTGCTTTTCATTTTTGACCATTATTTCAAAATAAATAGAAAAAATATTTGTTGTTGAGTTTAAACCTTCTCTGGGCGACCGTGTAATCATGCCGTAGAGCAGGGGTGGTCACCCCGAATGATCTTGCGTGCCATTTTTAAAATGCATCATAACTCCGCGGGCCGCGTATGAAATTATATATTCCCATATTAGATATAGATATTTTTTGGAGTGAAAAATTGAAAAATAATGAGTTATTATTATTGTGTTTACTATTATTTTTACATGAAAACATCGATAATATAATAATGATACTTAACTTAGTCCACAACCCGAAGGTTGGTTGGATCCTCCCGAAGGAGGCGTACTAAGCCATTGTGTCAGAGGTAGGACGGCCAGTTCCTTTCCTCTGGGACCTACAGTTTAGCGTGGAATCCGAACCACGGAATAATAATAATACTAAATGCATATTGTAAAGAAATACATAACACTAAAATGAAATATAAAAAAATATTATGTATAAGTGTGATGAATCTCGCGGGCTGGAAAAATGTTCAGGCGGGTGGCCACCCCTACGGTAGAGCGTCTGACTACGGCCCGTCGGCCGATATTCGATCCCCGACGAAGCCGAGGATTTTTCCTCGAAGCTGAACGTCCTGAATGGACCTCCAGGCCCAGTCAGCCTATTGTCGAATGAGTACCGTGGGGTAAAATCCGCTGGAAGGTAAAGAAAAAGAGCCGAACCGTGTCTCTGACCACAGCATGTCCACTCTAGTGCCTAATGTCAGGAAATAGGAATGCGCAGCTCTACCCCCGCCAGTCCTACGGGAATACGGCTTGAAAATTGTGAAAACCCACTGCCTTTACCTATAAAACCTTTTCCAGCCTCCCCCCCCCCCCCCGGTGGAGCGCGTCATTTTGATGTGAAGGTTCGAAACCGTTATTCGACTTCATCTTCGCCAGAAAATAAAGTTGTAGGCTTAGTCGAAGCGTCATATGAGATTGATGCGCTCACCCGACAGAAGGAGAACGTTTTGTACAGTTTGTGGCAAAACGAGGATAGGTCTATTATTTTCCCGGCTACACGCAATGTTGGTCTGGTCGTGTCAGATTGTTGCAGACAGCTGGAGGCGAAAGCAGGTGAGACGCTTAAATAGGAAAGTCACACGTAGAACAGCTGGGCCGAGACTAAGGGACTGTGCACAAACTACGTGGCTCGGTCCAGGGGGGGGGGGGCGAGGGGAGGGGTTGGCTGAAATGCTACGCTGGGCTACGTGGGGGGAGGGGGTGTTCCGAGCCAGACCACGTAGCTTTCCTTTCATAACATTTTTCACAGTTGAAGAACAGAACTCACAACAGCATGTGAATATTTATTTCCCTCAGTTAATTATCTCCGCATGTAATTTACAATAGTCTGACAAGAGAAAACAGTACAAAAAGTCTTCTGGAATCAAAATGGAAAAAAAGCTACGTGCTACGTCAGAGGAGGGGAGGGGGGTAGAGGCAAAAGCCACGTAGGGTTACGTGGGGGAGAAGGGGGGGTTCACAGGAGGCCAAAATGGAGCTACGTGGTTTATGCACGCTCCCTAAGTGGCGTGTTTCCAGCACGGCCTAGTCCCTGACAGAGAGTGGGAATTGAGATGCATTACGACCGGGATGGGCCGTGACAAAGAGCGTTAAAAACAGACTTCAACAGCGTAAGGCAGCTTGCAGGTGCAATCGAAACAGTCTGGGGGAGTAGTACAAAGTAATAATGATATCGTATTAGAGACGGAGGGAGTCCGCGACTCGAGCAGTACGGCAGCTAAAGGCTTTTGCTACAACAAGTACTTGTTTAGAAACAGCTTCTTTCCTCGTCTAATCGACAATCCTGGCCTTTCAATGACTTGAAATGACTGGGTGGTGCAAGGGATATTCTGTTAAGAAATGGAGATACACGCTATATAAAAAAAGCAGATATTATCAATACTGCATTCATTGGGAAAAAAACTAAAATTGCAAAACAAAGTATGAAGTGTATGTTTTATTACTTGTTATCCGCGTATTCTGTTTAATGTCTCTAAAATTTTCATGACAATTCTAATTCTGTGGTTTCTAAAAGAAATACTTTTGGAGAAAACCCTGAATTTTAGCTAGAGACAGTTTAGAACATAGGTTCCCAACCTTTTTTGACCTACCGCCCCCTTTTCAAAAAAAAAATTACTCACCGCCCCCCTGAAAAAAAAAAACAGCACCGACGTCTTCTGTTGTTGTAATCAATGTTGTGTAATCCATAGCGCTTCAATTTAATAGGATTGTTGCCCACTTCTTCAAACAGTGATTTGATGGCACCCCTCTTAGGTGAATTGGGCTATATTAAATATTGAAAAATAAGGACAGATTTTTAAAATTACTTTATTAAAGAATATTAAGAATGTTATTGCCTTGTACAAAATTTGATTAAAAACATATATTGAAAATTATCAGTGAGAGGTCTAAGCTTGGTGGAATGATACTAATTTTTCTACATTTGGTGCTGTATTTGTCAGCAGGAGTCTTAAATCGCCGCGTTCCACTACTGGAAATCTGTTTCTTTTCTTTGTTAGTAAATTTCTTCCTACACTAAATCCCCTTTTGGCTAAATATGACAACAGGAATGCAATAAAAAAAAACTTTTTTGTTGTAGCGCACAAAGCCGGATATAAATCTGGAATTTGAGTCTGTATCCAAAATTCTTGACATCCATTTTTTAATTTCAATTTTAACTCTTCATTTTTGACAGTTCTGTCAACTCTTCCTGTAGTGATAAACCTGCTGTTTGTAGGTTTGAGAAAGATTCTAATACCCAATCTAGAATGGTCATGTTAATAATATCCTGAAATCTGTTTTTAAAATCTTCATTAAGTGCTTCCAGTTCCCTCCATAGAAAATAAAATTTTAAAAAATAAAACTTATTTAAAAAAAAAGTCAGATAGCCTAAGGGCATTTTCACACACACCGGCAAAACCGGAGCCAGCGCCGGCCTTATTGCACCAAGTTCAATAAGTTTTATGCTTTGGCGGAAGAAATAGGCATCGACCATTCAAAAAACATTACTTTAATAGATTATTATATCGCAGAACGAAATATAGTAAATATTTAATTAACATACAGTACTGGATACATCCTGTGTTGACTCAAATATAAAACGAGGCCTAGAAAAATAGTGAAATAAATCAAGTACACAAATATTCTGATATATTTTTGTTTCATTCAAAAATTTTGACCAATTACGAAATAAACTGAATTTTTTAAATATTATAGCTACGACTGCGATTGAAATCTATAAATTTCTTGTATTGATTTTTAAGGATCTCGTTAAAGGAGCGAACTTTACTGACTTGCATGAGACCTACAGATTGGGAATAAACACAATAAAAACGTAGGCGTGGAAAGAGATGTATACATTTCTGAAAGAATATTTCAAAATGAAAAGAAAAAGAAACAAACTGAAAATTACATATTTATCATTAGTATTAACAAACACTGTAAATAACTTACACTTTACTTAAAAATGTAAGTCTGGTTGTGCTATAATTTGTGGAATCAACACAAAGATACATTGTCAGTATCGAAGGTGCGTTTCTGTGGCAAATTAACAAAATAAATTATGTAACCTGTTCTGTATTGTTATAGCTAATAATAAATGTATAGCTGATCAACTTTCAGTTGTTCTTTTTTTCTTTCACTTCAAAATCTTCTTTCAAAATGGGTAAATCTCTTTGCACACATTCTGTTCTAACTTTGAAATAGTCGGCTGTTTTATCCCACAAATAAGGTTTAATATCAACTAATTCATTTAATGTTATAGTATCGTGCGAGTAATTACATATTATTACAAAACTACAGAAAATTACTGAGATTAGATTCTCTCCACCACAGGCACCAGTGTGGACAAGTGTGAATAAGAAACAATTAAATCAAAGGGCCGGCGATCTGCTGGACCAGATTACGTGTGAAAGCTCTCATTTGATTAAATTGTATCTGGCGCCGGTTTTGCCGGTGTGAAAACTGCCTAACAATATCCCGTTTCAATATATGCCGGCCTTACACGAAGTACTTAGCAAGTGAGGGATTTCAATATCTGCCCACGATGCAATATAAGAGCTGTAGGCACCCAAATATGACATCATTTGTACCGGAAACAGACGACACATATTGATTTAAGGAACACCTACCTTTGACGGAGAGGCCAACCATAATAGAAATATTATTCCCATTTAAACTACGAATGCATATACTTATTTATTTCATTGTGATAACATTTCCATATTCACGTTCAGTACAAAGTAAAGCAAACTTACATTAACTGAAAGTTAAAGTACTTCCCGAAGCTGCTATTTCGCTAACAAGTTACGCGCTTCCGAACATGGTAACCACATGCACTATAGAAACTGTTCACCATCGACAGAAGACACTATCACCGAAACCGTGGACACGTTCAGTTAACCTGACAGTGTTGCTGGTTTTCTGGATCACAGTATTTTCTTAAATTTAAATTTCATACAACTTCATGTCAACCATGGGTGCACTATCAACCATAGATACTCTTACTCTTTGTAAAAATCTCGAAATTTCGAAAATGATATGACTCTTAACCCTCCTTAAAATGTATGGTAAATTTTGTTGATAATAATAATAGGAATAGTAGCAGTGATCAGTACAGAATCGAATGGAGTTAGTTAGCACATGATAAAAAAAATGAAATAAAAAGATTAAAACTTAGTTGAAATTTCACAGCACATTCCTCACGTAATATCGATAAATAAATATAATAATAAGCAAATAATAATAATGAATATGTACTAACCTCTGTGGCAGATAGATATTCCAAAATACTGTAAATAATTTTCAGTAAGTAGGTCCACGTAACCTGTAGATACCGCATGGGTTCACAGTCACTCTGTCTGAAGGCACTACCGAACAATCGACCACTGACCAGTGTAAACATATATCGTTGATCGAGCCCGTCACAAACATACTAACAATGGTGATCCTTGTGGTGCACAGCGCTTGCTGTGACTCATTGACGAACTATTGAAGCAGGTGTTAGCAGCAAAGCTATTGCAAGTATTGTGTACTAATACCAGCTTTTGGTGCACAGCGCTTGCTGCAACTCATTCATGAACCATTGAAGCAGGTGTTAGGAACAAAGATATAATGTACTAATACCAACTTTTAATCCCCACTGATCTTGCTTAAAGGACGTTTGGAATTACTTGCTGAAACATTTGTTCAATGTTTTTTTTATTATTAATTGATCTGATGGGCACGTCCTTGCCAATGTTGGCTAGGGGGGCGCTGGCTGGGCGTCAACGACCCCCAAATTTGCCTTTGTTCACAAACGCCCCCTTCGAGCTCTCTAACGCCCACCGGGGGGCGGTACGGCCCACGTTGGGAACCACTGGTTTAGAACAAGCGACCGAGCGTGGTTGTGTAACGGCTAGCGTTCTGGCCTCACATTCGGGAGGACGGCGGTTCGAATTTCCGCCCGGGCATCCAGATTTGGGTTTTCCATGGTTTCCCAAATCATTCCAGGCAAATGCCAGGATGCTTCCTTCAAATGGCCATGGCCAAATTCCTTCCCATTCCTTTCCCCCCATCCTTTCCCGTTTCTAAAGACCTCGCTGTTAGAGAGACGTTAAGCAGATAAAAAAAAAAAAATAGACCAAGCGCTTGAGTAAAAAAATTAAAAATAAAACAATAACTGCCGGAAGCAAGACGCGTACCCAATTGTGCAGCGTGCTAGTAGAAGATCTTGCCCGTTTGGGTTCGACGATTCTCTCGTAAGTTTGGAAAGAAGTATCAAGTGATCAATAAGCAAAACCGAGTTACAATTCTTTCACCTTCCAGATATTCTAAACTGATAAGTTATGCACAGACAGAATATGATTCTCGAAAATTTGAACACTCCTATAAGTGAAACATTGCTTCTTAGCTGCACGATATTGTATTTTTCTTTTCGCTAGTGTCACACTACTGTGGTATTACTGGTTATTCCTGTACACATATTGCAACTCCGCGGTTATAGAACCATCATATCGTCTGTAATAACTGAATACTGTAAAACAGGATTTTAAAAGGAAATTATTTTTCTTTTTATAATTGACGCTGTCAATAGTAACACAGAAGAAATATAAAATATTTGTTTGTTTATTACAAATATGGTAGAAATTTAGTTAGTAAAACTTCAGATTCTCGCCGGATGGTAGCCATGAAAAATAGGGAGTACTGGAGGGTGCTATGAACAGACACACTGTCCGTATCTCCATAATGATGACTTAACGTTATTGCCACTGCAGAGGTTAATCTTACAGTCCAGCTGCAGTTGTGGAATAGGCAGTTACAGTCCAGACGGTCCTCGGCGTCACGTCAGCATGAGTAAAGTTGGCGGACTTGACGGATATTCTCCCCTGCTTCAGTCTGTTGCAGGGCTTCCATAGTAGTTCTGAATGCTCTGTGGGGCATGATATGAACAAGGTGCTGTCGTATACGTACAGAGCCGTGTGAAAACTTCGTAAAGCTTGCACAACAGGCCGGCAGAGTCGATCGCCTCGTCGAGCAAAACCAGACCACAATAACTCTTGCCTCTAGTATACCATCAGTTGATACCTGGTGGAGTTACCTCTACGGAACCCCAGTTGGTACTATGCGATGTCACCCATAGCCTGGATGTGTGGGTATCGAGGCGTTTAAGAAGACGCTCGAACACCTTGCTGACCGCCGGCAGCAAACTTATGAGTCAGTAGTTCTGAATTGTGGATCCCGATTACAATGGAATGCTTCCGCGTTCGCTGGAAGGTCTGAATGCGCAAGATATAGTTGAAAAGCCACTACGGATAATCCAGGATGCGAAGGATATGGTTATTTCCGGTGTCTTCCGCGGTTACACCCTAGCAGCGTATAACTGTCTACCAGGGCTGGCGTAAGCGGGTCAAATGTAGCTGGGCCCGCCGGCTGATGGGGGTCCCCGATCAAAGGCTGCAGGGATCCCCAGGCCTCGAAGAGAACTTCATATTCATCTTGTATTGCTAGGTACCCCCGTAGTCGATGACGTTCTGTGGCGATTGTCAACATGCATTCAGCTGGCTGAAAGTTTCTCTCGAAAATGTCAGCGAGTATTTTTGCCTCGGCTTCCAAGTATTTTTTTTTTTTTTTATGGCTTTTGGCTTTGAGGCCATACAGCCAACTCAAGTGTATTTTGAATCATCCAGTGTATTTCATTGCTTCACAGTGTATTATTTTTCCAAGTGGTTCTAGACACAACACGATGGACATGACATAGAGACAACACATACACTAAACACCCATGCCCTCGGCCGGACTCGAACCGGCGACCTTCGGCACGTGGAGCTAACACTCTAGCCCCTACGCTACCGAGGCCGGCGGCTTCCAAGTATACAGTTCTGTAATTTATTAGTTTATTTTTTCGTCACCTGCAGCGCCACCACGCAAAGTGTGGTATTGTTAACTTCCGGTTGACCACTGTGCGCTTGTTTTCGTTTGCGATGCAGTCTTTGTATAAGAATTTAACAGTTAAAAAGCTGAAGTAATTACTTTTTAAAGCCGGAGCACGTAATCTGTAGAAGTATACTAAGCAAGAATTGATTAACAGGTAAGAATTTAAACCATCAAAGCCAATTAAGCCTTGAATTTACTATTTAATTTGGGCCTCTTGCCGGCGTTTTATTCCTGCTGATTAATTTACAATTTTAAATGTCTGATTTTAGGCCAAAGTGTTTTTATCACTGCTTTTAGAATAGTTTTTGCGTAGTATTTACAGGCAATGTAGGAGAAAAAAACTTCTGAACATCAGTCAAACATTGTTTGAAGTTGAATTTGTTCTTCCCAAAGATTGGTTAAACAAGTTTCGTGCCGACTCTGAAAATAAATTTTTGATATTTCACGAAGATATGTAATATTAGCAATCAATTTTTTTTATTCCTTTTGTTGAGTGTGTCGTGCACAAAATTTAGTCTCGGAACCATTTGAAGTTTTAACTATTGTTTTTTTTTTTTTTTTTTAAAAAAAAAAAGTGGTGTAGACAATATTTTTCTGCTGTTCACATTATGGATTGTTAAAATATCCACGAATTTCTTGCACTTCCCATTATTGCCTTTTCAGAAAGAATATAATGGCCGTTGTAGCAGAATGACCAAATATGGGTCATTCCGTACATTTTAATATATATTATTTTGCATATTTTTATATATAAAAAGAATAAGAAAGGAATTATCGGAGAGGATTGTCAGTGTGTTTGTGGCACCTGAGCTATACGCGCCAGAGGGTCGCGACAGGCAGGCGGCGGCCAGGGACAATGGACACCAGCTACCCTTCTCACGCAGTTGGTCAAGCGTATAATCCCTTGGCTCCGGGGAAACGGTACACTGAGGTGAATAAACTATCCAAGCCCCAGGTCTTCGAACGGGGAGTTTTGGAGGTCACAGGTGACGAAAATGTCCGAGGCTATCCCGAGTTCACACGAATCGAGAAAGACAAGGTTCGCCTATCGTGACAGCCGAAGGGAGGAGCTTAAAAATGGCAGAACCAATCGAGAGAGACTCTCCTTTGCATTTTGTAATGATGGTGTATTTTTTCTATGTAAACCACGAGCGACGAGAGGAGACTTTTTCCGACGGACGCTGGGAGGACTTGTCTCCGAGCCTTGAGACGAGAAGGAGCGGATCTTCCGAGGCAGGAGATCGCTCGGTCTTGGCTTCGAACCTGAGTGTCGATAAGCGTGTCTTGTACAGTGAGGTCACTGTGCACGCATCCAGTACGCTTGCACGGACGTGGTGCATTGTCCACTATAGCCAAGGGGCTATAGTAATTCCGCCGTCGCGGGAAACACATCGCCGTCACGGTAATAATTCTACAAGTGCAGTGTGGTACTTTTATTCGGTCGTTGAGTACAGCCCTGTAACGACCACTGAATGATTAGGAGTTCTCGCACCCCCAAATATTGAGCTAGCTGGGGCAGACTTTCTTAAAGCCACACTTGGTGGATAATTTAAATTATCCTGGCGCCCGGCATTTGAGATCGAATACAGTTAATGTCCATACTGTGTTTGATTTATGGTTCCCGATCATTGTGAAGGGAACTTTCATTTAAACAAATCAAATGTGTAGCTTTCTTGCTTGCCAATTAACATTGGGAATTTGTTTCAAGGTTAATTTAAAGGTGGTTGTGTTTTAATGCTTTGTTTATTTGTTAATGTGTGTTGGCAATTGTAAGAAGAGGCTTTGCATAGTTCTTTTTATCATATTTCAATGTGTCAATGTTAACGATAAATAAGCCTCGCCTGGACGCCATTATGAGTACCCAATAAATTAGCAGCCTAAGGTTTCTTTTAATATACAAAAAGAAGTAAAAGGTTTTCACCCTTACCTCCCAAGGCGTAACCGCCACACCGTCTTTCTCCTTAAGAACGATTGTTTTTGTGCGTTCTCCCATGATCCATCAAATGCTCTGTGCTCCAATGATAAGTCTTGTTTTAGTTTATATCACTTCTATGTGTGTATTAAAATATTTCTTTACAATTAACGTTTCAATTACTTTTACAGTAATTTTGCTGCCTATATTATTGATTGTATAATTATTTTCAAAACATATGATCGGTTGGGATTTGAGATTTATTTTTACTTAATATGATAACAAGATGCTTTTTACTTTTAAAAAAGTAATGGAACATTACGACCGCCAGTTTACTCGAATTAGAACGAGCGGTTTGATGGTTCAATGATTAAGGTGCTCAAGAATCCCAGTGAGTTCTGATCGATTATAATGAGATACGCCAATATGTTCCATGGTTTGGATAACATGTTAAACTGTAGGTTCAGTTCTAACGAAGGTGGACTGCGCAGCAAACTGAAACTCTGTCAACTGGTCGCAAGACCACGCGAATTTACTTTTTAGACTCAGAACAGGATTGTTTAAGAGGAACGGTGAGATAGTAATTGAAGAAACCTTCCGTGATTGCGAGGCCCTAATGTTTCTGTTCACACACCAAACTCTTCTAGAAAACTTGTGTACGGTATATCACTTCTAAACATAAAATTTTATCGACTGCTAATTAGATTTTTATGCAATGAACGGTTTTGGTTACAAGGTTTTTCGTCAAGGCACATCTTTTTGTGTGACTATTCTCATAAACGACAGAAAAATATGGGTAAATGTATGTAAAAGGACGTATTAATTACATGATATTGGGAAATCCGTTGATGGTTACTTCCTAATTTTCGTTTAGTGTTATCAAATGAGGTCGTTTATGAAAAGGATCTACTTTCTATTGCACTTAACTTATCAGTAACTCTCACAGCGCACAGTAATAGCCTAAAACACTGTGAGAACAATAACAGTGTGCAGATTAATTGAAGTCTATCGTCACGGACGCTTGCTACTTTGAGCAAACAGGTTTGCTGATAAAGGCATATCAGCCAGTTTCGTAGATAGCACGCGCCCAGAACTCGATAATTCCAGATTGTAAGAATCAACCTCTAACATAAATTCCTAGTTAAAAGCTATTTACTGCACCTTGGTACAGTCGCCTGCGTAAGCTGTTCTGAATTTTTGCCTTCTTTCAAAAGTGAATAGTACTTCTGAACAGTTTACTTTAAAACTATTTGTAACTAGCAAACTATCAAAGATATCTTGTAGCTGTATTAAAATTCTCAGCAAAAACGGTTGACTGAATTGTTGGAGCTTGGAGAATCATATAGGATCACATCTGAGTTCAACCATTCCAGTCTTTGTTTCGATAATTTCCGAAAATAATTAACCTAGCGCTGTTTTGACTTTTCAATTAGCATGTAACCTATTCATTTCCTCATAGCATTCAATACACATTCAGTACCAACTCTACTAATCGCGCTGCTAACAAATTGTAAAGAGACCAAGAAGAAGAGAAGCAATACCAGATAGTAACCTAAAAAGTGGACACAACGTGATTTTTATTTTCGGCAATTGTAGATGTTGTAATTACATTACTAAAATGCGTTATTCAACTCAACTAAGGGGACCTGATGTTGACGGTGACTACAAAACACATCTGACAGCAGATAACAACCTTCATGGTGAATTTCAACCAAACAAATTTACCTGCCCGATCCGCAACTGTAGTGATAGCTGAAGTGAAATGTATATGAATTAGCTGGCACTGATGAATACGAAATAACAATAGGAGAAAAGTAGAGTATCATATAGTGCCATAAACGCTATTATATAACTATGAAAAACGTTGTTAAAACAAAATCTGTAATTTCTTAATAACTGTGATTTATTGGGCTACATACCATCAGCTGTAACGAAACATCACTATCTTCCTGTTCGGAATTCGTTAGCAAACCTGCCACTGCCTCCGTTTAAAGTTCCCACATTTTTGAAGAATTAAAAAAAAAAAAGTATGAAGAGGGAGAGTTCTCAAAACAGAATTACAAATACCAGTATAATCAGAGGGGACCTAAGAACTTCGCATCCAAATATTAAATATCAGTTATTGTATCATCCACGAGATGATGGGTGTATAAGGAAAGGTAACTGCAACGCGAAAAAACAACTCCAGTCCTTATTTAAAAGTTTATGTAAATGTGTTAATTATTTTTGAGCACTTGGTCATTATTAAAGGGCACTTTGTTATATGTTGCTACCACATCTGCAGTTCCAGAGCGATAAAAATTACAGTTGATCAATGTAAGAAACCAGTGCACATTTCTATTTCCTTTATTTTAACTTATATTTAATTTCATCCTAGCTCCGACCATAGGTTCTACTTTTATCTGCTTAACACTAGAATTCTTTTTTCTTTGTTTTACTTCTGTTTATGTTTTTGTTTAATACATACGTTTTCCTGTATTGTAACCATGTTCTCAGCATTCTCCTTGCACCTTCTCTGTTATCAGGTTCTGTTATAATATCATGATGAAGCAGCAGAATATTGATACCTCCCACTTGAAACTTTATCGCGCAATACAATTTTTCTTCCACTACATTAATTACTCCAAAAAGTTTTAAACTACGGTGACCATAGCTTTCCTTCAATAGACTTAATTACTCTAAATGAATTCCCCAGTTTTATGTTTACCGATTCTTGGAGTAGCCACCTGTCACCTATACAGTTGATATTTATTTCCAAGTCTCTACCTTTTATGGGAAGCCTATAATACTGAAAACATAACTTACTTCCGGCTAACGTATGTTTTTCCCCCGTTATTTTTGTCACAAACTGATCTTCTGACATACTTTAGTTTCCTTCACACTCTTCTATACACTATATTGTAGTGTTACATGTGGTCAAAACAATTAGAGTTGTTCAGAGAAATTTATAAGAAATGCAATTTATAAGAAATATAAGCGTGCTATTCACTCTTGCAGAAACGCCAAGGACGGTCACTGACCACAGGAAGAAGCAGGTGGCATGTTACCTGGGAGGTCTGGCGGACAGCAGGGTCCTTGTGGAAGATTATCCGGGAAACACATATGCTGCTAAGCCTGAGAAAGTCCAGGGAAGACTTCTATGAAAGGCAAGATAAACAGAGACAATTTATCGCCAATTCCTGACAGCATGGGTATTTGTAGAGGTTTCTGGTGGCTTCCCACGGCCCGTGGAATGCAGGCCGCGTCATGCAGCCCAATAGCACGGATCAGCACGCGCCACAGGCTAGCCCTCGCTACCTCGCAGGCACCTCCCCACCATGTTACCTAATGCCGTTTCGGCTACCCGGGCGTTTAATGGGTGACGGATAGAGGCGCGCCATCCCTGCCAGCAGAGACGAGACCCTTCCCACGGAACGCCGTTCATAACTAGACCGGCCGTGTGAAGCTACCTTTAGAAAGAAAGTGACGTATAATAGTAATATGGTGGGGAAAGGAGCAGCCAACGTGGGTTGATGAAAATGTTGAGTGTGGGGAAGTAAAATTGACTAGCAAATGAGAAAAAAAAACGAGGTTGGAAACTACACCAATTTCTGCATATAGGCTCCCCAGCCTGTATGCAGAAAGAAAATGATTGGAAGCAGCCGATGGAGAGAGAGCAAGGCGAGCCTTGCTATGCTCGGGCTGACGCCGAAAGAGACATTCGATTTTAAGTGTCGGCTACGAGCTTTTGACTAGGGTTTCTTGCAATCCAAAACCTAATGAGCTCCTGACTGCGGTTAGCTGTTCCACACGGAGTCCCATCACAGCTCCACACACGGTGCCAGCTGTGATCTATTTCAACATGAAAAGCGTGGCACGGTAATACTTGCGGTGAATGATGAAGATATTTCCGTAATTCACAGTTACGTAACATTTGACATCAGTGTAATATCTTTTTATAAAAAATTATTGGAAAATACCACCTACTGCTGTTGCTTACCAATTCGTCGACAGTTCACAAGCCGAATGTAGGTTGGATCCAGTGGCGTAGCTAGGTCAACAAGGGCCCCGGTGCAAAAAATTTATTTTGGGCCCTCAGGCCAGACGGGCGACCTTATTTTTGCTTTGTGTGCTGGTAGGGGCCCCCTGAACTGAGGATGGGGGCCATTTAATTGTTCTTTAGGGGCCCCTGAGCAGCGAGGGCCCTTAGTGAGGGGCCCCTTAGACGACGGTGGAGCTAAAAAAAAGGTCGCCAACGCTTGAGGGCCCCTAGAGGTGCGCTTAGGGGCCCCTTGAGGTATGCTTGGGAGCCCCCTGAGCGTGAGGGCCCCGGTGCACTGCACCGCCTAGCCCCATAGTAGCTACGCCCCTGGTTGGATCCTCTCGAAGGATGAATACTAAGCCGTAGAGGTAGGATGGCTAGTTTCTTTTTTTCAGGGACATACAGTTTAATGTGGAATCCGAACTGCGAAACATTCTGGCATAACTCATATGATCAAATATAACTCCTAAAAATTCTTGGCCACACCGGGATTTGAACCTTCATTTTAACATTGCTGAAAATGTTTCGTTTGCGCCCCACAGTAAAATTAATTACAAAACATCCGTGCAGATGTAGCCAGCGTGTTGATACGTGAAAGTTTACTTTTTTTGAAGCAATAACTCTCGTCTTGTGTTAGCGCTAATGGGGTTGAGGTTATCGCGATAAGAAACGTTTTGAACCCTGAAAATAGTCTGAAACAGTCTAGGCACGCGGTGTCTTGATGGGGATGTTTACTGAGGCTGTCCGAATATAGCCTGCCTGCAGATAGCGACAGTAATAATAATCTAATATTACAATAAGCAATTCTTGGTCATCTATGACGTCATATGTTACCCAATGACGTCACTCTGTGACGTCGCGCAATGACGTCAAGCTTTACGCCTTTGTTCTTGGTTATGCACGTTACCTGATAACATTTCTAAGCATCCGCGAATAGACTAAGTGACAGAAGTTTGAAATAAAAGTATGTATTGCGTTTAAATCGACATTTAAACCATTACATGCTTATATTTACGTAACATTCTTTTGATATTGTAATGTTCCCTTGGTAACGGGAAATTTGTGCGTGTGAATTTGACACTTTCGGGCCGGACCGAAACATTCTACGTTTCTTTGTCATCGGCTAAGGCCAGACGACTCCTCCTACCTGCATTAAAAGGGACGAACGATTTATGGCAGGCCCTAAAGCAAAAAGCTTCATGCATTCAAAGAAATTCAAAGAACAGTATTGGACCTGCGCCGAAAGACGGTTTACTGGTAAAGTAGAAAGTTAAAAACGAAGGAAACAATACCTCTTAGAAAAAGTCAGGTTCTGGAACGCACTCTTGGGAACCAGCGAATCAGTGTGTTAAGAACTTTTATAAATTATAAGTTGTATGTTGTATGAGGAGTGCCAATGGAGACCGTAGACGCCCCGCCAAACGCTCCCATTGGCTGGAATTTCGCGGGCCAGCTAAAACACCGGACCCTGGAAGCCTTCGAAGGGGCCGACAAGGAGGAGGAAGAAACTGTGTTTCTGGCCGGCGAACAACCCGCAGCAGCGCGCCAAGGGAAATTGCCATAGGTCACCACCATCTGCGGGGAGCCAGCTCACCAAGCGACTGACACCACTGTCCTTGCAACCAGCTGACCAACAAGGTCCGTGAGACTCTCAAAATCAGACGCCACAATATATAGAAGTATTCCTTAAATTCTTTGTCCATAGATCTATAAGATAAAGTCTTCAAGTTTCTAGCATCAATGTTAGCGAAAGTTACTTAACAGGGATGTGAATAACAACTGGCATTTGACGTTTCAGCAGAGGGCATGAATAATTTAGTTTTTTCTTTTTCAAAATGATTTTAACTGTGTCCTATTATTGAAATTATTAAATCATTTGAACAGAAATAGTTTCCCCACTGATCGCGATCTGTGCAGCCTACACTACAATTAAAACAAATCTTACGTGGTATACTGTAAGTTTATAAAATTAATTTTAATTTACTTTGCTTTCATTCAGCAATATTTCTGAGGCTATTATTTCAGCAACATTTAATTGTATCCATTCAAACGTTGTAATATCTATCTGAAGCACGGATAACAAAAAGGAAAAATGTAAGAACACATGAAGGTTTTTGAAGAATTATATCGCAATGTATTATTGACAATAAAACGCGTTACAGTACATGTAATAATATACGTGAGATTGAAGTATTGTTCTTCTGGCGGCAAGTTTAGCGTAGTATATGGTTAGGTTGCAATACAACCTAGACCAGGATGGAAACTGAAACCTTTTGCTACAGCGCAAGGCAAGAGGAATTACAATGAATTTCATTTTTTAACAATTCTATTTAGTTAAACAATTGCTAAGAAATGAATTGTCAGAACACTGAAAGAAAAGTATTTATTTCGTTTAAATTGGAATATTAATTATCAGTTGTTTTTTTTTTTACTGAAATCATTACATGGTTTTAATGAAAGAAGTTCCAGATTGATCGTGATATATGTGCCCCACACCACAATTAAATTTTACCTGGCATAGCCTAAGTTGTTAAGATTTATTTTTAGCATCCGTCGTTTTCACTGAGGTCATTATTTCAGCCGATGTAAGCTGTCTCAGCCGTTAAAAATCAATCTTCATTACAGGTAATAAGAAAGAAAGGTGTAAGAACATGTGAAGATTTGGTATCAAGTTTATATCGCGATGCATGATGACACTGGCATGCGATTCAGGGCATGTATTAATTAGCGTGTGTTTGAAGCTTCGATTTTCTAGCGGCAATATTAGCGAAGATTGTGGTTAGGCTGAAATGCAACTGGTACCAAGTTGACAACTGAAGCTTTTAGCTACAGCACAAGGGACGATAAATTACAATTAGCTTTATTTTATAAGAATTCTATTTAGTTAAGCAACTGCAGAGACATAAATTCCCATAACACTCCGTTAAAACCCTTCATTTTTGACGGGTTTTGTGACTAGTTACGATAGTAATATGACAGTTCATTCTGTTTTTGACTGTCAGCTATGAGAACAGTAGGGGATTGGGTATTCCACTAAGGTTAGTTAAGAAACAATTGTATGTAACTTATTTTTAAATACAAAAAACCGTTATGACGAATATAAATTGAAATATACTTGAGAATAAAGTTTTTTTCTCCTTCAAACTTCAACACCTTTGGGAAAGACCCGGGATGTCCACATTAACACGTTTTTCCTAACATTTGGTTTCTTTTAATGACCTGCAGCTCTTTCATATACTACGTCGCAAAGTAGTGGCAAGTTTATTGAGAGTCAGCATGAATAATGTTATAATTAAAACAACTTTGTTGAAAACACGCAAGTAGCGCAGTACTCTGCTTAGAAATCCGTATTTAATATAATGTACTTGAAAACTCTTATGATTGCTATGTGCCTTCGATTTTGGGTACGGATCTCTGTTGATATATGGATTAGATCCCTCTTAATTTCAATGAATATAGTTCCTACGCACTTATTAATCTACATGAACATGAAATTTTGTGCATCGAAGTGTTTACCATTCGCCGGACAGTGATGCAGTCAGTTAAAAGCTTACAAGGAAATTATTATTGATCCTGGGGTTCAATTGCATGCCACCATGCAATTTGGCACCCACGTACATTTTTTTGTTCATGCATATAACACATGGAGTTACCTGTTAAAAATGTTTTACATGCCCATTAAGTTTCTGGTTAGTATGATGCAGCCGTAAATAGCGACCAGTGTCTGAAAAGTTTGCAGAGAAGTGTTTACATTAGTTTACAGTTATTAGTTAACACTTCATTGAAAAATTTGTATTCAGATGAATGAGATGTAAGTATCGAATTTTTAATAGTTCAACATAATTTAAATACAATTACTGTGCCTTTAAACTGAGTTGATCTATTCTTCCAATGCTTCTATTTTTCACAGATTTCATTACTAGTTGTAGGAAACTTTTTTATATAAATGTTTTATTTTTGAGACTTGGCTTATTATTTATGTGTACAAAATTTGGATTTAAATATTTCTGCTGATCTTCAACCATTGCGGCTGTGTTTCATATTTTAGAAACTGTTTCTGTTTTTAAGAAAGCTTGCGATTCTATTACGTTAATTTAAACATCCTGTAAGAATTGATTCATTCGTTTGAGCATTCAGAATTTAAAAACAAAAAAAAAAATGCACTTAATGCAATGATGTGGAGCCACATGACATTTCATTTTAAAAATATATACTGTAGTATCTGTGCGTATAACACGGTGAGTAAATTATGGTGCAGTTAAATCACGAAAATCTCTAACGAATACATATTGTTTAATTCTCAAATAACGCAGACAGCGACAAAATAATCTAATCCACTGTCATGGGGAAGCCGAGAGAGGGTATCTGTAGGAACGTAAAGGTTAACGCAAGGGGCGATAACAGAGAGTAAGGTTCACCAAAAAATAATCAAGTGTCGGTCCTGCATAGATGTCCCAGTTCCATAAAACTTGAACCGTGACATAACGGCTTGCCGCTTCTGAATCACTGATAACAAAATTACGTTATACACGGGACTTCAAGATGCTCACTTGCTACTCTTAATTTTACTGGAACCTGTAGACCCACACGAACAACCAGGTACAACCAAAAATATGCTGACTGAGAAGGGATTGTAACTGAGTATAGAAAATACAAACTCTTGTTTATATACATTAGAGAAATTAGGCAAGAAGGTGAAAACTGATTCTGTGGCATAGCAAAACAAGATAGTGACTAAATCTGTGATCAAAATTTTTTCGTAACTTCAGAATAAAAGTGATGATGTGCAAAGATGCGGTTAAGGAGGTAACAAATGTAGTAATGCATAACAGAGCGGATATATTAAAAATACGATATTTCCGATTACTGCATTAGTAAAAAATTTGAACAGGTACTGTAGTGTAGATTTCTCAAATTTTTCTTAACCGAAGTTAAACTTATCTAAGAAAGTAGTACAGTAACAAGATAGAAAGGACGCTACCTAAAAAGTTATTCTCGGAAACTCACACCCAATTTGTGACACTATCTAAAAAAGAATAATGACCTGGTTTTAATATAGCTCTTTTCTACTTACGTGTCCTCAGGCATATTAAAAAAATGTATCTAAGAAAATTTCACAGTGTAACAAAAATTAAGTCATTCCAGTTATCAGACAAGACGCTGAATGTATTGATAGCAGTTCGAGGTACTATCGCGTGCCCATAAACTTGGGGAGAACATATTTATTGATTTTTCACTTAAACGTCACAATTAAGAAACAATTTGTTTAATTTTTTGCTAGTGAAGTTCTGCCTTTTCCTTACAAGGATGTAACTGAGTACTGCATCCGTGCTGAAATTCCTTACTTCGGAAAAAGGATTATGTAAATGAAAATAATGTCAAATGATTTTTGACTCTGCGTTATCTTTGCGAATAAAATGGAGCGTTAAAATTTAGTAGGGAATTGTAATTTTATGTCAACAGCAGTTAGTTGAACGTAGATCCTGCAGAGCGCTTCAGCGGCGATAACAACCTTCACTGCCTTATTATATAACAGGCAGGGAATTGCTGGTTGACTTTTTCTCCTATTTGTTGTTGACGTGACATGTCTTCTCTTCTGGTATATCTTCGTATTGGCTTTTTTTTTTACTGTATTGACATCAGTGATCGGTTATGCCGTTCAGTAGAAAGAGGAAAAATGAGGAAAAGTGCCACCTCAGCGTGCGCTCAACCGGCATTAAATTAAATCAAATATCCACCGGATAATAGAGGAGCATGTTAACCACTGTATTTTTAGATTGATAAACTTGTTTATGGATTCTTATCTCTTGCTCGCGGTACCGTACCTTCAAAGTTGGTAGATCTGTAGCTGCGTGTAGGGCAATGGCAGGAAACCTGCTGCCAAGATGTAGGGCCCTCTTCAGATCTTTATTTTGAACTACTCGCAGGACGCGATGATATTTCGCAGACTTGTATCCCATTCTGGACAAGCGTACTCTAGTACTGTCGTGATCAGTGAGAAGTATATGCTGAGAGATTGTTGTCCCTGTTCAGTACCAGATACGGTACATATAGCCAGGCACAAGCTCTCTTCTGGGAGCTCTTCATGTCAGTCTCGTGTCGAGCATCACACCAAGGTAGAGGGCTATCCTGAACAGTGCTATATACTACCGTTTAACTGGAGCTGAAGGTCAGGCTGCGATCGCCTGTTTACCGTAATGTTTGATTTTTGCGGAGTTGATTTCAATCCGCCACCGCCGCACTTAAATTACTGTTTGCTTAGGGGCGGGTAATTTTAATGGCTCCACCTGAATGCCATAATCGGCAACTATTATGTACCTCTAGGACCAAAACTTCGAAATAATCAAACAATACAATGTATGTACAATGCAGAACATAGTATTTAAAATAGTATATTATTTATCGATTTTTGTTACGAAGGTATGGAGAAGAAGTGGTTTTTTTTTTTTCGAAAAATCACCTGTTAGAGATGATAATATATAAGAAATAAGATGATTTTTTCTCCCTCTTTTCTCCCTGTTAGATTATTATTTGCTCCGCAGTCTGGACTCCGTTATAAAATTTTCAACGGATTCCAAAACGATCAGCTGCAATCTTTTTACTACAACTTAAATATGTATTAACATTTTACCAAGAACTAATCACTGAGGAAATCTATGTACGAACACTCATTACACAAAGGGCGTGTTCACACATATAATAGTAGATAGAAAAAAAATGTTATTTACCCTAGGAACCTCTGGATTCATCGTAAGCATTCAATTCGCCACTGGCAGGTTGTCTATGCGCAGTTAATCTCACGTCTTTGCCAAACACTTCAACGGTCGGCTGCGTTTGTCCATCGATGTGAGTGCAGGACACTTCAGTTTTCCATGAGCTTCGGCTTTCTTGAGCAGCCAAAAGTGACAATGCCGGTTCCAGGAATCTCACCACATGCACTGGTGTTCAGTGACGGCTGGAACCGTGCGTGATGCGTTGGCTGCCCAGTCTGTCATTCATGATGACGCCTATTAAAATCCCAGCGCGGCTATCCATATTTCAGTTTTTCATGGTTTATCGAAATTACTCAAAGTGAATGGCATGATGGTTCCTTCAAAAAATCATGGCCGAATTCCTCCTCGTTTCTCGTTTCCCAACTTATCTATGCCCTAACGACAACGACGTAGACGATGTGTAAATCTAGAAGGAAACATTCAAGGCAGGAGGCTTCAATTTACTACCACAATGATGTGCGTTGCGTAAGACTCGATGCTGTACGGATTTTCTCACAATACTTACAGAAGTACACGTAATTACATAAAACTGTTTCTCCTTTAAATTCGTTGCTTTTAGCAGCTATTCTATTTTTCTTTGGCAGCCTTTCCGTAACAATCGAAGTTTAGCTACTGCTCGTTTAACTGAAAGTCGCTTAACGAATGTCGTATTTATATGCGCCTATGATGTCAGCATCACCGCAACAACAGTTGCCGGTGTCAAGGTTAGGGCTCTTCCACTTCGTCAGTTAGCAATTTGTTGGAGACCCGCCTTCACCACTCGATTGTGTTCAACTACGGTTGGAACGGCATAACTCACGCCGACCATCTATTAAACGCATTCTTTTCGTGTCACGTAGTCTCTCGCCCCACTTGACACGGAGTTAGACAGAACCATGTCGTTTTGAGCAGTAAGTAAACTTTACAACACTCGGCGTATTCGAAAAACGACTTTCACTTTCGGATAAACACAGTTTGAAGTCAGCTTCATTTGTAATAAAGGTGCAAAATATTCGAACCTGAAAACCTAATACGCAAGATCTTTTTTGTGTATTTTGTAATTACAGCTCATTAAAACCAACAACAGAATGAGCTTATTTAACTTTTAAGCTGGATATTGGTGGATATCATTAAACGAAACATCTAACTAAAGTAGAAAAAAATGTGCACGTTCTCCAACGGTTAATGGCATGAAAGGTTGAAAATTAATTCCAAGTATAAACCTCCCAGGCATTTCTGAATGATTATAAAAAAATCAGCTGTATGTAAGAATAATTATTTTTACATGCATCAAATGTTTTTACAAGTTTAAAATATGAAGTATGTTCATTCTATGTGTATAACCAGAGCGTTAATGAGGCATAAGTATTCTATATAATACTCAAAAGCACTAATGTTTTTTCATGCCTTGACGTTTTGGTAACATCTCGGTATTATTCGCACTTTTCACACTACTAACCTTCAACTTGAACACTGTGCTCGGTTAGTAGAGGCGAAAGACTTCCCTCCAGCCTGCAGGAAACACTAAAATATGAAAATAAAACTGATCGGTGAAGAAGACATGAAGGAGAACTTTCTGAGAGACTCTTATCATTGTGCCTATTATTCAGCCACTGTTAGAAAAATTACAGAAAGTAATCACGAAAAACTTAGGGCTAAGAAAAGCCAACGAGACTGGAAATAAAGTTAGCATGTGATCGGTGGCAATTTCTGAAGTGAGATCACCCAGCTCTGAGCAGCTTTTGCCAGCGATAACAGGTAAAAAACAACCTGTCCTTGCAACCTTAACTCCTTCAGGCGTGTGTGAATTGTCATACTTGTAAGAGTCATTCAAAATGATGGGATTGAGAAACCTTGTGTCGGATTATTTCTGCGACTTAGATTGCGCAGAATCATAGAAGTAAAAAATCTTTTATCTGAAGATCTGCTGATTTTTGATGGTGACAACTGTACGACCAATCGATATATTATTGTGACCTTCTCTTCATTCCTCGCTGCATAGAGAAAATAATGGTAAGAAACAACACTGTAACTATTTTGTTGTCACCAGGTATTTCCTTGCTAGAAGTGAGCAGAAGAAAATACCTCTCATTAATCCTACCTTCAGCTGAAAAAAATAAATTACCTACAGTAAATATTTTCTTCTTTAGGGTGGTTCCTTCCGTTTTCAAATAATGCATCTATTCATCCTTTGCAGGAAACACCTCGTAATCTATGTTAACGCAGCTATAGCTTCCTCTTGACTATCAATGAGAGCGTCTTTCACTGTAATCTCTGATTTGGTGAGTAGCCAGAAGTTTGACGGAGATTTTTTGTGGAAGCAGAAAACTTGACGAAGTACTGGATGTCTTTCCATGCACAAACGGTTGATATATTGCAACGGATGTTTCAAAGTAGCACCTGGACACAACTGCAAGTTTTGAGTGCCTATAATCTATTACTCTCGTGATACATTGCTTCACGTATGCTAAGAGGAACGTCTTACAGGCAGTAGTTCTTAATATCTACATTCCTCTTGCGTATTATATACAAATTTCTTTCGACTGAATATGAGATTTTGATACATCACAGCCATTTGATGTTTCTTCCTCAATTTCCATCAAACATTCCAAATTTCTTCCTTTGTACCTTGTCTCGATGAATTAAGTGGTATTACCTGGGGAAATAAAAAAGAAAAGAAAAAAACTTTTGTATAGTAAAGCAAGTCGTTTAGTTTTTTAAACCCACAAATCCTATCTTGTTGAAAACGCAGGCAGGAAATTTGATTGAAAATTTATAAATGTTACAGTATTCTCAATGGATTGCAACTAATAGTAATTAGCCGTGACAAAACCCCTAATTATTATCAAAAGTAGCATTATATATTACGTTTGCGACTTTATTGGGAAGGTATCAAAGAACGACTTCTGGAATAAGATTAACTAGATAAGTGCCGTAGATTAAAGCAGGAGGTCTATAATTTATTATTCAAACTCTTCAATTGAATTGCCTTATTGGTTATGAATCGAATTATTGTTTTAAGAAACATTTCTCACCGAGAAAGATATCAAACTGAAAATAGTGAAAATTGTTTTATAAACAAGTAAATAGTAATCGAAGTCTGAAAACTAATATTTTCAGCATAAAACTTTATGTAAATGAGGAAAGACAAGAGATAAGTGTGGAGTTTGGGCTGATTACGTCACAACTGACAGTCAAACAACGGATCAGCTTTACGCCACGATATTCGGAGCTTGTAATTCGTAATCAATGAAGTTACAGCATCACTCGTATTTAATCACATATTCGACATCTGTCTGTAACTGTTTCCTGTTGACCAACAAATAAGAGAATTAAAAATAATTCCTAGCCCACTGTAAAAATCTATATATTTTCTGATTTGAGAGATTTAAAAATTCTGTGTTTGTAAGTAAAGGGAAATCAGCCACGGTCTTACTGATTTCAGAAAACGTTAGAAAATGGCCACCTGGATGACCGAACTGGGAATTAAAAGTGAGTTCTCCCAAATGTTACCATTAACCTACCAAGATGATAAAAACTAACGATAAAATATTAAACGTCTAGTGCAGAGGTGGATATCTTAGCAGTAAAATGAAATGAACACTGGAAAAATTTGACTTGTGAACGAAGCAATTACCCACATGCTACTGAGTAAAAATGTTTATTGATGACATTTGGTTGTGAAAACTCGTTTATCAATGAAATGAATATGTAGGAACCTAAATTTCCTGACACACGTTGCCATAGATGCATAAAACTATTACGCAGTTAACTGCCCGCAAATCATTCTGAACACGTTCGCAGGTGAGGTAAGGTTGTAGTTAGGAACCGAACTTCACATTGAAAAAATAAACTCGTAGTAAAAAGAATAACAAACACGGTTTATTAAAGAAATACAGTTTCTGTAAAAGCAGCCTTCTGAACAAAAGTTCCGATCAAACTATTTTTGGCTCTCGGATTGGAAGAGCTTTTCCTTCACACACTTAGAGAACTACTGAAAATATTCAGACTCGCGATTTTAAGATTTTATTTTTAATGTATAGTTAGTAATCTTCATTCCGTATTATATCTGTAATCCTTATAATTTTTTTATTAGGATCTCTCGAGTTTGATAAAATTTCACATTCATTTATCGAATTAGGGTTCAGATTAATTGTTTTTGTTTTGTGTAAAAGCATTTGGAGAGGGTGCAATAAAGGGCTGTTAGAGTTGTCTCTGGAAATTACCGTAGAACACAATCACTAACCGTTATGTAAAAGAGTTGGAATGGGATCCATTGGAAGACAGGAGGAGGGTGAAGAGAGTCATGGAAGTATACAAAGCGTATATTGGTGATGAGTCGTGGAAAAATATTGGTGTAATAATTAAAAGTAATGCATGGTAGGGAAGAGATGACCATGACCACAAGCTGACACTCGATTTGAGCCACAAGAGTACGGGAAGATTTTCTTTCGTAATTAAGGGGGTCAGGGATTGGAATAAATTACCAAGGGAAATGATGAATAATTCACAAAAAACGTCGAAACAATTTAAAGTTGAAATTTGTAGAGGAAAAAAGTAGGTGGGTATATAAAATGTGGAAAACTGTGTGTGTAGGGAAATTGCCATCGCAATTAAATTAAATCTATAACGTCCTCTGTTTCTCCAGAAGCTTCCAAATAAAGTTTGTGCAGTAAATTTGTGTGACCTTGGTGTTTTAAAAATAGGTTAAAAATGTGTTATTATTGCTTTCTGACAGGCAACGATAATAACAGTAGCTACAATTTTATTGCTTACTGCTTTACACCTCGTCGACCTCATTAGAGGCGTAAAATGACTTCGGGACAAGGAACGGGAAGCAATTCGAACATGGATATTTGAAGGAACCTTCAAGACCTTCGCTTGGAATGATTTAGGGTAACCATGAAAAATCAAAATCTGAATGGCCGGACGGGGATTCGAACCTGCGTCCTCACGAATCCGAGGCCAGAGCCTAATCGCTCACCAATCACGCTCGATTTTGTTTAAATCTATGTTGTGTCATCTGATGCTTCCGATTTACACGTTTTTCTTTTATACCTTGTTTGTAATTATATTTAAAACAATGTATAATATTCTTGATTTCTTGTTGGTATTGATCGAAAATCACTTCTGGATTCATTGTATCCAGAGATTTTTGATTACGCATATGAAAATAATAAGTTTTATAATTTACAGAAAAATTTAATTTCATTTGGAATTAGCTAACATAGCCGAGTGTGCCACTACTTCCCAAATCATAATTTATAATAATAGACAATAATCCCTTGCGAATATTATGACTGTGGAAACTATGATTTCTCGTCGGTTAATTAATGTTGCAAAACTCAAAACATTATAACATTTCTCATTTTTTATATTTTGTACAATTTGTCATTTTTCTGACAGTTGAGAGAATGATTCGTCATATTGTGATTAATTTTGTCTTCTGTTTTATTCTGAAACCACGTATTAGCAGATGTTTTATTTTAATTCAGAGTCTGTCCCGTTGGGTTTGGTTGTGTCCTATTCCTGCCAAAGAAATAGCAGGTTTGATACCTGATGAGTGAATAAATTTTTACCGTCGGAAGGTGATTTGCAGGGAAGGAGATAGTGGTTCGCCATTACTTATTACCATATTGTGTATTAAAACAGTTTAAATCCCAGAACTCTGCGAAGTGTGTTTGGATTGAGGGCATACAGTACTATTAATGATAATTCGTTTCTCAGATAACAACTTTAAACTGGCGTCTTTCAGAATAGTAGTACTGAATGAGCCTGTACCTGGTTTTCCACTACCTCCCTGTCTTCATCTCCACAGAGACACTACACGTAGCATCATCATAAGTCATAAATATACATATTGCAACACTCTCCAATCTCACAAAAAATTCGCAATTAAAAATCTGTACCTCGCACACAGAAGGCAGATTGTACGATTCACACAAGCTCCTCCACTCTTCTAGCAACAGTCGTCTCGTCTACGTAATAAAAGCAGTCGAAGTAAAAATTATTAGTTATCAGTTTTAGGCTATTTTTTATATCAGATCTATCTCAACAACAATAGTATCCTGCTTTATTGCAAAAATCGTTATCCGCAGGAAACTGTTGATCTGAGATATGTGTTATTATATATCCAACTAATTATTAAAGTTCTTAGTGCAAAATTAAATTGCTATAAATCTTCATAACCTTTAAAGAAATATGTAAAAATGTCCAGTGAATTTAATAACTGGATAACCATAAAAATTAATTTCCATTCCTTTTGTTTATTCTTGGCACTCGATCATTCATACATCACATGTTTACAGGATTTTGTAACCTTTAGGCTTCTGCCACAGCAGAAGTTCACTAATATGCTGTAGTACAGAGGAGATTGCCGCAGGGCAAAATTAAGACGTTTATATTAAGGTAGATATTCTACGTTCTTTCCCGGAAGACGTGATTGTTTGTCTGTTTGAGTAAACATTTCTGATTTCCATAATTCGAGTGTTAACGATCAGAACAAGAGTAACTGAACAATTTGGAGTGCCTCCAATTTAAGAGGATATCAAGTTATAAGACGCCATGTGTGCGGGTACCTGTCACCTGTCTATCCCATGGCAATCCTGGACCTTTTCAGCTTACAATGTTTGGTAGGTGAAAATTCGTATCTTACGTTTGTTATGAAAATGATGGATACCTAATTGCAAGCTCTTATCCTACGGTTATAACCGAACTTCTATCATGAAGTGTGGTACTTACTATTTTAATATTTTCTATGGTATTGAAGGTAACTAGATCTGACCGTAAGGTACACATGCAGGGCCGGCGTTAGGGGGGGTTAAGCGGGGCAAAAGTACCCGGGGCCCGGGCAACCAAAGGGGGGCCCGCCGGCCTGGGTGCCTAAATAAATAGAAATCAAACACAAATTTTAAAATGAGCACCAATAATTTGCCAAAAAAAAAAACAAAAATCAAAAAACAAAGTGTAAAGTAAAAATATTTTCGGGGTGGGGGGGGGGGGGGAGTAGGGGGGCCTAAGATTGCTTACCCGGGGCCCGAGATTCCTAGCGCCGGCCCTGTACACATGGACCATGGTTCAATGGATGTATGATGGAGCATACTGTATAATACAGAAATTTACATAACCACGGAATTGCGAATCGTTGCGTCGATTATGCATTTTGAAATGAGCTTTTGATATCAAGATTTTTCATTTCCCTTGTTGTATGATTCTAATGGCATTTTAATGTTTCCTGCCAGCCTTGCATTTACTTAGTATCATCTTGAAAGTTATATATGAAGAGCGCGTAACGAAAATTCTGCATTAAAAAAAACAAACTATATGCGATACAAGAAGATGTCTACTATCGTTGCAGTTTTATGAGGATTTTGTTATAAAAACTAAATATTAGATATGAATATGCAAGCAATATATGTCAATGAAGATATGGAAGCTTTCCACCATTAAATTCTTTGTCGCCATTTCCGAGAATAAATTCTGAGGATTTTTTTTTTTTTTTTTTTTTAATAAATGAAACGTAAAATCTAATTCATAGTTGTAAACCTACTTAATGCCATTAAGAAGTACGTATTCACTCTTAGGATGAGCTGTGTGAGTTTAACATTAATTTAAATAAAGTATGGCAAAAATTGTTTGAGATTTCCATTTATTGCTTCATCTCGGAATTTTTTCTGCATTTATTGCGTTAATTAGATCTGGTATTATCATTTATATTTATCAAAGTGTTTACAGTACACAGCGTTAAGAACTAGACTGCTGATTTTCTCGTATCTCTGAAATAGAAAATTTAGTAAGGTATATTCCAGAGACTTAATTGCAGTAGAATGTGGGCATCGTACGAGTATGTTAAAAATATAACTGTAACTCCACGAAGTTTGATATCAGCTGATATAATGTCAATAAATAAGAGTACTAAAGGACAGTTTCAGAAAAATCTGAAGTAATATACATCATTGGTGAGCTTGGAATGTGAGACCACATTGTTCCATGGAAGGTGTTGAAACAGGGAATTCTACTAATCTGACAGTGATTATCTCAGATAATAAATGCATCTTACCTGTTGTAACTAGAACAAACCGATTCTCAAGATGAAAAAGTCAGTATTACAAACCATACTAATAATTTAGAACTAAAATGTGTAAATCATAATAGTAAATGGGGGAGGAATTCAGCATTCTAATTATAAAATATATATTTTTTTTTAAATGTAAATTTAAAATGGATAAATGGATGACTGGATGACTGGGGGAATTTCCACTGGAGTGTTAGTTGCATCACAATTAAAAAATTAATAGTAATAATAATAATAACTTGAACACTGACACTTATCATCAACAAGAGTTCCTCGAACAGCAGAAGTGATCAAAATGAAAAATCATCAATTAGTTTTACTGAAACTGAGTGTTGTAGAAGATCGTATTGTAGTGGAGCAGACAATGGTGACGATAAGTAAGATGGTTGTGGTATATTTGTGTTACAAAAAACAAAACTTCTTCATGTTTTAAGGTGCATTTATAGCTATTCATAAGAAAACTACAAGTACGCTTCTGCATTATTTAGAGCTTGCGGGAGGTGATCGTTAATGACCAGAGAATCAGGGAGTGTATACGGCGTTGGTTGGTGATAAGGTTTGGAAAGATAGTGGTGGAAGAATTAAAAGTAAAATATGGAAGTGAAAAGATGACCATGACCACAAGCTGGCAGTGAATATCAGGCAAAAAGCAGAGAGAAAATTTTCTTATTTAGGTAAGGAAGCCAAAGATTGGAATAAATTACTAAGAGAAGCGATCATTAATTGCTAAAAACGGTGAAAGAATTTAAAATTAAATTCGTAGAGGGAAAAAGTAAATGGGTGGGGCAATTTATACTCAAAGAGGATTTAAAATAATAATTTACAAAATAAGAAAGAGGTAAATCGGTGACCATGAGAACAGCCACGGAAGCCTGCGCTCAATCGCAAATAGATTAAATACTAAGACGACCCGTGAGAAAATTTCGCGAATAAAATGCGATGAATAGTGAGGTTGAATATAATGTCACCAAGTTCAGTCATTACTCTTCATACTCCTACTTCATTTATCGATTTTGGTTAGATATCCAGGGAGATAAATGACTTCAGACACAAAAAACGCATTTCAGAAATATTGACATTTTTGTCCTTTAAGGGTTGAATTACGAAAAATTTCTTTCTTAAAATATAATGTTACCACGGCGAAGACCTTAGTCTTTAATATGATACCTATTTTATCTATATCGGTTAGATATCAAGGGAGATAAATAGTTCGTGACACAAAAATGTGTTGTAGAATAATTTATACTTTTTCCCTTTAAGGGTTGAATTCCAAAAATATTCTTTCTTAAAAATATGATATCACCAAAGTTGAGACATTACTCCTCATAATCTTACTTGATACCACAGCGGAAACCATTAATTTTTAGAATGATACCCCATTTATCTATTCGGTTAGATATTAATGGAGATAAATGGCTCGTGACACAAAAATGCATTGTAGAACCATTTATACTTTTTCCCATTAAGGGTAAATTCAAAAAAAAATCTTTTTAATATATGATGTCACCAAATCTGAGTCATTACTCTTCATACTCCTACTTCATTTATCGATTTTGGTTAGATATACAGGGAGATAAATGGCTCGAAACACAAAAAAACGCATTTTAGAAATATTACATTTTTGCCCTTTATGGATCGAATTACGAAAAATTCCTTTTTTAAAACATAATGTTACCACGGCGGAGTCCTTAGTCTATAATATGATATTTCATTTATCTATATCAGTTAGATATCAGGGGAGATAAATAGCTTGTGACACAAAAATGCGTGGTAGAACTATTTATACTTATTCCCTTTAAGGGTTTAATTCCAAAAAACTTCTTTCTTAAAATATGATGTCACCAAAGCTGAGTCATTACTCTTCATACTCCTACTTCATTTATCTATTTTGGTTAGATATCCAGGAGATAAATGACTCGACACAAAAAACGCATTTCAGAAATATTGACATTTTTGCCCTTTAAGGGTCGAATTACGAAAAAATCCTTTCTTAAAGTATAATTTTACCACGGCGGAGGACATAGTATTTAATATGATACCTCTTTTATGTAAATCAGTTAGATATTAAGGGAGATAAATGGCTCGTGACACAAAATGAGTTTTAGAAAAATTTATACTTTTTTCTTTAATGGTTGAAATATGATGTCACAAAGCTGAGATATTACTCTTCATACTCCTACTTCATTCATCGATTTTGGTTCGATATCGATGGAGATAAATGACTCGAGACACAAAAAAAAAGGAATTTAGAAAAATTTACAATTTTGTCCTTTAAGGGTTGAATTACGAAAAATTTCTTTCTTAAAATATAATGTTACCACGGCGAAGACCTTAGTCTTTAATATGATACCTATTTTATCTATATCGGTTAGATATCAAGGGAGATAAATAGCTCGTGACACAAAAATGCGTTGTAGAATAATTTATATTTTTTCCCTTTAAGGGTTGAATTCCAAAAATATTATTTCTTAAAATATGATGTCACCAAAGCTGAAACACTACTCTCATAATCTTACTTGATTTATCGATTTTTTTTATGTATGCAGGGAGATAAATGGCTCGAGGCACAAAAAACGCATTTTTGAAAAAAATTGACATTTTTGCCCTTTAAGGGTCGAATTACGAAAAATTCCTGTCTTGAAATATAATGTTACCATGGCAGAGACCCTTAGTCTTTAATATGATACATCATTCATTTGTATTTGTTAGATATGAAATGAGATAAATGGCTCGTGACACAAAAACACATGTGTAAAAATAATGATACTTTTGCCCTTTAAGGGTCGAATTCCGTAAACTTTTTGTCTTAGTATATGATTTCACTAAAGCGGAGATCTTAATCTTTAAAATGATACTTCATTAAATGACTTCAGGGAGATAAATGACTCGTAACACAGAAAACAGCATTTTAGACATATTGACATTTTTGCCCTTTAAGGGTCGAAGTCCGAAAACTTTCTTTCTTAAAATATTATGTGACCAAAGTGGAGACCATAAACTTTAAAATGACACCTCGTTCATTGATTTCGGTTAAGTATGAAGGAAGATACAGGCTTGTGACACAAAAATACCTTACAGAAATAATGTATTGATAGTTTAGCTGAGGTACATTTTTTTTTTTTTAATTTCTTGGTTCTTCACACAAGATCATCTCCAATTGCAGTTCATCACGGTCCAGTAATTCTATAGGCTTTGCGACATGTAGGACCCGGCTTCGAATCGTGATTCCGCCATTTGAACTTTTCTGTCTTTTCCAGGCATAATAATCCCTGAACTGCAGGGATCAGCGCTTTTTAAATGACTGTCTGATACGAAGAATGATTGGTAGAACTTAACAATAGTAAGTCTTACCGTCAGGTGATGCGTGAGACTTAGTTACAGGATTAGTGAAAGTGCATCTGAATTGTGGAAATCCAAATCAGTTCAAGACTCTGAATATTTAAAAACATTTCAAATTACAATTTTTAAATCAAATGTCATGAATATTTTATAACTAAATCTAAAAGCTTTGGTATACACACATTTGGGTTAATGCTCCTTTCAAAACCAGTTCTACATCTTCTTGGATAATTAGCAGGGCTCTTAGATAACACTGTGTTTAATTTTCGCTTCGTTCATTTGTTTCCTAAAGCTATTAAAAAAATACTTACTTCATCGTTCAAACATCTCATTGCTCTGGTTTTTTTATAGATTAAAACACGGTGGTTAAATTGTTTATTTAGATTTGTCTTTTGTTTCTCTAGTCTGCCTGTGAGACTATCAGTCCTATCCTCTCCTCCAGAGTCTGTCAAATTTAAATTTAATTTAGATGTATAACAGTATTTGGCCTGTAATACATACAGTCAGTTCCATCGTTTTTTCACTTTCTTGTCATGAATGTCTCGTCAGTCAAACTGTATTTGAATCTAGAAGTGTGTATGATTATTCCATTTTTTTAAAAAATGTACAACATCACGGAAAGCAGGACGGATACATCACTTTAACTAACAGCCCCGGGCCCGACTCGAACCGGAGAATCGTATAATTAGGCTAATACGGGACCTCCCATGCTGCCGGTACCAGCAAATTCGCAACTATTTCATAAGGACTTAAGGCAACTACCATTCATAATGCAGATTGATTGTGAACCTTTTTCTTGTTTTGTCGTAAGTACTGCTTATGTGATACTCAGGTTGCCTGTCACATCATTTCTTTCAAATGCACCCCATGCAATAGTTGTTACTTGCTTTTTCTGTAACTGAAGGTTTTTTTTTTTTTTTTTTTTTTTTTTTTTTTTTTTTTTTGTAACAGTTTAACGTCCCTTTTTAACAACGTGGTCTTTAGAGACGGGAAAGGATGGGGGCAAGGAATGGGAAGGAATTCGGCCATGGCCTTTTGAAGGAAGCATCCCGGCATTCACCTGGAGTGATTTGGGAAACCATGGAAAACCCAAATCTGGATGCCCGGACGGGGATTCGAACCGCCGTCCTCCCGAATGCGAGGCCAGAACGCTATCCGTTACACCACCACGCTCGGTGTGTAACTGAAGTATTACGTTCATTCAATTTAATGTAACTTTTGAACGTTACTCTAGGTATTTACTCGAATTCACAAATTAGAAAATATCTTTTCAGTTACTTTACCCCTTTTCCTGTTCAATTTAAATTTTGAATCCTCAGCGCCGTTTACAGACGAAGTTAAAATCCACTTCGTTTCCGTAAGTACTGGCTGACTTAGTTTGACTGTAAATCACGCGTAATGTGCAGAAAGCACAGTCGTAAGATGATTAGAAAATATAATAATGAGTGTCTTATAATACATCTCCAGGAGTCAGCCTGAGACACCTTGGACCCAGTTATAAGACGTCACGTCGCCTCGTTGATTAATTAATTTCGTTGCGTGTGAGATAAACAAGGGTTCAAGTTGTAATCAAGCAACCAATAGATCATGTGACTGCACTTACGCATGGCGCTAAACCGCGTGAAACTCTGATTTTCGTTCAAGCGGATGGATATAGTCACGTGCAGCAGTTTACCGGTCGAAGACCCTAGTCGCGTACGCAACATAACACAGTAAACGTGAACGTCTGCTGCAGGCATCGGCTTTTTATAACTGACGATTGATGTTGATTCAGCAACGTGACCTGGGGTAATGTAACACGCCCAAACATTCTGTCATACTAAATAATGTTAGAAAAAAAAAGGATGACAACATCAGCAAAAGATATAAATAAGCAGATGCTACGACTTTACGAGATGCTATCGGAACTAAAAGTTAATAACAAGAATCTTGCCAATTATCTTAAAGATAACGAGAATAATTAACTAATTAAACACAGGATGAAGAAACTGCAGAATAAAATAGTCTCTCAGACAGTAGTAATGCACTACGTATAAGGATATTAAAACCCAAGAGGAAGATCCCAGACTAAAGAGGCGATAACACCAAGCATAAATTAAACTGCAGTATAGTGGCTGAATGGCAAAGCAACATACTTGATACCGAAAGAGTATTAGTTCGCATCCAGCTTTTGGTTGGAATTTTCACGCACTCTTAACTTGGCATTCATCTCTGGTGAAGTTTGTTTTGCGTAAGTTAATGATACTATGAATGCTCCGTGGATCGGGTTAATGTGCTAAATTGAAGGTCCCCTTTATACTACAGGATAGCCGGAATACGTTCAGGTACAACAGAGCTTCAATGGAAATCGGTTCCTCGTTAAAGCTACGAGAAATTTGGATTATCAGCAGTAAGCTGCCAAACCATTGCATCAGCAAGAACTATGGCAAACACATCAACAGGTGAAATAAATAACACATAAGATGAAAGATAATGTATATCGAAAATACAGTAACTTTACCCCTAAACCAGGGGTCTCTATAAACTTTTTAGCCTAAGGATCACACTGACTCCCCCATTAAGTCCCATAACCCAAGAACAAGTAAGCTTATCATATCAACATAACTTTCGCAATTTCGGTTGGTGCTTGTGGGCAAATGTCAAGGATATATAATTGCGGCGGAGATAGCCGATGGGCGTACTTTGCGTTACGTATTGTTACAAACTTACAACTACTTAGGGAGCGTGTATAAACCACGTAGCTCCATTTTGGCCTCCTGTGAAACCCTCCTCCCCCACACGTAGCCCTACGTGGCTTTTGCCTCTACACGTAGCTTTTTTCTCTTTTGATTCCAGAAGACATTTTGTACTGTTTTCTCTTGTCAGACTATTGTAAATTACAGACGGAGATAATTAACTGAGGGAAATAAATATTCATATGCTGCTTTTAGTTCTGTTCTTCATTTTAACTTTGAAAAATGTTATGAAAGGGAAGCTACGTGGTCTGGCTCGGAACCCCCTCCCCTCACGTAGCCCAGCGTAGCCTTCCAGCCAACCGCTCCTCCCCCCCCCCCTGGACCGAGTCACGTAGTTTGTGCACGCTCCCTTAAGATCATGATAAACTTAAAGTAGCGACATGTTGCGGAGAGTTAAGTGCAGGATGTGCCAAAGGTACTACAGTAGCATAGCGTCATCTTGTGATGGTGGCGGAAATAAGTATAAACGTCAGTTATGACTGGTTAGTCAAAGGAGACAACGCCATCTTGTAGCAAGTTGCTAAGCTAGACATGTTCTGGATTATCTATATCTACATCTACATATATACTCTGCAATTCACAAAATTGTGGGTGGCATAGGGTGCTCAGCACCAAAGCTAATCTCTTTGCTGTGCATTCCAATCCCTAATGGTACGAGGGAAAAAAGAATTCATATAAGAATCAGTCCAGCACCTTATTTCTCTAATTTTATCTTTCCTGTCTTTCCGACTCAAATAGGTTGGTGGAAGAAGTATTTCACTACACTCAAAAACTTATGTTCTGCTCACCGAGGACGCATGGTACAAACCGAGAGTAGGACAGTTCCAGAGTTGACATTCGGAGCGACAAGTGCGATCTGATAAGCGAAACATAGACGACTGGTATTTTATGCTTTTAACTTCTTAGTGAAAGTTCATCTGTCTAGTGTTGACATTATATATATATACAGGGTGTTACAAAAAGGTACGGCCAAACTTTCAGGAAACATTCCTCACACACAAAGAAAGAAAATATGTTATGTGGACATGTGTCCGGAAACGCTTACTTTCCATGTTAGAGCTCATTTTATTACTTCTCTTCAAATCACATTAAACATGGAATGGAAACACACAGCAACAGAACGTACCAGCGTGACTTCAAACACTTTGTTACAGGAAATGTTCAAAATGTCCTCCGTTAGCGAGGATACATGCATCCACCCTCCGTCGCATGGAATACCTGATGCGCTGATGCAGCCCTGGAGAATGGCGTATTGTATCACAGCCGTCCACAATACGAGCACGAAGAGTCTCTACATTTGGCACCGGGGTTGCGTAGACAAGGGATTTCAAATGCCCCCATAAATGGAAGTCAAGAGGGTTGAGGTCAGGCGAGCGTGGGGGCCATGGAATTGGTCCGCCTCTACCAATCCATCGGCCACTGAATCTGTTGTTGAGAAGCGTACGAACACGTCGACTGAAATGTGCAGGAGCTCCATCGTGCATGAACCACATGTTGTGTCGTACTTGTAAAGGCACATCTTCTAGCAGCACAGGTAGAGTATCCCGTATGAAATCATGATAACGTGCTCCATTGAGCGTAGGTGGAAGAACAGGAGAAATGAGCTCTAACATGGAAAGTAAGCGTTTCCGGACACATAACATATTTTCTTTGTTTGTGTGTGAGGAATGTTTCCTGAAAGTTTGGCCGTACCTTTTTGTAACCCCCTGTATATTCACGAAAGAGGTAAAGTTAGCAGAGCAGGTCGTTATGAATAGACGCGTGTAAATAAAAAGTAGATGGTAAAACTTTCTGCTCCTAGGTAGCAGCCATGGGAGGTCTGCAGGATTAGCTAGGCACAGGCTACCTGGTCACATGTTTCTTCAAACCTACTGCAACATTAAGGCAGGAGATGAGAACATACTGTAGGTTCACTTTGTACGGATTTCAGCTAGGCGGATAGAGTTGTGATAATGGGGGATACGGGAGATAGGATTGATGGTAACTCAATTTGTAGTAACGAGAGTGACCTAAGGAAGATGGTGAAGGAGACGCAACATGCCAAGGTGGAACTCGTTCAGCTTCTGAACCGCGACGATCGACACACGTTGAACAATATTGTGAGTGAGTAATCGTGGAAACAGAGTTGCTTCTTGAGAATGGCATTAGTTCTGTCGTGAGGTGTTCCAGTGGACACTATTGGAAGATATGTAGGCATGGTCTAGAGAAGGGTTTCTCAAACTTAGAGCTCCACATACCCCTATGAAATTTCAGAAAAAATGGTGAACCCCCTTAAAAAAATGCCTTTTTATTTTTTTTAATTAAGGATTAATAAAGTAATACAGTCACAAAGAGCAATATATTATTAATTAATTTGATGGATGGGCTTATTTCTCGTCCCAAGTTGAGTCGATTTTAGGCGAAATTTTGCTCATTTTCGATTTCAATTCACCATATAGAGTATTGCATTCTCGAGAAACTCAGTCAGCCGCCGTAACACAAATATTCTCGCGAACCCCTTATATTCAATTGGCAAACCCCTAGGGTTTCGCGTACTCCATTTTGAGGCAACCTATTTCCAGTTATGGGGTGGTAAGAACTGTGCTTCTTTTACGTAGAGATGCTGATGATGGAAAAAATGGGTGACAAAAGGGATACTGAATATAAATGCGCGAAAGGAAAAATCATGGATTGCAACAAGTTACTAAAGATACAAAAACCACAAGTTGTTCTATGGGAGCCTTGGCGAAAGGAAGGAGTACTAAACATTTTCCCCTTACAGTTATAGAGTGAACCGCAAAAATAGAGGAACAGTTGGTGGAGGTATTTCATATTGATTACGAAGACTAATACAGTTCTTTGGTAAGCATATTCACAAACAACTTGATCTAGATATCCGGTAATATAAAAAATAGGTTGTTGGCTGCTAATAACGCAGTGAAAGAATAAATGATGAAGATGAGGGTCTTTGGCGAGAAACTAAATTCATATTTACAGGTAAGCTTAGAATGGTCATTATCGGTGGAGATTTGAATTTACCAGCTGCCAAATGGGAAGGAAATAAGAATAATAACACAATCGAACAGGCAAGGAGGTTTTGCACAGGTGGTAGAGTAGAGCACAAGGGTAAGGAACATGTTGGATATCTTTTGATTAAAACCTGATGACAAGTAACTAAAGGAATAGGTGACACGAAGCATTTCTAAAGGGTAATAGAAAATTCACTAAACCAGTTCCCAAAATTGAAGGTGATAACAGTTATAGTTTAAAAAGGTACATATTTTAGACTGAATAGATATTTTGGGTAAGGCTTAGTATTTTTAAAATAATAATAATAATAATAAAAGGCTCGAGTACAGTGGAAACAAAGCCAGAATAGTTCAAAGAAATAATAAGAAAGGTGAATAAGGTAGAAGAGAACACTTGAAAAACCTAAATGAGGAATTAATAGCAGCAAAGATTGAGGCTTAAGATGGGCTTATGAAAAATATTATGGATACCCTAGATCCGGCTCTATGTCTGCAGATGACATAATGGTATATAATAGGGCCTAAATGGGAGACGACGACTGTGAACAGCTGCAGAGCAACCTGGACATATCTAGTTGGGTAACGCATCAAGTAAATGAAGCTTATTAGGTAAACAGGTTAAAAAAAATGTATATTGTTTGTGATTGTAGGAGGGGGAAGGAACTGCTTGTTGTGAACTTAAAGTGTAAATATCTAGTCATAATACACGATAGTAAAATTAATTGGGCATGGCACATCGGGATGGTGGTAGAACAGGTTTCAAAATCGTTCATTTATTAGGAGGGAAGCAAAGGAATTGCGTCATAAAACATTGGTCAGAATATGGTGGTGTAGTATGGGACTCACGTTTAGGAGTTGGAGGTGTGCAATGGAGAACAACTGGAGTTGTTTCTGGAAATGTCCACTGAACGCAATTACTAATTGATAAGATAAAGGAGCTGGATTGAGATCAGTTGTAAAAGAGTATTGTTAGTGTATAAGGCGTATATTGGGAATGGATGTTGGTAGAAGAATTGGGTTAAGTAGATTCAGGGGAAAAGTTGACGATTACCACAAATGGTACTTAATTTCGGGGGCAAGGGTCTGGAAAGTTTTGTTTTTTTAGGTAAGGGAATTTATGATTGGAGTAACTTACCAAGGAAAGAGCTGAACAGCTTTAAATTTAGCTGGAGTAAAAGTCTCAAATCGATAATATATGTTTGAAAGTAAAGCATATTCTTTAATACCACACTGTTTCATCTTGGCAGTTGCTTTATGTTCTAATTGCACTAAAGCTAAAGATGTGATCCACGTCTGCTAAACGGTAAAAATCACTTTACGTGGAAGAGCTAAAACCTAACCAGTGATTTCGACTCGATTCTGTGGGCCAGAAGTCGTGGAGAAGATTCATACATGCCGTACAATACATTCATTTCCCATAGATCTTAATATAAGAAACTGACTCATCGGGATGTGGAAAGTTGTTAATTTGCAGATAAACAATTGTGTAAATACACCAGAAGATGTACTGTCACAGCATACATCTTACATTACGTCAACTACATTTACTCAAACTAATGGCAGTTATTTTGTAGGTACCTTAGAAATGAAGTCATGGAAGGAGTAGAAGTAGTTGTCAATCAAAATTTTTTTAAATTTTTTCCTGAATTTAATCTTATCATCCGCTAGACATTTAAGATCTTTTGGGATGTTATTGAAGATATGTATCCCTTAATATCGGATCTTTTTTTGAACAAATTATAACTCCTTCTAAACCTTGTGAAAATCATTTCTATATCTACTGCCATAATTGTGTGTTTTACTATTTGTTTCAAATAGAGTATAATATGCGACTACAAAGGTCAATAATTTGAATATATACTCGGCCACCAGTGTTAAAATCCCGAAATTCTTGAACATCTGTCTGCATGAAGTGCTACTGCTAATCCTACACCTAATTCTTATTACTCGCTCTTGGGCTCTAAACAATTTGTCTCTATGAATAAAATGATGGGTTGTTATTTGTATGATTCAATAATTGGGTTTACAGCTCCGTTACGTGTTGTCGGCTTCTGTAACCCCATGGTCTACCACGCTTTCTTTTAACCAATACTTCAAACCATATAGATATTTGTGAATTTTACTTCTTTATTAAATTACCAAATTGATACCTTTCCAAGTTCGCCCGAGTCACAGTTGGTTTCCACTTTGACCGATTCTGACACAGGATCTTTATGAGTTCGACTATTGTATGTTGTGCGTCCTTCACGATCTTCGTTGTTTCAAGAATGAAAGGACATATATGTCAGCATCTACTAGCTTGCTCATATTTCGGATCAAAGTGTACATTTTTGATTTGCAACAACGGTTAAAATCAAATATTGTTTTTGGTTTCTGTTATTCTAGAGGGTAAAAGTGTGTGTTTAGAGGATTGCAATAGATATAAAAGTCTTCAAGAGCAAGTATTCAAGTGGTTATGATGGGATTTCCAGCAGATTAATTAAACTTTGCTCGACAGAAATAAGCAACATGCTAAGTTATCTGTTTGATACATATTTACTTTAGGGTACCTTTTCAGAAATGATTAAGTGTACTTTAGTTAAACCTCTTTATGAAAAGGGAGATAAGTCATCTGTGTTGAATTACCGTCATATTTCATTAGGCCTACTAATAGCAAAGTTTTGAAGAAAATAATGTACAATAGAGTCTAAAAACATTTTAAAAATATTCCAACTAACCCATAATTTGGTTTCCAAATGGGCGATTCAAAAGAACAACTTATATTTGCGTTCACTAACAATTTTTTAAAACGAATAAATTATAAATTAATGCCTGCAGGAATTTTCTGTAACATGTTTAAAGCATTTGACTGTGTTTATCACGAAATTCTGATTACAAAAATTAAAGTATTATGGTTTAGACGGAATTGTTTATAAATGGCTTAGTTCTTACCTATTGAATAGAAAGTGTCACTGGAACATTTTAATGTTGCGTTATGTGATTCACTGTTTCCTGAGTCCGAATTTATCGGATACAGGATACCACAGGGTTCCATATTTCTGCCACTACAGTTTTTTCTATATATAAATGATCTACCTTGTGTTACATCTAAAAACTCAAAATTTGTCCAATTTGCAGATGACACAAACACATGAATTAAAAGTACTCCAGATTTATCTAACGAATATTTTTCAATCTATATATGTGACCTTATTAATAAATACTATACAACTAATGGTTTGTCTTTAAACTATGATAAAATTCAATATATGTAATTCAGTACATCACAAACACTATCACCAGACATAGACATGAAATTTTTAGGCCAGTCCATTCAAGAGGTAGAGTGTGAAATTTCTAGTTTTGCATACCGATCATAATTTAAATTTGACAATGCAAGTCTCTGACTTACTGATGCGATTGGGTGCAGCCAGGGCCGCTGTAAGTGGGCGAGCAAGGCGTGCACCGTACGCGGGCGGCACGTCGAGGAGGGCGGCAAATCGAGTGATCGACAGTCGCCGCACCGCGATGGTTTTAGCTCAACTGCTGCTTCGGGCGACCGTTGACACTCGGGATGGCAACAATGGGGGCGGCAAATAATGCTCGAAGGGGCGGCAATCTTAGTTTTCGAAAAATTCAGATCCACCACTGGCTGTAGTTAGACAGGGGGCGGCATAATCGGTATTGCACGCGGGCGCTCAAACCGCTAGCGGCGGGCCTGCGGTGCAGCCACATTTGCATTTCGTACCATTTCAGCAGTAGGTGATCTCTGTATGAGGAATCCAATTATTTTGATTATTTTCGCTCCTTAATGTCATAATGAATAATATTCCCGTGCAATTCTACTCATAGCGACAAAGTGTTCGGATCCCAAAAGCGAGTAATAAGAATTAAGTGTGGCGTTAACAGTAGAACTTACAGAGAGAGCTGATCAAAAGTTAGGGATTTTATCACGTTAATGTCCTTTGTAGTCATAAATTATACTCTATTTGAAACAAATAGTAAAATACACAATTATGGCACTAAAAGAAAAATGATTTTCACAATGATTACAAGTTGTTATCATTTGTTCAAAAAGAGATATTCAGGGTTACATATATTCAATAAGCCCCCAACAGATCTTAAATGCGAAGCCGATGATAGAATTAAATTAAGGAAAAAATTAAAAGAATTTTTAATTGACTACTCTTTCTACTCATTCCAGGAATTTATTTCTAAGTTACCTGTAAAATAATTGCCAGTAGTTTGCGTAAATGTAGTTGACGTAAGGTTCCATGTATGCTGTGACTGTACATCTGAAATGTATCTATTTTGTTATCCAATTTTTTTATCCTTAAATTGATAACTTCACATCTCACAGAGCCAGGATCTACTGAAAACGAATGTATTGTGTTGTATACAACTGGGAGGATCAAGTGCACAAAATAAATTACTAATATAACGGTAATAGTTTCTTTCATTATATTGCTGATTTTATTTTGGTATATAGTTGAACTTACGGGGAATGAACTTTCTGTTGATTGTTCGAAATTTAAATTCTGGAAAAATGTAAAACATTAAAGCAATAAAATGTTAATAAAATCTAATATACATAATAACACCCCATTTTTCAATAATTCATCAATTTTTTTCGTTAACGAGATTACTATTTTTTTAAAAAAAAGAAATCCTTGTCTAAGATTGTTTTGTTTTTTTTTTTCGTTTTAAATAAAATCTTTGAGCATTTTGAATAAAAGAAAACTAAACCTGGCGGGAAAATTGGGGCTAATGGATCTTTTAGGTTAAGGGTGTGTATCCTGTCCAAACATTAACTGTCACTTGAAATAGTGGGGGAAAAACAGTTTTTATCAAAATTTAAACTTTGTAGGCGTGACGAAAATATGATGTCTGAGGGTAGTAATGTGCGGTATGTTTTCTCCTAATTAAATACAGCATGTTATTTAGCGTTTAAGAGTTTCCGCAGACGTGATGATTTGGTTCAATTAAAGCTTTTATTTTTCTGTTAGCTTAGATACTGATTAAAAAAATTGTTTTCCACAGGTCGGGAGTTGCAAATGCCGGTATAAAAACCCCTGTTTTAGAGCGGACTCTGGAGCTATCATACATAGCGCACAAAAGTAAATCTAATTTGACATGGGGTGCTATAAACGTGGTAGCTCTGTCAATCTTGTCCTACGATCTGTAAGTTCTATGTTGAATTCAACAACGTGTTTTTCTACTAGTAGTTTGTTTTGTATATTTACGACTTTAAGGAATTTGTGAACAGAATTTTCTAAATCTTTTCAGATTTAATGTTATTGTTTCAGTGGCCTTACTAGTAAAAATTAGATTATACTATAGCTTACAATGAATTTTTCATACAGTGGGTTTGTGCCTATATCAGAAATTGTTTCAGGACTAAGCTAATTCGATTTAGAATATACTGAAAATCATTGAAATCATTTACTAGAATATGAGGTATTACACTTTAAGCACATTTGCATCAGCAATTTGAAGTCTAAATCATCAGTAGTTTAGAAGCGGTGTAACTAGATGAGTAACAATAAATTGAAAATGCTTGATACCTAAGTAAACATCGATAGTAGTATAGTTATCTTTTTTTTTCAGTAACTGTGGTCTGTTGTTTTTGCATGTATATGATTACTGCCCTGTGCTATCTTATCATGAGAAGTTCAGTAATACCTGCAAAATTAATATTCACAATAATAAGACTTAATTAAGAAAGTGATAGTTTGTGGTCATTTCTCTTTACACAATGGTAATATGTTGTAGATTTTGTACATTGTAGAACTGTTTAATTTTGAGTTAGCTATTTATATTTTTTTTTTTTCATTAAAGTGTAATGCCCAACATGTGTATCTTTGTAGCAATATAAATTTTAAGATGTGCCTACAGTTTTCCATGAAATTCTCTATATTTTTAAATTAATTGTTATTGATTGAAATATTGTCATCTATTTACTTTTATCATTAATAAAATATTAATTCCTTTTGTTCTGTTAAATTGTTCAGAATTCCCTATGATAATTTATTCAAATTCATTTACTCCATTACCTACAAAATAACATTCACCCCTTGTCCCCCTCCCCCCTCTTAATCTGAAATCGGATGTTAGCTTGTGGTCACAGTCCTCTAATCTCATCTATGTTTCTTCAACAAATATCCATCCAAGTATCATCACCAGAATATGGTTTACATACTCCCAATACGCTCTTCACTCACCTCCTGCTTCCAGTGACCATATCACATCAACTCGCTATTAAGAGACGTTAAGCAGTTAAAAATATTTTAAACCTCTTAGTACTGCCTGCACAGTTTAGTTTACTATCAAATGTTTGTTAACATACTTACACGTAGTCTTCGACATGAAATTACTTCCCCGTACTGTCATAAAAAAAGTATTTCTAGCAGAGTCGTGCATTTGACTACTGCAGTACTATTATCTCAATTCCTTGTTGAATCCAGTAATCCCAAACAACTTTATTTTTTATCTTCAATTCTAATTAGCTGACTCTTCTAATAATACAATACATTAATTTTCCATAGATCCAAAAATAAAAAACTAGCTCTGCGGATTGTGTCAATATGCAGATAAACAGTTGCATAACAGAATAGATAAATACACCAGCAGATGTACAGTCACAGCTACATGGTAAATTAATTATGCCATCTGCATTTACACACAGCACTGGCAATTATTTTGTTGACACCTTAAAAATAATTTCTTTGACAAAGTAGCAGTTGTTAATTAAAAATTCTTGCAATGTTTCCCTTAACTTAATCCTATCATCACATCTAAGATGTGTTGGGAACTTATTGAGAATATGTATCCCTGAACATCTGATCCCTTTCTGAACTCTGGCCTCGCATTCGGGGTGACGCTTGTTTGAATCCCATCCGGGCATCCAGATTTGAGTTTTCCATGGTTTCCGCAAATCATTCCAGGTGAATGCTGGGATGCTTTCTTCAAAAATCCATGGCTGAATTCCTTCGCATTCCTTGTTCCCAGTCTTTTCCCACCTTTTAATGACCTCGATGTCATTAAGAAAAGGTAAACCTTTTTCAACAAATGACAATGATTTGTAATCCTTGTGAAGATCATATTTACTCCTAGTGCCATAATTGGATATTTTACTGTTTGTTTCAAAAAGAATACAAGTTGTGACTACAAAAGACATTAATGTGTATATATGCTTGGCTGCCAATGTTAAAAATCACTAACTTCTTGAACAGCTCTCTGCATGAAGTTCTACTGCCAGTCCCACACATTATTCTTATTACTCACTTTTGGGTTTTTAACACTGTCTCTATTGTATCACATAGTGTAAGTGGAATTGAGGTACCTTTAACTTGCTTTAATGAGGTTTTAGTAGAAGTTTACTTCAAAGCCGTGATATCTGAGGCAGTGCTGCGGTTTACAAGGTATCCATCATATTTCATCCCACAGTGCAATGTGCTCTATATCTGTAGTGCTGTATTGTTATACGAGAGCATACAATTATGGACCATAATTTTTATCAATGTATTTTTCAGTTTATAATCTCAGTCTATCAGTCCTAGGATATTTTTTAATTTTTTAGGTGTGTGATTCTGGTTAATTGTCATGTAGGTCACAAAATGTGCAAACATCCAGATGGCAGATTGTGTTTTGATGGCAAGGAACAGTTTGCTATCACATCTCAAAAGTCTTGTGTATGTCAAAGGATTTAAATCTCCTCCGGATATTTTGTTTAATTTTTCATATACCCATTTCCATATGGGCCTTGAGACAGTGCATGATGTGAAGAGATGGTCTCTAACATCAATCTGGTCACAAATATCACACTGCTCATTTTCAGTTCATAGTTTTTTTTATATTGGTGGAAATAATTAACCAGTTTGTATATGGCTGCTTGTTGATCACCAGATAGATCCGTACTGTTTTCCAATGTAGGTTAATTTTTGCTTCAATTGCCGGTTTCTTTTGAACCTTATATGAAAGTGCTCGATATATTATTTTTGTGGTTACTTTCGTGTTTTCTTCAACTGTTTCCATTTATTTAAAATGACTGTGGAGTCTTGCTGCTTACCAGAGGATTGGAAAAGAGTGATAGTAGTAGCTGTTCATAAAGGAGGGGTTACAAATAGGGTTCAAAATTACAGGCTAATTATTTTGTCATCAGTGATAAGGAAAATGGAGAGAAATGTCTGTGAGGAAAGCTGGTTTGCAGATCAACAACGTGGCTTTATGCAAGGATATTTATGTGAATCGCAGATGGTGGGCTATATGCAAGATTTTTCAGATGAATTGGACAATGGAACCAAAGTTCATAGTGTAGCACTAGATCTTTCTAAGGCATTTAACAGAGTGAGTCATATAATGGTTTTAAATAAACTGAAATTTATTGGATTGGATTAAAAAGTTACTTGCTAGGTAGAGTAATTCTTAAAAGCCAGGAAGCAAAATGTTAAGAGTAGGAAATACATTATTAAAAAAAGGTGGAAGTAAATAAGGGAGTGCCACAGGGTACTATATTGGGACCATTGCTGTTCATTATTGCAATGAATGATTGTGTTGATGGGTTACAGTCAGAATTTAGGTTTTCTGCAGAATTTGTGATGGTGTACAATAGGATAAAAACAGGTGAAGACTGTGAACAGTTGTATGGTGATCTATATAGAATATCTTAAAAGGCAGCATGGAATGATGATAAATGCAAAGAAGAGTCAGCTTATTAGGTACACAGATAAAAAAACTTAATGTTAATTATGATTATAGGGTGGGGTCAAAATTGCTTGTTGAAGGCTTGAAGTGTAAATATCTATGTCTGATAACCCACTCAACTGGGCACATTTGGTAGGCGGTAGGGAAAAGTTACAAAATCCTTCATTTACTGGAGAGGGTGATAAGAGGATGTACCAGAGAAGTTAGGAAATTGGGCTCCAAAACTTTGGTCAGACCATTTGTTGCATATGGTGGTGTAGTTTGGTACCCATATTCTGCTTATCAAATACAGGAGTCAGTGGTTGTACAAAGAAGAGCAGTTAGATTTTTTTTGTGCAGATTATCACAGATCCCAATCAATAGCTGATATGATGAAAAGAAAAAGCTGTATTCTTAGTCATTGGAGGAAGGGAGGAGGGTGAAGAGTGATAGGAATGTACAGAGCATATGTTGGTGATGGGGCTTGGAGGGATATTGGTCAAAGAATTAGGAATAGTGCATGGAAGGGTAAAGATGGCCATGGCACTCAATTTCATTAATTTTTTCTTTTGTTGGTAAGGGTGTCAGGGATTGGAACAAATTACCAAGTGAAGTGATGAATAATATGGCAAAAACGGTTAAGGAATTTAAAACTAAAATTTGTAAAATGGAAAAGTAAATGGGGGAGGAATTTAACACTCCAGTTATAAAAGAAAATTTTAAATAGTAAAATACTAAGGGGTAATTAGATGACATGGGGAATTGCCACCAGAGCGTTAGCTCCATCACAATTAAAATTAATAATAATAATAATTTTTTGAGGTTGGTATGGCTTTTCTTAAAGAGTGGCAACTGGCGAAATGTACTGTTGTTGCTGTTCCATGCAATTGAAAATGAATATTTTAGAATCTGACGTTTGATTCCAAAACAAATATTTTAGTGATGTGAATTTTTTGTATTAAATTTATTTTCATTCTTTAAAGGCCACTAATGTTCCAACAACTTTATGTACAATTTGGTCCCAATTTTTCTATATCATTTTCTCAATATTTGCTTTAAATAGGACAGCTAATATTTTGATTTAATTTCAAATGTCAAACGTTGAATTTGTGACTGAGGCGGCTGAGCTTGAAAGTGGCAGAAGTACGATTTTGTTTTATTTTCACTCCAGAAGCTTGAGCCACCAGACCACTCTTTATCACTGTAGTATATACTAGCAATAGTTTAATGGGTTAATTATTTTTCACATCAGCCTCATACCTAGGTTAATTATTTTTTATGTATAAAAAGTTTACCGATTTTTTTTTTTTTACCTTTTCAAAAGATGATATTTCATATTTTTTTTTTTCTATTTTATGGTTTGTATCTAGTTGGATGGGATTTCATTTCCACATTTTTATCTGGGGCCTGATAAAATTTCACACAAAATTCCTATCAAAATTCATTTCAAATTTTGTGATTGTGATAGAGCAATCGTTAAGTAATAAGTCCTAATATTTAGAGGATCTGGTTCATATATCCAGATTGTGGATTCCCTCAATTTCTGATACTTGTATGTACAAGCTTCTTGGTTGCTTTCTGATTAGTTGATTCCGAAAACTTCCGCGTTCACTGTATGTATTATCTTGGTTCTCTGAGTGGAGCCATGTCGATTTGTTAAAACCTAATGTTTTTGCCATCTTGCTGTGGCTTTCATCAGATCTCCACCCGGAGAACCAAGCTAATACAGTCTAATTAGTTATTAAGTCCCATATACATAGAAAATTTTTTCTTTTGAATGTTTCTGATCTTTTTTTATTAGTTTCATCAACTTTTGCTGCAATTTATTGGTTCTACCACAGTAGGAGGTCAGTAGTTTTCATATCTTAAAGTATGTGGGAGTGACATAGAGACTAGGATAATAACTATTGTCTTATCTGGTAACTTGGATTCAGGATATTTGATTCAACATTTGTTAATGTGCTGTTTCATAGGTCTGTTGGCTGGTGGGTATCAAACTTGTGTACATTACACTGGAATATGATGCAATGCCCCAACAAATATAGCTATCTAGCTGCAATACTTTAGCAGCTTTTCTAATGAATGAGCCATTTTTAATTTACTTCTCCACAGCTAATTGCATTAGCGAGAGACACCCAAAATGTTATACTTGTCCCATGTTTGTAGTGCAAAAATAATTGAAATAAGGCACTAAAAATTGTTGAAAACAGATTTATGTCATTGCTCTGGTCACGTAGCATCTTAAGATCCATTGCAGATTTTAAATATGACTATAAGCTGCAATTACTGCAAAATGCCAGAACTAAAAAACAGACTCAGCCCAGTACTGATTTATATATGTGAAGATGAACTAGCCACAGTTTGTCATGAAATGAGGACTTCGCAGGTTCTCCAACAGATAGTATTAAAGAAAAACAAGCTTTCGGCAGCTTGCTCTGCCGCCATCATCAGGTCCATTGTATGGTGACAATTAGAACTGCACTGGAAGTCTCGCAGGCCCGTTATGGATCCGCCTCGTGTGGAGCCATACCGTGCAAGGCCCATTTCCATTCTGCTTGTCTGTGATTGGTCAGCTCCAGAATCAGCTATAGACGGGATAGGATGCTGTCTCTGCCGCCGGTGTCCTACCATCCATCAGTGGAAAAAGTTGTTTCAGAATGGAAAAAGCTAATTTCTCACAGTTTGTCAGTCCCAAACTCTTTATTCTTTATCTGTCCAGCCTGTATAGTTTGAAAGATATTTTTGCTATATCTCGGCATATATTTAGTGAGTAAGATCTGATATATAAAAATTACATCATATTAAATAAATATCAGTTATTATTTTGTATCATTTATGTGGAGTAGCTTCGAATTATGAAGTTGAACTCTAGCCAGATATAATCACCTGGCAACCAAATAAATATGCAAGCAACTAACTAATTAATGAGAACTTTCAGCTCAGCATTGCTCTTACAACCTCCCTTTGTCACTTATTTTTGTCTGAAACTAGTCTGTTTACAAATGAAATCTTCCCAATTCTCTTTTGTTTAAATTAAAAATTATTTTGTGGCTATAGTCCTGTTTTCCTTTTTATATTCTATTCCAAATTCTTCATTCATTATGTGTCTAGCCTTGTCATCCCCAACAATTTATGTGCCCATCTCCTGTCTTTGAGTGGCTCCTAGTCTTCTTCATTAAATATATCAATTACGGAGTACCTTCTGTTTTAAATTACATAAATAATTTTATAATGCATATCTCTTATCACCCCACCTTACTCGAGCAAAGGCCTGACATGGTATATTTTTTTCATTAGCATCTGTAAAAGATGCATCAATGCGAAACTTTTTGCAATCTCCCTCAATGTGTCCCACCCAACATAGCATGGAGGGTGATCAGTAACACTGTGACCTCACTTTTTGGAGGACATAGATTAGAATTCCCATCCAGCCATCCAGATTTTGTCTTTCCATGGTTTCCTGAAATCATTCCAGATGAACGCTGGAAGGGTTCCTTCAAAAGTTCAAGGCTGAATTCCTTCCCATTCCTTACACACACCCCCCCCCCCCCCCCCAGTCCTGTCCCATGTCTAATGACTACAGCATTGACGAGGCATAAAGCCATAAAAAAAAGTTCCATCCAGATGAGCTTTTCCAAATGACCAGTTCAGATATTTTATTTTTGTTACTTCAACCAGAAGTTCTCCCCTACCATGTAATTGTTCTAAATCTGTGTATTCATGTGTACCTAATAAGCTAATGCTTATTTGCTTTCATATTCATTTCATACTGACCTGCCAGCTAGATATTATGAAATATTGTCAGCAAAACATCCTAGTTACTGATTGTGATATAGTGGCGGAATCATTTGTTATAATGGACAGCCATGGTCGCAATACACTGCCATATTTCTTACCCTGGCTTTTTGCTTCCTATGGGTAGTATCTAGATTGGGATACTGCTGCAACCAGTTACCGCCTCACAGTTTCTACACTTCCAGATGGAGAGTGTATGACATCACTATGTTGCTGAATGTGACGTATACGTTCCACGTGCTGCTTTAAATTTCATTAACGGGGCATTCCACGGAAAGAAGTCCATCACTAATATGTCTCATATCGTGAAATCGTTAATTTTGCACTAGTAGTACAGGAATAAATTCATTAGCAATGAGGTTTTGATGCAGCCTGGACCACACTGAAACATAACTATCGAACACCTTATTGCAGATACGTAATTTCTATGTTGTATCTATCGCTGTTTCTGTTGTTTACGTCTTAATGCAACCTGGACCATAGTGAAACGTAACCGTCGCACACAATATTGCTGATACCCAATTTCCAAATCGTATCTGTCTCTGTTAGTATGGACTAGGCTGTGTTACAACCTAAACACAAATAGTTATTGATAAAATCTTTTTTAGAAATATTTTATTTTGTGTGAATGATTTCAATAGCAATTTCAGCCACTTGAGGGAATGTAGAAGAACAGAATCAAATACAAATCAATGGAATTGTGACTAACAACGTTAATGTAACAGGAACCGACATTATGGAACATTACTAATGAATTATATCAATTATCAGTTTGGAATGTTGTTAATATTTTCTTTAACTTTTTCAATTTGTAAATTTTTTATTCTTACGTTCTATGGTCTAACATGTATTCACAAATCGATTGAAGGCTGAACATGCCACACACGGATACACAGTGATGTCATATTCTCTATTCACAAGTGTTTACATCGCAGGTTGCAGCATTATCCCAATGTAGATATTACCCCTTCCTACCTCTTAAGGACTCATCCATGGTGCAAGTTACTTGTTATACAGGTTGTCTTTATGTAAATTAGTGTTTTAAAATAAAACACAAACATCAAGTGCAATTTAAAAAAAATTCAGAATGATGTTACTAGTTTTTTTTCTGATCATTGAGTTAAAACAATGTTCTGCAATATTTCAGATACTACACCTGCCCCACATACTCGGCATTTACTCATTATGCTGAAATTATTGCTGTCATACTTCTGGGATTGAATACTGTTTATCATCTGCTTAGTTATCTGTGGAACACAACAAATGTTGAGTCAATAATTGTCACACCTGAACAGAAGAAATTACTTGGAGTAAAAAATTTAGGTACGTGTTAGCAATTCAATGTGAAAGGGCAACTGTTTGACCATGTGCTAAGAAATAAAACCCTATAGCCTTTCAGTGACAGATAATCATTAAAATGCGTGTAACTGAACTGTTGTATTTTAGAAGTTTTCTGTAAATCACATTTGCTTTCATGTTATGATCACTTTTGAGTGCTAATAACTCTGGATTACTTGATGCCTATTATCTAAATTGCCTGCTCCCCTTTCTTTCTTTTCATTTCATTTGAAACTGTAATTGCAAATCATATAGTTATGCACAGTTAATATTATCTGTGGAATGTGGTTATTTATCTGGAAGATTAGAAGCATTTTTACTTGCTTTGATGTTCTTGTTTTAAATGCTCATGTTTAATTAATTTTATTGCATTAGTTTGTACTTTAAGATTTTTTTTGCAAGAGTTTACACTTGTTTGAAGAAGATTTTGCTCACCATTTAAAAACATATTTTGAATAATTCTGACCTTAAAATATATCAGTGTAAAGATCTTACTGTTCTTAGCATGTAACTTTGACACAGTCATGCAATTTATCTACATTATCTAGATACACATAATTGTAACGGTAATTAAATGAAAATCTTGGTCCAAGGACATACCCAGAATCTGAACTGTGTGGAGAAAGGAGGGGAGAAAATCATATTGGTTTCAAGGAAGTGGAATTTGGACTAAAACATTTCTTACAAAATGAAACTCAAAACTATTTTTTTAAAAAAGTTTTTATTATTGATTGCACAGATATAGTAATACAACCACTTTATGTAGGGACCTACTCTTGTTAAATTAGCTCAAAGCTGAGATAGCTTTTTATGTAAGCATTAATATTTTCAAATTTGTTGAATTTTTTTTTATAACTTTGTTTTCCATCTTGTGGTGTTTTTCACAAAATTTCAATGTACACTCATCAGGCAATATTCATTCAGTTATTCCTGTTGTCACATCACCTTACTTGTGTCAGTATACTTTGAAAAACAGTTAAAGGGTCCTGAACACACTTAAAACCAACAGCAGATCATTTTAGAAGCATTTTCCAATAGTTTGAGAGGCGGAGAACATGTTAGTAAGGAGATTATAAGCTATTTTATAAGTTTTTGAAAATGCTATAAAAAAATTTAAACATTTTAGAAGCTTTTTGGCCACATTCATCTTCAGAGGTGTAAAACGAGATGACAATTCAAATCAGATCCAACACTTGAGTTTTAGAAAATTATATTAAGGGGATATTGTGAAATTGGTGATCTTGCAAGCTCATGGAAAATATTGCACAAGAAACTTTTTTCACCTAATTTTCAAGGTACAGCTAAGATTCAGAGCACAAAATGTTTGGCACGAGATTATACTCAACATATGAAAAGATAGAATCAATAACTAAAAGGAAGGTATGTTTTTTAGCCAAAATAAGAGATTTCGCTGACTTTGCAATTCAACATTTCTGCGGACATACAGATCTGAGGGCATAGATATGGCATTTAGATTAAAGAAAAGCTTTGACTGAACACATGGAGTGATTTTCGTAAAGATTCCGACAATATATAAACCGTAAAAGGGAAATTAAGGTTTGAGCGTAATTCCTGCTGCAAAACATCATTTTGGAAACAAAGGATTAGCATTAAGGGAAATAGATAATGTGGAAATAATATTACCATCAGATAGAGAATCGAATTTAGTATGTGATATATTACAGATCGGTAGCACTCATATATTTGGAGACAATTGACATTAAAGTTTTTTAGCTGACTTTGCCCTTATAGTCAAAGTCAGTTTTCAATATCAAATACATTTGGGATCTAGAAATTTTCATAGAATATTTTGTTAACAGAATTATTTCACAGACTAACGAATTGTAGGAATGATGACAGATTAAAGCTTTTACAACTTTAACTCGAAATACACAAATCCTAGGAGAAAACTTCTCATAACTAAAATTGACATTTAAAATATCCTTTTTTAATTTAATTTAATTGCAATAGAGCACAGACTCCGGTGGCAATTTCCCTACACACCCATCTTCCCCCTATCCTGCACCCACTTACATTTGCCCTCTACAAATTTTATCTTTAAATTCTTTCAAAGATTTCGGTAAATTATTCATCATTTCTCTTGGTAACTCATTCCCATCCCTGACACCCTTACCTAAAAAAGAGAATCTTCGCACACCCTTGTGCCTGAAATCGAGTGCCAGCTTGTGGTCATGGTCATCTTTTCCCTTCCATGCACTACTTTTCATAACTATTGCAATATCTTTCCATGCCTCATCACCAGTATATGCCCTGTACAGTCCCATGACCCACCTCACCCTCTTCCTGTCTTGCAATGAATCCCATTTCAGCTCCTTTATCATATCCGTCACTGATAGCATTCTGCGATAATTTCCAGAAACAAATCTAGCAGCCCTGTTTTGCACCCTCTCCAACTCCTGTATTTGATACATAAAGTGAGGGTCCCATACTACACTACCATATTCGAGCAATAGTCTGACCAAAGTTTTGTAACCCAATTCCTTTACTTCTCCCGTACATCCCCACATCACTCTCTCCAACAAGTGCAGAACTTTGAAACCTTTTCCTACCACCTGTCCAATGTGTCCTGCTCAGTTAAGCTTGTTATCAAAAGTAATGCCAAGATATTTACATTTCAAGTCTTCAGCAAGCCATTCTTTCCCCACCTTATATTCATAATTAACCTTTTGTTTTTATTTGTGTATCTAATAAGCTGACTCTTCTTTGCATTTATCTTCATCCCATGTTTACCAACCCAACTAGATATCCTGTCCAGATCACCCTGCAACTGTTTACAGTCCTCTATCGTTTTGATCCTTTTATACAGCATTATGTCATCTGCAAACAATCTAATTTCAGATAGTAAACAATTAACACAATTATTCATTAGAATAATGAATAGCAATGGTCCCAATACGCTACCCTGTGGCACACCCATTTTTACTTCCACTTCTTTTGATACTACATTTCCTACCCTAACTTTCTGTTTCCTACCTTTTAAAAATTCTTCTACCCAGCAAATCACTTTCTCATCCACTCCAATAGTTTTTACCTTATTTACTACCATTTTATGGCTTACTCTGTCAAACGCCTTTGACAGATCTAGTGCTAAACTATCAATTTGGCCTCCCTTGTCCATTTCATCTGAAATATCTTGCATATATCCCACCAACTGAGATTCGCATGAATATCCTTGCTTGAACCCATGTTGCCTGCTTGAAAACCACTTACGTTCCTCACATATATTTCTGATGTGGTTGCATATCAATCTTTCCTTTCATTTACCTACCACTGATGTCAAACTGATTGGCCTGTAATTCTCAACTCTATTTCTCACCCCTCGTTTATGTACCGGTACTACTATTACAATTTTCCAGTCCTGTGGTAAGCAGCAAGTATCCAGACTCAATTTAAATAATATTTCAAGATAAGGTACAATGTCACAACATATCATCCTTCACAACATATCAAAATTTTAGAATGATTGGAATAAAAATAAGGTTTCCCTTTGTCAAATCAAGCGCATGCTGAGTCAGCTGGCCCGATATGAATATAAGGAGCCACCACTAGCCTTGGCAAGCGGCAGTAATTCGGCAGAAATTAAACCAAGAGGATGGTGTGTTGGTCGGTCGGGGAGATGTAGGAAATTTTAGTGCGGGCTAAATCTTCCTTCGAAATGAACTTTTAACTTTCATCTAGGGGTTAGGAAGAAGTTGCTTACTGTGAGAGGATGGTTTAACCTGTAATCATTTATTTTGGATAGAAGCCTGATGCTTTTCTTTCAGGCCTATGCTGGTACCGAGTTTATGTAAGAACTTTTGCAAAATATATAATTTGGAATTAATCAGGAAGTCTGAAGTTGTCTTTTGAGAACATACCATTATCTCTTGGGGTATCCTTTATTTTATTTTACGAGGGATTGGCGACCACAGGTAAAGAACAACTATGTACCAGGACACGATCATAGTTAAGACAGCTGATGTAAGCTACAACCCCAAGCAGCAGAATGTTTTACACTGTCCCATAGTGCTCCTGTGCTAGGTCTTCACTCTTCAAAGCATACTGAAACATCATTCTGTGGTCGCTGTAGTGCATAAAATAGTTCTCAGAATTGTGAATCCTTTTTTTCATGGCAAGAAAAAAATAGGTCAGTAGTTTCATTAGACATGCCCACAACTTAATTTGTCTTCTGGTAAATTCTTCTTCATCCACAAATTGACAAGATCTAATTCTCTATAGGTACTATCCTACTCATAAAAATTTCTGGAAAATTCTGCATTCTTGTGTAAATCTGTTGTTATAATTTTGGTCATGTATAAAGTGTGTAATCATGTTAATACGAATGGTGGCATATTTTCTTTGGAAAATTGAATATTTAATGACAATTCTCCCTAATCCAGGTATGCTGAAATTACTGAATGTTCATAGTCATTGTCTGACAGCAGATTGCTCATGTTTCTTTCCTTTATGAGCAAGATGTGGAACACAGATTTCAATTTTCAGTTCCATTGCTGTGTCTTGTGCTTCTTAAAACAGTGTACCAGTGATTCGATTTGCTTACTTATGATTGTTTTAAGTTCGTCACGGATTCCTTTAATTTGTTCTTGGGGGAATTACTGGGACTCAAGAAGAAGCTGTAATTATGGCCTAATAATTAGTACACAAGTTCATTGAATGATATTATTTAATGTGAGTTGTTATTAGAGCTGTGAAATATAATCATACCTCACAACTTCACTCAAAATTTATGGTAATATTAAACAGCGAGTTACTGGGAGCATTGATATAGTGATGTATAACAATAATGGTTTAACAACAAGAATCAGTTGTCATTTGGTACATGCTGCATTGCAACCTCAGGTTAAATTACTTATAAAAACTAAATTCCTCACGTCTTAGGCCGTAACACTGATATTGCCACTCTTTCAATTGCCGTATCAGCCTTTGATAAATCCCATACAATATAAACATCTCGGACATAACATGTGAATATATTTCATTGTAAGTGGCACATAAGTAATAACTATTGCTGTCAGAGGTTGCATGTGGGTACGTAAATGTAGTGTCCACCACTTAAAGGTGCAGCTTTTATGTGTGTGTGTGAATTTTGTTCAATATTTATATTTTTGATGGCTGTGATAGCAACATATTATCAAACAATATCATTGACTGAACATGCACATTACTGTTATATGTTACAACGTGTATGCAGTCAGCGGTTTGTCACTTAACAGTACAGCAGTTTTTTGTGTTAAGTGTGTACGGTATGCATATATATTGTAGCTCCTAAGAGCAACAGATATTAAATAACATTGTCTAAGGAATGTGTGTACCAATTTTTAAACGAAAAGTTCAATTCCTTCGTGAGTCCCAGTGAGTACTCTAGTGCTGATGATTTTTTTAATGCTTTCACAAGCTCTGTGAAATTTCGAGAAAATTTTTGAATAGTTATATTTCACACATTTGTGATAAATTTGTAAAGTAATTCCTATGAGTAGTTGATTACCTGAAAAAGGTTATTGCATAGTTTTATAGTGTCAGTAGTATTTCTGTTTTCTGTTACTTTGTTTACATCATTTGTCACAATATTGTTTGTGGTTTAAGTTGTGAAAATATAATGCTTAAAATATTTATTCCTCAAAATTGATTGTACACCACTGTCTTTTCCTGACATTTTAGAGCAGCCACCGAAAATGAATAGTTGGGCAGAAGACTGTAACTAACCAAAAATTGACGTCACTCATTGTGCTTTTAGCTCCACAAAATCTAAAAAATCTTCTCAAAATTTTTTTTTGCTTTTATTGTAGAGCTGCAAGTCATTCAATAAATGTTCTTTTCCAGCTGTGTCAGATGTTTCATCAATTAAGACAGAGTAAACCATAATTTTATGTATATTGGTTAATACAGTCTCCCTAATAATATTGCCATTCAAACCTATTAATTTGTTTTGTAGTTTAGCTGATATGTAAACTGCATTGTGATAAATCTTTTCCAAATGATTCTTCTACTTTTCATCACCAGAATTGATTTGTAAATTATACAAATCAAACAAAACTTCTCCATCATTTTCTTTCCCCCTGAGAGGCATATTGTGTGTGTCACAAAATATAATACATGAAATAATGGATGACAATATTTCCCTGTTTTGGTTGTTTTTTTGGTAAAAAATGGCAGTTTATTGTCCACAAATACATTTTTGAGAATGGCCTGTATAGAAGTTGTTATAGTTCATATTGAACTTGCGAGCATGATTGAATTTTGTTTGCAAACAGCTCCAACAGCTTAAAAATCATAATTCCTTGGATGAGCCCATGTTTTTTATTTTTATTTTAATAGTTCCTTCTTCATTGCTACTGATAGCTTAGCAGCTATTCCACCCTAATGACCTAGATTATTTTCATGGTAGCCATTATTCATTTCAATTTTTGGATTGTACTGCACAAGCAGTAATGTTAATGGATGACGATTGAAAGAGGTGGCTTCTGTTCAAGATTGAGAATTTGATAATTGTGCAATTATAATAATAATTCCGTGTGATCGGAATGACCTGGTGACAGGGTTTCTATTGGCTGCACATTGCACCCCTGTCATAGCCGCTTTAAACCTAATCTGGCAAACCTGCCGGGTACAGGGTACCTACAGTTTAATGTGGAATCCAAACCACGGAAGCGTTCTAGCGTACTACACGTTACACAGCAAGCTGTGCCAGAGGTGAAGGCCGGGTTAGGGGCCTATGAAAATCCCCGCCAAGACATGGATTCGATCCGGGGACGTTTCGCTCCCCAGTCAGACACCTAACCACTGAGCCACTAGAACGTTTTTTTCAATTGCGCAGTATGACCTTCAGATGATTGTGGCCCTCCGATTTCCTCACTTTCATAATGGTTATTCCTTCCACTGCTACTTTCTTGGCCTTTTTTTCTCTTTTGTGCAGTAGTCCCTAAAAATACTGAAACAAAATTCACTTACTTTATTTAGGCATTGAAATTAAATTTTGATATGAATGTGACAATTATAAAGGTTTTTTTTTTTTTCTGTCATCAGTCTTTCGACTGGTTTGACGCAATACTCCATCCCTTCCTATCTTATGCTAGCCTCTTCATCTCTACATATCCTCTACAACCCATGTCCTCAATTATCTGCTTCATATATTCTAATCTCTGTCTTCCTCTACAGTTCTTCCCTTCGACTGTTCCCTCCACCAGCAAATTAACTAATCCAGCATGTCTCAAAATATGACCTACCAGCCTGTCTCTTCTGTCTGTAAGCTACTTCCACAAACTTCTTTCCTCACCCATCATTTCCAAAACTCATTCATTTCTCACTTTGTCTGTCCACTTAATTTTCAGCATTCTTCTGAAACACCACATTTCAAATGCTTCAATTTTCCTTCTTTCCAGTATTCCTAAAGTCCATGTTTCGCTACCGTAAAGTGCTGTGCTCCACACATAGTTTTAAAAAGTTTTTTCTAATTCCTATATCAATATTTGAAACTAAAAGATTTCTCTTTTTCATGAAGGCTCTTTTTGCTACTACTATTCTGCTTTTAACATCACTCTTGCTTCAGCCATCGGTTGTAATTTTGCTTCCTAAGTAACAGAATTCACCTACTTCTCCAATTGCATCCGATCCTATTTTTATATTTAATCTGCTAGTATTGGTATCATTTCTGCTACATTTCATCACTTTTGTCTTGCATTGATTTATATTTAGTCAAAAATCTTCCTTCAGTACTTTGTTCATGCCATTCAGTAATTTCTCAATGTCCTCTGCCCTTTCTGCTAACAAGACAATGTCATCAGCAAATCGTAGCATACTGATTTTTTCTCCCTGAACACTTATGCCACATGGAAATATTTCTTTGACTTTCTTTATTGCTTCTTCTACATACAAGTTGAATACTAACGGGGATAGACTTCAACCTTGTCTCATGCCCTTTTTAACTGATGATTGTCTCTCATGATTCTCTACTTTTATTACAGCCACTTGATTCTTATATAGTAGTCTTCTGTCTCGATACTTTAGACCTGTCTTCTTTAAAATTTTGAACATCTTGTCCCACTTTATCAAAAGCTTTTTCTAAATCAACAAATGCCATAAAAATATCTTTGTTTTTCTTGATCCGCCCTTCAAGTATTAATCTTAATGCCAGAATTGCTTCCCTTGTACTGCGATTTTTCCTAAACCCAAACTGATCTTCACCTACTATGTCTTCTACTATCCTTTCCATTCTTCTGTATATTATTCTGGTCAGTATTTTTGAAGCATGGGATGTTAGACTAATGGTGCAATAATTCTCACATTTGTTTGCCTGTGCTTTCTTCGGAAGTGTGAAGATGATATTTTTATTAAAATCAGTTGGAATTTCTCCTGTTTCATAACTTTTTGATATCAGCTTGTATAATCTTTCGATTCCTCCTTCTCCTAGGGATTTAAGAAGTTCTGCAGGGATCTCATCAATTCGAACACCATAAAAAAACACCAACTTTGCCAACCAAGGTATCTTTGGCCATAGAGCAATTTATAATCAAATCATTAATGTGGGGGAATTATTTTAGGTATATGGTTACATTAATAACTTGGTTGCAAAGTAGATTGTTTTTGACAAAACTATGTAACACGGATGTTTCTAATTTGTTTCTAGCTTTACTATGTAACTTGTAAAAACTTAATTAATTTAGTCTTCTTGGGTGTTTTCACATGATATTTCCGTGGTCGGAATCTGTGTCGCCATCTTCTGATGAAGTGAAGAAGGTGGCGACAGAGATTCTGATCACCAAAATATCATGTGAAAACATGCTGCTCACATGGCTAGTCACCCGAGTAGACTTGCGAATAATAGTTCGCGAAGGGGAGCACTCAGTTTAGTTTGCAGCTCCCTCGCGAACTAGTTCACTCTTTTAGTTCGTTAGTTCGCGTCTCGAATTCAAAGAAACAGATTGTTCGCTTGCCTTGCTACCGATACTGCACCTGCTATTTTCTTTGTTATGTCAGATTTATTAGGGCATTACTTAATCATTTTTTGTTGCTTATAAATGGAATTTCATATGACCTTCTTAACAAAAGTTATTACTTGATAATAGCCCTTTCAAATGACATTAGCATGATCAATGGCCAACGATAAACCAAAGTGCTCATTGCCCTTTGCACAAATGGGTAAATTGAATAACTTTTCTGTTTTTTACTTTACATGAATTTGTAGAGTATTAATTTTTAGAAGCCAAATTCTCCACAGAAAGTGATAATATTAAAAATAATGTTCTAGTATTCGTTGATAAATGTCTAGTGTATCTTAATAAATGGTTAGATTTTAATGAAAGCAATTGGCTATGCAAAATCCAAAAATTAAATTCAAAACATGAGGTTTCATTTGTTGACTGTGAGAAAATATTAGAGGTTCTATATTTACGAGAAAAAATGGGTATCAAAGTGAACGAACTTTCCTCGGAAATAACAATATTATACGGAATACAGGTAAAAGTAAGAGCAGCATTTCATTAATAAAAAAATGAGCTTTTGATCGGCATTAATTTAACAACTGAAAGCGACAAAGCATATGACAATTTTACTGTAGACAAAATATTGTTAAAGATGCAAGAAGTGCAAAACATATGACTTAAAAAATAAAATAGTAAAAAACATACCTTTTGTCCTTTTCTACTTTTTCGTAAAATATTATATTTTTTAAAGGTTATTCTAAAAAACATACTACCATCAATCAAAAAAATCTTGGTAACTGTAGCGGCGAATGGTGCTAGTTCGCGACTGGGAATGCTCAGTTTAGTTTGTGACAGGTAGCGCTCAGTTTAGTTCGCAACCGGTAGTGCTCAGTTTAGTTTGCAGTTCCTTAGCGAACTAGGTCGCTCCACTCAGTAATTCCAGAAAGACAGCACGTTCGCTCGCTTTGCTATCGCTACTGCACACTCTCTCCTCTTTGTTATAGTAGTTGTGGTTATCGATCGTTGTCTTTTAATTGTTAATGGGATCAAAGTGTTTTATTTTCACATTCCATGTTCAGTTTCCGTTTGTGACTTCTGCAATAATTTTTTTTTTCATTTCTTTTTATATCTGTATTTTCAGTGAAATGTGTCCACAGCGAACTGTGTTTCCTTTTTGATAATAAACTAAAACAAAAGTCAGTCTTCGGGAAAGGATCGAATGAACTATAGTTCGCCTGTGGGAGCATTCTTCCGAACTAGTTCGTTCGTGAACTACACAAGACTATACTCGAGATTACTATATTAATTCTCAAAGCTGAGAGAAACTTAAATCTTTGTAAAAACTTGTCGAAAGTGGTGCATTTTTTGTGATCAAATTGCTACTGTAAAGTGCGAATTGTACTTCATGGTAAAAATGCTGTTGGTATGGTTTATTGTATATTATAGTATATCTGTTGTAGAGTATTTTAATTATAGTTTCAGTATAAAATGCTTTATAAAACCAAAGTTCATAATGGTGGGTAAAGTTATCCAATTAAGTTTAGACCGATTAATGTAACATTGTCCTCTATCAGAAGTCCATTCAGGGTTGTTGCGTTTAATTAATTTTTAACAGATGGACCCACGTATAAAACTTTAACATTAAAGTTAAAACTACGTTAAAATTTGCATCAGTTTGTAAACTGGTTTCATACATACCGGTAATATTAATCTACTTTTTATTTCAAAAACATAAACACAAGGGTGCAATTCAACAAAGAAAGAAACTATGGGAAATGGGCTCCCGAATGTACAAAAATTGCCCCGATGTTTGCTTGAAGTTCAGATAACTTATCAAATTTTGGTTTAATTTTTTTACTTTTAATAAAGTTTACTACACAAATGTCTGCATACAATCATGTAGTGGTGGCATATGGAATAATATAATTAAGTCAGCACAGAAAAAATTTAATAATTAAAATTGAGAAAATTATTGGCAATGTTGACATGTTTGTAATTGAAGTTGAAAGCACCTCAGTTTAACAACATTTTAAAATAAAGTTGTCTTTAATTATCTTATATAATTTGCCCTTTCCGTTTTGAAAAAAATTATTGATGTTCATTTGATAGGGAGGATAAATCTGACAACAGCAGGTTTGCAACATTTGTATTTGTACTTATTATTTATCAAAACACAATATCATATATATGTTATTCCTAATAGGTGATTGTTTTTTGATGAGTCACTTATCTTCATTCATACGTAATTGAAGTTGATAAGTGAGATATCATTTTAAAGATTAGGGTCTCCACTTTGGTAACATCTAAAATTAAGAAAATAATTTTTCTAAATTTGGGCCTTAATGGACAAAAGTATCATCATTTCCTAAAAGGTGTTGTTTGCGATTAGCCATTTATCTCCCTTCATATGTAGTAAGCATTGATAAATGAGCTATCATTTTAAAGATCAAGGTCTCCACATTTATAAATTAAGAAATTTTCGGAATTTGACCTGTGAAGGGTGACAGCATTAACTATGAAGGTCACGGAAATGAGACAGTTCAGAGTAAAGCCACTAGGCTTCACTGTTGTTGACAAAGATTGATCGCATACCACTAGTTAGCAACACCACACATCAGAGACATCAATATACTGTGTGTGTTTTGTTCAGGTTGGTTATATTCCGGTGAGGTCTGTGACAGTTCGGCTTCCAGGAAGAAAGAGCTTCAGGTATTTGCATCAATGTAGAGGGCTACAAGATAGCACACATCAGTTGAAATCAGAAAGACATAGGTACAGATGGCCAGTCGTTGTTCTTTCAACCTGTTACAAGCCACCAATCTCATTATTCATCAAATTTTATTCATGAACTTTTCACACAGGTCATCTACTGATGACCACTGTTGGCTGTGGAAGAAAAACTTGAATTGTAGTTACAATTAACTTAAAGTACCCTAAATTTGTCACAAATTGAAAATTGTACAGCTGTTCCCCATCAGTGTGCCTGTTTTTGTTAAAGTAGTTCTACATAGGATTAGAGATGTACAATGGGCCAGGTTTGAACCTTGGCCCTGCATACTGGCTGTCCTGATTACAATTTTTGGGCAGTCATCAAGTCAAATGCTTAGATAGTTCCCAATCACTACATATTACATGAACTAAAAATACACTTATCTCAGTTACATGAGCCATGAGCAATACTTCTGCTTCACCGTAAGACTATGGCAGGCTGGTAGTCTGTCTGATAAATATGCTGTCAAAAAGTGCACAAGTCTTTGGAAAGAGGAAGTGCTAGGACTGACCTGTAAACGTTTAAATAGTTTGCAAAAGATGATGATTTACTATTGTTCACTTATTAAGAACTTATTTGTCAGCACACCTGAATAATACACTGGTTAACTGAGGCCTCAGTTGGACCTTTTATACTACAAGTGACAAAGGTCTGGAATTATCTTGTGTTTTATGTGTCACTGTTACAAGATACTGAGACATTTCAGAATCAAGAGCCGTCTGGAGGCAGGAGTGCAGGAAAAGCAATGAACAGGCAAAGTAGTTCTGAGATTTCTTGACAGATTTCTCTAGTTTAGTCACAGTATTAATTATTCAGTTTGATGGGGTATTAACTCGTTTACTCTATTATCAGTTTAGATTATTACACCTTAATTTTTGTTCTAGTGGGTAGTAGGCAGCTGTACATCTCTGTGTGGCTTGCTCGGTAAATCCTTGTCTTGAATTCTTGCTAAGTTTTATTCTGTTAATAGGTAGTGCACTGCATAGATCGGTACCAGTATCAGCTGATACTGAAACAGATCTCTGTATCTTATATAAAACGAAAATAGGAAGATTTATTCGTTCTGACAAGATTGTGACCATTGAGCTCTCTCTTAGACCATTATGGGTGAGACTTTAAACAAGATCAAAAGAAGTTATTCATCCATGTATCAAATTTGGAATCATTAACATTTAAAAAAATCTGCTGATGACACAATAGCAGCAATATTTGTAATTGTAACATTGTGTGAATTGTATTGAGTTTCCTCCCAAAAATTTAGAATCTTCTTTATCTTCCATGTTTTTGGATGTATAGAAAGCTTTCTCGTTGATTTTAATACGAGGGTTGTTTCAAAAGTAAGGTTCCCAACTCTGTACCCTTACCGTGCATGGTGCAATGCAAAATCTGGCCACACCACTGTGTTCGCCGGATCCCCCACCTCCGATGCCAACAACCAGCGTGCCTCTGCAACGGTCAGTACCGGCCTGACAGCCATAAGTGATGGAGCCCGTCATCGCCATCACCGCCAGGTGTGAAATTCGTGCGGTCATCCGATATTTGCACGCAAGAAAGTTACCACCTGTAGAACAGGGCCGCATTTAAGCATAGGCTACATAGGCTGTAGCCTAGGGGCCCGCACCACAAAGGGGGGCCCGCACCACAAAGGGGGGCCCGCACCACAAAGAGGGGCCCCTCAACCCTCGCCTGGGCAGGTAGTAGAGCTAAAAAAAAAAGAAAAAAAAAGAAAGGTCGCCCATAAATTTTTTAGGTCGAATTTCGAAATTTAAGAATCCAGCCACTGCCGACAGGGGGCCCACACCACATGTATAGCCTAGGGGCCCACAGAGCCTAAATGCGGCCCTGCTGTAGAAATTCATGGCAATTGAGTGAAGTGTATGGGGAAACGTGTATAAGCATTCAACACGTCCGCAAATGGTGCAGGGAGTTTGCCAACGGCCGTATGGACGTCCACGACGAACAACAAAGCGGGAGGCCGTCGATCTCCGACGACGTTGTGGCGAAAGTTGAGCAGATCCTGCTCGAAGATCGGCGAATCACCATCCGGCAACAGGCTGCTCAAATTCCTGAGGCTTCCAAAGCTTCAATTGACAGCATGTTGAATGAAAAGCTAGGCTACCATAAGGTGTGCATGCGCTGGGTGCCGCATATGCTTTCAGAAGTCCACAAACAGCAGTGCGTCGACTGTGCTTGGAAGTTCTGCAGTGAATGCGACGAGAATAACGAAGACTTCCTTGATTCCATTGTTAGGGGGGATGAATCGTGGTGCCATTATGTTACTCCGGAAACAAAACAACAATCGCGCTAATGGAAACACACCGGATCGCCACCACCAAAGAAGTTTAAGCAGCAGCTGTCAGCAGGAAAAATCATGGCATCGGTGTTTTGGGACCGGCGTGGTGTTTTTCTCATTGATTTTATGCCTAGAGGGACCACCATAAACTCCACAGGTTATTGCGAGACCATGAAAAAGCTCAGACGGGCAATCCAAAATCGTCGTAGGGGAAAACTCAGCAAAGGCGAAAGGCTGCACCACGGCAATGCCCGTCAACACGTGTCGCAACAAACGAAGGAGTTAATCGACAAATTTGGCTGGGATATCATTGACCACCCCCCTTACAGCCCCGATTTGGCACCCAGCGATTTCCATCTGTTTCCGTAATTGAAGGAGCACCTAGGCGGTCTACGATTCCAGACGGATGAGGAGTTGCAAGAAGTAGTTTCCAAGTTTCTCAATGAGTTGGCAGCGGACTTCTTTGAGGTGGGAATACAAAAGTGGATTACTCGACAGAAAAAATGGATAGAAAAAAATGGGGACTATGTGGAAAAATAGCTTAAAGATCAACGTTTCCAATGGTGTAATCGTTTTTTTCGAATAAAATTCCTTGTGTCTAAAAAAAATGTGGGAACCTTATTTTTGAAACAACCCTCGTATCTATATTTTGATGAAAATTACAAATTATTAATAGTATCATACACTGTCCATTACTACCTGCTGAGTGTCAGAGTTAGCTTTTAATACGATTTTCATCTTTCTATAATTTTGTTTGTATTAATATACAATATTTTAAGTAAAAAAAAAAGTATTGAGGAAGAAAAACAGTAATTAATGTTAGATTGTATTATTTTTGTGCAGTGGCTATAAGCTAAATAAATAAATAAACATTAATTAAAAAAAGAACTGAAAACAAATTTTCACAAACTAAAAAGGGGTTAGTGTCTTCTATTCCCATCACTTGAGCACAGAAAAACTGCCATAATGGTAAAAACATTGATGCTTTGGAGTATAGATTAATTCCAAAGAAGTGTTATCAGCTTCTGTGGTTGGTGAAAAGTGGACGTTTTGTGAAAACTGCCAGATATGATCCAAATAACTCTGGTAGTATTAAATACTTTAGCAGAAAAAAAAGTTTTAACTCAAGTATTTAGAAAAACTTCATTAAGTCTTTAAGTAGTTTGAGGTAAATGCTGAGTTATTTAATAACAATTTTCTTTAGCCTTAATGAATTTGTAGGATTATGAACTGTTGTTGGCTCTGCCTCAATTTGGTACTGGTCCTGCCATAGAATCTTTAACATGCACCATTCCTAATCTACTCAGTGTTTGCATAGCCAATATTAAGATATGAACTGGGGAACTCTCAGTCCTCAATCGGATACATTTACCACTATGTTACCGAATCACTCTGGATAAAATGGTTCGTTCGATAATCTTGCTCTTTAAGAAAATCACTCACATTCCTTATTACTGGATGGGTGCTGATCAAACAGCTTCTTGCATAGATGGTGGAAGCTTAAAATGACAAAAACAAGGAAAAAGTTTTTTTTAAATAATTCCCAAAAGTATATTATTTGTAATTATTTCATTTATGTACATTTTTACAGCTTTGTTATTTGCTTTCTCTTGAAAGATGTTCATTTTGTGAAACAACTTAGTATTTGACCTAAGAACAGATTATTCTGCTCAAATCATAATAGTTGTTTGATCTTTTCATTTTATTTTTCTGATATTTTAAACTCTTGTTTATAGATTCATTTATCAAAGTTACACCAAAAAGGACAGAAGCATCTCCTGCAGTATCTCCTATATCACAAGTCAGTCAATTGTCAATCACACCAATGAATTTGTCTGCAACAAGCTGGCGGTCATCTAGTATGATTTCTCCCACATTAAGTGACAGTAAGTGTTATGATATCCTCGTTACTTGTTTTCTGAGATTTCTGTTTACAATATACACTTAATGGTTTTAAAAAAATGATTGTGGAAAAATATTATTTATTGATATTTGAGCTTGATGGTAAACAAAAAAGGTGGGTAGCATATATAAATAAGGACAGAAGCCAGAATAATCACTTATATATTTATTATTTATGTTAATACAATTTTTAAATTCTAAAATTCAAACTGCTTACAGGTATAATATAGCACTCGTAATTACAGAGATGGGGGCAAAATGCTACAGGAAGAAGATATTGAATCATTGCAAATGAAAAATAGAATTGTTCAAAAGACATTAATGAGCAGTTGTTTCTCTGTGACCCTGTTGTTTTCAGTTCCACTTCTTGACATTCAAAATTTCCTTTTTTGAGATTTTGCTTCGTATCCCTTAAGCAAGACACATTCTTATTCATCTTAATGATTTGAATCTTATTCACCACCAATCTTTGTTGTACTGTGTCAGTTGCCTATAAGAAAACCATGATTACACTGTCAGCTTTGTCTTTGTGCATTTCATCTGAAATAACACGCATATAATCCACAGAGATTTATGTGAATAACCTTTCTAAAATTATTTTTCTGTTTTATAAACCACTTTTAATCTACATAGACATTCCTGATGTAAATGGATGTCAAGCTCTCTGTCACTGAGTGTGGTGGGTGTTTGGTAATGGTCCTTCCATCAAAGGGCCATAGATGAATTCCTTCCTGTTCCTTGCCCCCGTCCCCTCCTGCCTCTAATGTTGACGAGGCATAAAGCAATAAGAAAAGAGCTCTCCATCAGCTGTCTAACTTTTAGATCAGAGTAATCGATCCATATTTCTCATCCTTATTTGTCTCCCCTTGTATATGGACCTTTACTATTTTCGCAGATTTCTGGTCGTCATGTGCATACCAAGTCCTCAGACTATATATTTTTTGGTACTGAGTGATTTCGCATCCACCTCTCTTTACGAAGGGGCACCCAAAATAAATTGAACTATTTTTTTAAGTTTATGTATTTAACTTTTTTGGAAAATACAATCAATCTCCTTGATAGTACTCTCCATTGGAACAGATACACTTGTCAAATCTTTCATTCCGTTGTTGTAAACATTTTTTATGCTCCTCTTTAGAAATGCCTGACAGTATATCCATCATTTTTTTCCTTTCACCTTATTGACTTTGGGAAAGCATATTCCTTTCATATCTCTTTTCATTTGGGAGAATAAAAAGAAATCGCTGGGGGCAAGGTCTGGTGAATTGAGGGGTAGGGGGGGGGGGAGAGAGGAGGAATAAGAGATGGGGGTCATGGCATTTTTTTGACAAGAATGGGCATTGTTGTGATGGAGGAACCAGTAGATCAACTGTCACAAATCAGGCCATTGCACATTGTTGCATACTTCCAAACAATCTTGTTTTTGCAGTTGAGACACAAATTTTGTAGGTACCCTTCTCATACCCAAATCTTCACTTAAAATGTGCTGAACTGATCTCCAAATTGCTTCAGATAACTCCCCAAATTCTTCGATTGTATATCGTTGATCTCTTGGGTAGATTTCATGAATGTTTGTGACATTTTCGCCAGTTTGTGCTGTTGAAGGCTGTCCAGAATAAGGCTGGTCATCAATTGACATTTCACTTCTTTTGAATTGGGAAAAACCACTCAAACACTTGGGGTTTTTAACCATAGCATCATTCTTGTATGCTGTTTCCAACATTCCAGTTTTTTTCTGTCAGTTTTCCGAGTAGGAAGCAAATCTTCACCGCTGCACACTGTTCGTGAAAATCAATCATCGCATAAATGATGAGCACACAAAATAGCAGTTACAAAAAGAAAAGACAATTAACACTAGCCAAATACAACCTTCTCTTGTGATGAAAATTGAATACTGACTCGGGCAGAAGGACTACATGCTCAAAATGGCAACAACCAGTACTATAAAAACTCTGCCCTCTACAACTCGAGTTTGATTCCTTGGTATTATTGTCCTCACCAGCCTCTTTACACTATAACATACCTAGCTCCATCATCATATCCTATTATTGTCCTTTTAATTTGCTGCTAGTTTGCTCATTCATACTTATTTGGAAAAGCTACTCTATTTGCATGACAGTCCATAAAGACCTCATAAACCACTTTACTAGTATTTTTGCCTTTTTCTCAAATCTCCCAATAACTTCTTCCTGATCTTTTTTCCTAAGACAGCCAAACAAATTTCTAGTTTTATTATTCAGTGTGTCCCTGTTCCCCAACAAAATATTATCTGTGGACTGATTTGCTGATTTTAGGTACTTATTTAGTTGTTTTATGTTTGTCCTACCAAATTGTCTCTTTCTTACTGAATTATGCTCTCTTCTTATCAATTTCTTCCACCTCATTACCTCCCTATTACAATATATAGGTTCTGTGATTATTTTTATTTTTTGGTTTTGGTATAAAAAGTTCTTTATGCAATCAAATTATTTATTTGAACAGTTCCCACTTCCTCTGCATTTTACTGATTCCTTCATTCCATGTATTAAAACTTTCTCATCAATTCTGTATTCATGCAGTCTCATAATTTTACCAATAGCCCTTTTATGTCTGTCACAGTTGCTATGTAACTAACAAGTAAACCTAATACTGCACGAGATTATCTTCAGTCTTTATTGGGAAGAGATCCAGGAATACTTTGCACAAGAGGTAAACCAAAGCAAAAGCTTCGCATTACCAGTTGTGTTGGTATTCTTCCTGCACACAGAACAAAATTTATGAACTGATCATACACTAACTGACTGCAAGAGAAACACAGCCTGAGTGACCAGTATAACATTACCAATTTACACACACTATCCATTTATCACAATTCTGTTAGCTATCAAAATTTTGTTACAAAAAATGTTAGTTATTCCAAAAACAGTATCCTGTGTTCTTATTTATTTGTACAAATTCATCAATATTGGTTTAGCCGTTTAGTTATCAAAATACAACAGAGAGAGAGACAGAATTACTTTTGCATTTATGATATTATTAGTGTAGATCATTCACAAACCGATTGTGAGAGATGCAAAACATCAGCAACTGATAAGGTATAAAAATTAAAGGTGTCTGGCATTGATGGCCGGGAGATCATGAAGAATTGTTCAGCCATCTGCATGTCAGAGTTTCCATTTGCCACACATTCCACCTCTGTTTTGACTGGACCTACAGTTCAATGTGGAATCTTAAAAAATGGAACATCCAGGCATGGCCATATGATCAAAAAAATTCTCTACCAATATTTGAACCCGCAACTGGACCTAGAAGTTTTGAAAGCAAGCATCTTAACCACCATGTTTTAAACATTTTATTTCAAGAATTAAAATTTTTACAATTTGATAAACACGTACAAAATTGTTTCACCTAGTCAAAGCATAATGGACATACCGTTTATAATGCTTAAATGAGATTTTAGTAGAAGTTTACTTCAGAAATTGTGTGTAAGGGTGAAGAGGGTCATGGGAGTGTACAAGGCATATATAGGTGATGAGGCATGGAAAGATATTGGTGTAAAAATTGAAAGTAATGCATGGAAGGGAAAATATGACCATGACCACAAGTAGGAAGATTATCTTTTTTAGGTAAGGATGTCAGGGATTGGAATAACTTACCAAGAGAAATGATGAATAATTTGCCAAAAACGTTGAAAGAATTTAAAGTTAAAATTTTTAGAGGGCAAATGTAGGTGGGTGCAGAAAAGGGAAAAGATGGGTGTTTAGGGTAATTGCCACTGAAGTGTGGGCTCCATAGCAATTTAATTAAATATTATACCCGAGACAGTGCTGGGTTGGACAAGGTCCCAGACTGTATGGTGCTGTGTATCCGTAATGCTATACTGTTATATGAGGGCATACAAATATGGACTATTTTTTATCAATATTTTTCGGTTTTTAATCTAGTGATTACTGAAATCTACATATGCTGTGTCTCTGCTGTCTCCATTCAGTTAGTTTTCAAAATTTAATGACAAACTAGTATTTATACAGAAAAAATATCTTATATTCTTTCGATGGCAAATAGTATTTCCTTGTCGTATTTCACGAAGATGGGTTAAACCATTGATCTGTCAAAATGTTACACACAAGAAGAGAGTTATTCACGTTTATAATATTAGTAGAAATAGATAAATCTAAAAGCAAGCACAGTTACGAATTTGGAAGTGAACTATTAAAAATGAATTATATACTGAATAGATGCTTATATTTATCAAGCAAATAAATACAAATGAATAAAATTGTTATGCTTGTGGACCACCTGCCTTATATTTGCTGACTGTAAGTGGGAATTGCTGGTCATGATTTCCTGTTAATTGGTTGATGATTCTTGTGAGACAGTAGTTTCGGCATAAATGCAATGTTTGTAACAATACACTATTTATCTAAAAGTTTAACTATGCTTGTAGATTGCATAAGATGTTTTGGTCCTTATTTGCACCAGTATTTATTAATTTTGATCACCTTAAAGTGAAAACAATAATTTCTTAAGACAACAGAGTAAATAATTTCAATAGAATTCAGATATTTCTTTTATTATTATGGTTTGGTGTATTTTTTATTAAGTAAAACTTGCAGACTAGAATCCTTTTGGCAGGATCAGCAGTATCCACTGTGGCATCAACATCTTGGTCTTACCAGCCTGGTTCACCACCTGGTACACTACGCTCATCGCCAACTTCAAGTCCCCAGCAGACATCCTTCTACAGCTCACCTTCGGTAGACTTCATTGATGATGAGCATTCACTCCACCAGTACCTGCATGATTATGAAGTCAAAGAAAAATGTGCATCTATTGGTAAGCAAATGAGTAGAGATGTTGAGCTGTTGTGTACAATTAAAGTTATAGGAATTCTTATATGATATTTCCATTGCTGATGTTTTGCGAAGATGCCCACTCATCAGTTCACAAAACTGTATTATTCGTATCATAATTGATCAGTTTGATGGAGCTTGTACCATATTGTCAAATTCCCTACACACCTATATTACTTGAATTTTGCTGTTTGAAGTAATCGGCTCAGAACATCGTTCGGTAACTTACTCCATATCTATAATCCTTTACCTATAAATAAAATTTCCCAATGCTTTACGTCTGAAATCAGTTGTTAAATTATTGTTATGGTAATGTCTTTCATTCTTAAATTTACTCCCAATGTTCACTAGTATTTTTGTTTGTTTCCTGCTTTATCTATAAGTACCACAAGAAAATAATTGTGTATAAGATTATGATAGAATATTTTCCCTCTCACTTGTAATAAGTTTTAAAAGATGATTGTCTCTGGCAGGGGAGCTGGTATACATGATGGGATGTTGTACAGTTTGTGTGGTCTGTGATGGGGTTTTGCCAGTGGTAGGGTTGCAATAGGTTGTGATGGGTGGATGCATATTTACATTTTGCAAGAAATGTGTTACAAAGGATGGAGCCATGGGGTGGTTTAGGAGCATTAGAGATTGTATTTGTGCACCAGTATGTTTTTAGGTGGCCTGCTGACAGGATGCTGGAGAAAGGATACTGGGGAGCATGCAGTTCATTTCGGGAAAAGATCTGAGAGATGGTCACAGACAAACAGTTTACTCCCAGAATGTATAGCACCATTCTTTTATCGACAACTCTTGTGACGTCAATAACTGTTTCACAGTTAGAGCTGTCAGAGTACTCCCTTACACCACATTCCCTTGCAAAGTTCAGAGGTGGGACTTTGCCTGTTAATTCAGTCTGGATACCAGAGATGCCCAATTACTCAATCTCATATAATACTCAACTTCCTCACTGTCGTATACTTCTTTTACCTTTTTTAGAATAATTTTTCATTTCTCTTATATGCCCTTTTTTATTTCATTAATTTATTTTCGCGATTATCATTTCAACTGATACTATTATTGCCTTCACGACCACATCAAGTCAGATCATAATCATTAGACCATCATTCATGCGTGTGTGTGTGTTGTCTGTGGGTGCCCACAAGAGCTTGGTGACTAGGTTTTTTTGTTTAGAAGAAGAACATAGCCCAGAATATTATGTTTTTTGTGTTTGTGGAGTGTTTTTTGATTGCTGTCCTCTTCCGTCCAACTTTGGTTATTTATTTATTGTGTCAGAAGCAAAAATATATAAAAATGTCCATTAATATCATGGCATACCAGAAATTAGCAATGACCGGTGCGTCTGGTGTAACATAGATTAGATCTCTCATTGTACAATGGACTGGACATACACTGCACTGCAGCAGATAGTTCAGAATTTGCGTAGCTCTACACTTGCACACCACACAAATATTCCACATCTTCAAGTTGTTGTTACACCTAGTAACTCCCAGAGTGTAGGCTGTTAAGTGGTCTCCAAGAATTCCACTTCTCGGCATCTCTTCATCAGGCATTACCCATTCCTGTGAATTCTGATTTCTCGTGTGCCACATTTGAAGTCTTGTTTGCTTTAGTGACAGGTATAGTTCTCAGGTTGTCCTGAGGAAGCTCTTCCTTGACTTAAGACGTGGTTGTACTGGCTGGTAGTCATACAAATGATGGATATGTGATATTGATGCCTTCTCTTTCCTGGCAGCAACCTTACATCGGATGTAAGCAGGTGCTATACGAGAAAAGCTGTGTGGCTTTTCTGGTAGGTTGTAGACAAACATTCATGATACAGCATGTCTCATTAAGGGCCTCATCTACCAGTTTGGTGTGTCTGGAGTTGTACCACACTGGGCATGGATACTCAGCTGCAGGGTAACATAAAACAAGGGCAGAGGTGCTTATTGTGCCTGAATCATCTCTCCTTGTTGATCCCGTAACTCTTCAAATAGCTTTAGTGAGTAGTGGATATACTTTACATTTCCATGTAAATATCAACTCATGGCATTTCTTCCACATCATTGTTGCCAAGATTGTCTTTTATGTTTCAATTCTTATAGCTATGGGAGGGCGTGGGTTCAAATCCCTATCCTGCAATCCAGATTTTGATTTTCCTAGGTTTCCTGAAATCACTCCAGGTAAATGCTAGGATGATTCTTTCAGTTGGCCGTGTTCGAATTAGTGTCACAATTCTTTACTCTCTCTGATTACCATAACATTGATGATGTGAAAATTGAGAAAGTTAGTATTTCAATTTCCCTTGAAGAATTCCTTTTTATTCTTATTGTATCTTTTTATCCTCTTACTTTTTTCTCAATTTTGTATTGTCTCCTATGTAATTTAGACATGTGTATTTTAATACAATATATTTACTCTATGTTTGTACAAAAATTATATTTACAATTTAGGTGAAACAATGGAACAGCCAACAAACTTCCTGAGTTCTTATTGGAAGACTTCTGGTGGGCGCAAGTCAGAGCTGTCTCCAGTTTCAGGGCGGTACGTCTATCAGCTAGCAACACCAAGTCCAGGTAAATATAAAATTTACATGTAAACTGAAATCAGTTATGTAGAACATCTAATATTTTTTAATACACAAGACAATATAAAGGAAGGATCTTTCACTTAGCAAAGATGACAGCAGGGTGGCGTCAAGGCACAAAAATGATATAAAACTTTCTGCGTGTTGATACATCATATTTGATAGATGATGATTCCTTCCACTGTCCATACTAAGCCTGGTGGGTGAGAGGTAATACACAGGTTCAAATCCACATCTTGCTATCCTGATTTCAGACTTCCTTGGTTTTAGGATGGTTCCTATTAAAGGCCAGATCTGAATTACTTTCATTTCCTTGCTCACAATTTAGGAAAGACAAACCGAGTGTGGTGGTGTAATGGCTAGCGTTCTGGCCTCGCATTCGGGAGGACGGCGGTTCGAATCCCCATCCGGGCATCCAGATTTGGGTTTTCCATGGTTTCCCCAAATCACTCCATGTGAATGCCGGGATGCTTCCTTCAAAAGGCCATGGCCGAATTCCTTCCCATTCCTTTCCCGTCTCTAAAGACCTAGTTGTTATAGGAGACGTTAAGCAGTTAAAAAAAAAAGGAAAGACAATGTAACAAGCCCACAAATTTCCTTAGTTCATATTGGAAGACTCCTTGTTTTCTCGTGTCTCTAATGACCTTGTTGATGAACCAAAAATCTCAAAGAGAAAAAATCAACATATTTTAATTTTCATCAAACTTCTTTAATTCCCTTCTAATGATATTAGAATGGTAAGAGAACCTTGCTTATCACTTATCATACTCTGTAGTAGGACAGAAGTTGTCTATGTTAAATTGATTTGTAAGCATAATATTTTGTCCATGATGGATTGGTGGAAATCAGCGATTGTGATATCAAATTTGGGTTGATATTGAAAGCAATCAGTCACAATTTGTTATTATTATTATGTTTATTTAACCATTACCAGTTTCAAGCAAAATGCTCATCATCTGATGGTTTGCATTTTTAAAGTATTTAAGTATGCAGATGCAAAATGCGAGCATGCGTCGTTAGATATCTGAATATTTTTGAAAACGAACTCTTGTTAGTGGTGAAAGGATATGATGTGTTTCATGGTGGCTCATTATTAAACAAACACACTATTATGAGACTCTGAATAGAACTTATGAGCATGCCGGAAAGTTGCTTCTGCATTTACAGATGTAGCAAGCTAAACATCTTTGCTACTTTAATTTAAGTAAAGTTTTCAAAGAAGGTAAAGAAAGCTCGGAGAACAAGCCTATTGAGTGAATGACAGTCAGTCAGGCAAGGCATTCAGGATATAGATTCAAATCCCCATGGTACCATCTAGATTTCACTTTCTGTGTTTTCCCAAAATCATTCCAGGCTGAGATGATGGTACCTTCAAAAGGCCATGGCCAAATTCCTTCCTGCTCCTTGTCCTTCTCTGCTCCAGCTCTTATTTCTTCGACATCAACAAGCCATGTAGCACCAAAGGAAAATATCGAAACATTTACGTCAGATAGAATTTTTACTTAAGGATTATCTGCAGGAAAAATGATACCAGGCTGAAAATGAAAGGATAAGCTAAACTGAGAACAAAAAATATCCATATTTCTTATTTATTTTACTTTTGGAATAAATAACTTATAATTATCTCATTCATCAAAATTGAAGGGAGGAGGGCCACAGCAACTAAGCACAAAATATTTCATGTGACTATGTTGACCGTGTGTGCCTGTGTAAGCTCAGTTATGTGTTTCTTTTCTTTTTTGTAAGGGCATTGCCTGAAATATTGTGTTTTTTTTTGTATGTGTGTTTGTGGACAGTTTTGTGTTGTTGCAGCATTTCTTCCTACTCCATTGTTACTGAAATTACGATTTTCTTGTAAATGCCTCTATTAATTTACAAGAATTTGAAATTTCCTTATTCAAACTTTAGAGTAAATACCCTTGTCCAATTTTTGTCTTCCATTGTTGAAAACAATTTTAAATTTTTCTCTTGTGATGCCAGACGGAGGCTGCATAATTTTTGTTTTTACTGCATCCACATTGGCAAAAATCCCCCCCCCCCCCCAAAAAAAAAAGTTGCCTGCAGCTAAATCAGGTGAATGGGCTGGGTGGATCAAAGAAATCACATCATTTCTTGCTTCCAAATGGGCCTGTTTTGATCATTAGTCAGGAGCCAGGCTCAAATCTTCTTATCTTTAAATCTTCTACTAAAAATTCATTGTACAGGGTGTGGCAAAAAGATATGACTGTTTTAAAGCAAAAACAACATGAAAGATAAAAGTGATACAAAATATTTTATTACTGATTACAGAAACGTGTTCATGTAAATTAATGACCAGAACAACCAATTTCATCCATTTAAGATAACGTATTTTAAATCATGTCCACTTTGAGCAAGCATTTGTCCAGCCTTGGACTGAAGCTGTCGAACACCTGCTCTAACATTGCACAAGGCAGGTTGGTGATTTCTTGGTGTATGGCTTCTTTCAGTTCATCCAGTGTGCAGGGTATGTTTGTATAAATTCTTGCTTTAAGGAGCCCCCACAAGAAAAAAATCACAAATGCTAATGTCTAGGGAGCGAGCTGGCCATTCAGTGTCCCCAAAAAGCCAGATCACTCGGCCACGAAACTTGCTTTTCAAAATGCCCATAACCTCATTGGTTGTATGGGCAGTTGCCCCATCCTGCTGGAACCACATTCTCCTGCGCACGAAACGATTTCTCTTAAGTTCAGGAAGTTTTTCAACATCAGCAGATAACGTTGTGAATTGACCGTAATGGTCCAAACATCCTCTTCAAAGAATTAGGGCCCAATGACACAACTTTTTGATACACCAAACGGTAACCTTAGGACTATGCAGTGGACGTACATGCACTTGTTTCGGTTTTGTAGCTGATCAGCAACGAAAGTTCTGTTTGTTTACATAACCATCCAGATGGCACAATAGTCATTTTGTACAGGTGGAAGTGCAGATCGAAAAGCAATATTCGTCTTACAGAGCGCTCAGACATGTGCGTAGCGGCAGCCTGTTTATGGGCCAGCTGCCGAGGACTGGGTTCCACAGCTTCTCTTACTCAATTGAGGCATCTGGGCTGTTCCTGGACAGCCTGTTTAATGCTGAACTGGTAGCTCTGAAGGTTTTCACCCATAGCATAATTATGTTACGAGTTGGTACTCTTCCTCTTGGACCCACATTAAAATGTCTATGGAACTGCCACTGAACAGCAACACAGGAATTACCACTTTTAAAAAACACCTCGATAACAAACGCACATTACTCACCCGAGCACTGCTCCTTGGCTACAAATATCCATGTGTGGACTCTGGAACACCCCTATCGCCCATCTACTTGCTTGACAGTATGACAGCATAAACCATCAGATCATTTTGCCACTCTGTACCTTGTGCCAACTTGCTTCAGTCAACTCCTTGACTTCTTCTATCATGTGTCATCGATCTTTAAACACAACTTCTTTTTTTTTTTTGTGACTTCTATGTCTGTTCCGAAAATTGAAGAATGTTCAGAGTGTCATTGGTCATCAGTTACACATTCCACCTTCTTTGAAACAGGAAATTCATTGGTACGCTTGAATTTTACCCCTAGCAGCATCACTATAAGCTATTTTCAATATCTCAACAGTTTCTGTGGCTTAGCTGTGAGCAGGAAGCAAAACCTCACAGGTGTGCATTTTTCAAACAAGTCTGCCATGGTCAAAAACAAGAAACAGTTGAATCAGCTCCCACAGGAATATTCACAGATGTCGTGCGCATTCCTTCCTCAGGATGCAGTTTGAATAGCAGCTCAAGAGGAATGGCCTTGTACTACTCAAGCACCATTGACTGTAAGCCAATTCCGGTTACTTTTGTGTATTTCCTTGTACAGTTCCATGTTATTTCATTTTTCACCAACAGAACTATAAAGTAAGAAAAGGAAGTCATCATGTGCCATTCTGTAATGCTATGCTGAAAATAAACTTGTGGCATCTTATTGGTTATCATTATGGAATTTTAGATATGTGAGGGATCGATCATAGCCATAGATATCGTGTAGAAATAACATCAGATCCAACTTTCTCATTTTTTAACACTTCTGCCCCATTGTTATTACATATGAAATTATGTAAATGTTGTGAAGAATTTTACAGGTAGATTTAAACAATAATAATAGTTTTGTTTCTGCTTTGGGAAAGGGACAATATGTGAAATTCATGTAGAGTATCGGGTGGAAGGGAAAATGTTCGAAGTATAGGAAAATTGGTGCATTGATGGAAGATCCTGAATTTCGACATAATAATTTTTTCCCTTCTATAATTTTCTTATGTTTTGTGTTTTGAGTCACTCAGAATCAAACAGAGATTCAACTGTCACTCCCTGTCACTACCCACCTGTTCTCAAAGTTTTTAATTTAATGTTTCTTTTATTGTTACTTTCCTCCCTGACAGAAAAACAATCAAAAAGTTATTCATACCTAAGGATCAAAATGCAAACTATGAATATAAATATTGTTGCTGATACATTCCGTCTTTGGCTACTTCTAAAAATCTGCTGAGATGATCTCCAACCTAACCCAGCAACAGTTTTATTTTTAAGATACAATTGGTAGTTAAGTCTACAGAAGAAAGGAGTCTCTATGAGAATTCTAGCACTTGTAATAAATTTGTATTGCAGTCCTTATAAAACTGTCAGAGATTTTATTTTTTGATTTGTTTACAAAATGCCGAATTGTTGAAACTAAGATTAAGACTAAAATTCACTTTATTTGTAGTACATGATTGTATTATATAAAGTCCTTACTTAAATAACTCTTCTTTTCTATCCTGGCACATTGTGTCTTCCTTTTACAGAACCTGTCTTATTGCAACATTGAATTAATACAAAGAAATTTTGTGCACATGGTAGGTTTTTTTTCCATTCAGGTAATAGAATTTTAAATTTTTGAAGGAAATATCTTTTAATGCTGGTTGTATGGTTCCATTAGTTAGCAAAGCTAATGCGAAGCTTGCCAACTAGTAAAATATAGTAAAAAACAAAACATTGGTATGAGATCAAGGGAATTCACAAATTTAACAAAGATGAAGTGTGAGTGTATGTTTGTCAAACCAAAATCTTGTGAGTTATTTGACATGGTTATCATGATGATGAATCCACACATTTTATAGATTTTAGTCATATTGGCTGTAAGTATTTTGTAATGGGTGAAAATTGTGGGGTTTTCTCATCATATTCGGTGTACATAAAGCAAACTTGTGAACTGTTCTCAGTTAGACATATCACAGTAAAAAAAAAAAAAAAGAAAATTGGCAGAAGACTCAGTCAAACCAGATGGTTAGAGAGTATTTAGAATTTCAGTTGGGTGTCACTAATGGTAAATGAATCTCACAAAAAGTTGCAAATAAATATCAATTTGTGATTTATGTGCTATTTTGCTTTGTTGTGATAAGTAGTTATTTCTCATCATATTTTTTAAAAAATTTTAATTATTTTAACATCTAGAAATAATGTAAAGTAACAGAGTTGTATTTCCAACCTTAAATCATTTTTGTTAATATTATTTCTTGTATGATTCATTTGTACTTTATCTGTCTCAGTACTGCCATCTAGTGGGCCAGGTGGTCAGCGAGAGGATGCTGGCTCTCCATCAACTGAGGATGTGTGGCGCCAACATGGTGTAGATCCACATCAGTTGACACAGTGGACAGCTAACCTGAGGATGGTTTGTATTCTACCGAATTTTAATTTTACTAAAAAAAGTGTGTTGAGAGTTTAACAGGCATTGTTTTGAATGCTGTACTGTAATAGAGAAAGCTCTTATTTTCCCCACTCATTGAATGTATTTATCATTTTCATAATATTAGAAGTATGTAAAGATATGCTAACCAAACCACTGCATATTTTTCAGACAAGCAGAAAAAAAATTAATATAAAGATCTAAATACAATAAATTAATACCATCAGAATAGTGTGATGAAACTGCCAAATATCAACAAAACATTATCATTTCTTGAGTTGTGAGTGATAAGAATTTAACATACAAGATAGGTGTCAAATTAAAAATACAGTTTCAACTCAGTGTATAGTGTTTTTTTTATTGAAAGAGTTTTTGCTCCAAATAATTAAATTATTAATTGAAAATTGACTTTATATGGGCCATATCATTTCATTGTAAATGGCATACCTGGCAAGTTGTCATTTGTTTATATTTTGCATTTTGCTATGATAAGTAGCTGCTTCTTTGTATGTCTATTTTTCTTCCTGTGTAATAAATTGAATGTAATTTACTGCCAAATAACAAACTGTCAGATGTTCGAAGACAAATGAAGTCTCCATTCATATAGCAGTCCCGTATACAGTTAATTCAGAAAAAAAAAGCTGTGACAATAACACAGACACATTCAGTATTTCTGTAACTAAGAAACATCACTACACATGCTTGGAATGGTATCTGTGATAACAGAAATGTACGAAATCAGTTTTCGGTATATATTGCTAAGTTGTTCACATACATGAAATGTTACTTTTAGATTGTTATTCTAAACTTATTGCACAAGTTAACATCTCATAACATGTAGTTCTATCTACCATTCACATTACCAAGTTATCCATCAGAATGAATGGTCACAGACAAACAGTTTACTCCCAAAACCTGGACCTCCCTCTTGCTTACCATGCCACTACTCACAACACCCACGGCCTTAATAACTGCTTCACAGTCAGAGCCATTAGAGTACTTATAGACACTACCGCCCAATCTGAACTCTGCAGGTGGAAATTGGCATATCAACAAATCCTGCAGACGAGGAATCCTCTAGGCCTTAATTTCTGTTACTATCTTCCATCCTTACCCTATACACCCATCACTGGCCAGCACAATAGATTCATATGTTTTTCAAATTTTTTCAATTATATATTTTTTATTTATATTTTTTTATTACTATTATTTTTTCAACCATTTTAATCTTTCTTATGATTTATAATCGTGGAATCATTATCTTTGCTCCCCCACCACCTCTGATAGTCTATTGCATTCTATGAGTGGCTGTGTCAAGCGCAAGTCTTCCGCAAGTGCAGCCACTTACATTTGTTAAATTGAAAAAGAGTTTTAACCCGAAATATTGCATTTTCTTTGTTGGTGTGTTGTTTTGTGTTGCTGCTGCCCCCCTCCCTTCATCTTAGGTGAGTGTTGGGTGTATTTCATCTGTCCTTTCGTGTCATTTCTTTTCTTTCATTGTTACCTAAATCAATAATAAAACTATAAGTTTTATTTAAAAAAATTAATCCACATTAAATAAATTCTTTGGTAGTTTTGTTGGGGCTGAAGACTTTTGTTACAAATTTTTCCCCACAATTCATATGTCATGTTAGGACTGCAAAAGTATTTAAGTATTTTCTAAAATTAATTTGTTGAGTAATACAATTTTCAACAAACAAAAACTTTTGACTCCAAACATTTTTAACCACCAATTGATTTTTAGTAAATAGGAAGGATGTGAAGAGTTGAAGCCTGATTTTCCACAACTAGGATGTTATCAACAGATCAAAACAACTTCATTGATAGTAAGGGCATTAAAATTATATTTAATTTGCTAACCCTTTACGTATTTGAAATTTTAGATTCTCTTGAGCAAAAGGACATTATAAAGAACTGCTTCAGTATATCAGATAATCTTTTGTTCATTTCAGTCAGTTACCTCCCCATGCAATACTTATTTGAGCTGATAAAATATTACTATCCTTACTTAAACTAGCTTAGTCCACAACCAGAAGGTTGGTTGGATTTTCCCAAAGGACAGCCAGTTCATTTCTTCTGGGACCTAAAATTTAATGTAGACTCTGAACCACAGAATGTCCTGCCACAGCTCATATGATCGATCACTTAAAATTTCCTGGTCCCATCAGAATTTGAACCCAGGACCAGACTCTGAACATTTGAAAGCAAGGATCTTAACCACTGAGCTACCAGACCGCTATATCCTTACTTAGATTAGTGAAATAAAGTGCATCTAGATAAGAAACAGAAATCTAAATTAAAAGATGTTCTGTATTGCCAGCTTAGATGTGCATCCCCTTCTGGCCATCTAAACTTTGGTTTTATAAAGTTACTTTAGATTATTACAGGAACAGTCTCTAAAAAGTTGGTGAAATTCTTTGCTCTTCCCTGTCCTAAATCTTCTACCATCTCTAATGTCAACAAACGGTGTTATATGGCAATTTGGTTTGGGATATGTTTTCAGTGGATATCTCAAACAATTCTGGAGAGACTAGTGCGAGAAATGGCTTCACTGGATGAGGCATTTGCTCGACATGGGCTGCCTGATATGCAGGTAAGTTTGCTTAGGTATTATTATCCAGTTTTAAACAGAAACTATTACAAACAGAGTTAAACAGAGTTTCTTGGAAGTAAATCACTTCAGCCTTTTTAACAAGTAGCCAAGTAAGTTAATAAAACAATATCTCCTGTGCTTAAGTTATTTACAATGACTCTAAAACAATTAAAGCATGAAATTAAAAGCATTGTGGCTTATAATAGTAAATACTTATTGATTTATTTATTTTTTCTGAGCATCACAAGGTTATTGTATTAAAACAAATAAGAAAGGGCTTGGGTTTGCTGAAATTATACATCATAAAAAGTTACTTTTTTCCTACTGAAGGAAGCCACAATTATTGTAGACAGTTTTCAGTCATTTTGAAGGAAATAATGTATATTCAAAGATTATTGCATATTGCTTGCTTCAAATATTTGAATAATTTCAATCATGTAAATGTTTATTCTTGTAAGAATAAAAAGTACAACCCTTAAGAGCTGCTAGACAGGATATAGAAACTACTCTTTTTGCTTTGACATGTGGCCATCAGAGCTAGATTATAAATGTATAACTTGATAACTTGACATACGTGGAATAGAATTAATTTCACATTGTCACTATCCAAGCGGAGAACAGAGAATCAGTGACTTTAGGAGTGATTCCAGCAGATTTAGATCGGACAGATAAATGGAAGGTCAATGGTAATGATGTTGAAGTGATTAATTCAAGAAAATAAGTAAATTACATGAGCTGGAGATAGGTAACCACTATAGAGGCATATTACTATTACATTTTCGGATATCCTTAATTTGTTTTTAGCATTTGTCCTCTTTTTACACTTCGTTTCTTAGCTGTGATATTGTAGTTGCAGTTATTTGGTGGAATTTACTAAATACCTAGGTTATTGCAGTAATGGTTTTGTCATTGCTGTGAACAGGTTGGTGCAGTGGGGCTGGAGAGGCTGCGAAGGACTGCAAGAGCTCCACAGGTAGTAGCAAATGTGCCAAGTCTGCCAGTGCTGGTGCCCTTTCTGGAGCTGACACCCAATCAGGAGTACCTTGTTGGCCGCATCAAAGGTAAGTTGAGCTTATTGGTAACATGGATTCTTAGTTTGTTAATGTATAAGTGGTTTGTTCTAGAAACTTAAGCTGGTGCAACAGTTGCTAAGTGATTTGTATATTGGTTGCTAGAGTAATTAATATGGATTAATAAAAAACACTGCATATATGCATAACTTTAAACACATAGAAAGACATGTATCCTGTACCAGTGGAGAGGAAAAAAAGAGATGTGACTATATCTGATATATTGCAGATACTCATAAGTTTATTTTTTGAAGCAGACTAATTTATTAAACAATTAGGTAAAGTAATTAATTATGATGACCAAATTATTGCTGTCAGTTACTGAGTAGGTACGCTTAATTGTTGCTGGTGATGTAACTGCATACTGGTGATTTGATTCTCAAATGCCTGATAAGGGGGTGTATATTAATGACGTGAGGTGAAATAGGGGGGAAGGGGGGTCTGGTGAATTCTCATGAAACCTCACCAAGGGGGAAGGGGAGGTCAATGGAAATCTCACGTGAGGTTTTGGAGCTAAAATAAAAGTCTACTAATGATGCGAAAGTCGAATTTAGGGGTGGTATTTTGGTCCGAAAACCGACCTTAGGGGGGAGATATAACTGCCCTTCGGAACATGAGATCTTAAAAAAAGATCTCAAAGTTGCAAGGTCGATTGGTAGTGGGGGGGGGGGGGGGGTGTCTCCGTCACAATCTCACATGATTTTGAGGAGGGGGGTCCGACCAAATCTCATGACGAAGTCTCACCAGAGGGGGGGGGCTTCTGGAATACACCTCATGTCATTAACGGACGCCCCCTAACGATCCCAAGCATTTCAAAATTTCATTTTTCATTAGACTGCTTTATTAGTTTGACAGCATGTTAAAAATTTTAACTATGAATGTGATAGTTAATTAAATGGATAGGAAAGATGAACTATAGCCACGACTTATCAAAGTTGAAGGAAGGAGAGCAGCAACAACAGAAAAATATTCCACAAATGCAAAAAAAAACAAAAATAAAAAAAACAATTTTTTGGGTCATGCCCTCTTTCTATTTTCTTAAAACACATGATTGAGCTCACACGAGTGCCTATGATCCACACAGCCACAGTTAAGCATTGTGGTTATGGCAATTACATATAATACTTCAGTCATGGTGAAAATACTTCCAGCTGTAGGGTGAAGTCCAACATATGTGCATACACTCACTTTTTACCCAGCATGGTAGTTGTCCACTATACCAGAAAAATGAAGTTACTATTCACAATATAGTGGCACTCAATATTGGCTGCTAGGTTTCAGATTGAATCAGTTTTGTTAAACATAATTTTGATCTCAAAACAGAATTCAAATGCAATTGTTTGCTTTTTTCCCCATATGTTACAACTCATATATTGGACATTTGTTTTTATATTGCATGCAGAGCTGATTTAGCCATGGTTCCTAAACCACATTTAAAATGAGTTTGTACGTTTACCATTATCATGATGTCTGCACATTTTTATTTTACAGAATTTGATGGTAATGTTTTGTAAAACTGCTTGAAGATTTTGTACACAAATTTTGAGACATCCACAAGCTAAATCCATCCTCTGCATGGTGGTGGACGGGTATTAACTTGAAGTAGTAGATGCATGTAGTGTTGAGTACAATGGGAATATAAATAGCCCTGGTACTGCAATGATATCTGTGAAGGCACTATTGAATTCCTGAAAAATGATAGTGGAGTCTATGATGAACCAGAAAGGTAGTAGTGGATTGATTGCTGCTCTCAAACAGAACCAATCCATTGAATGTGGTTATACTGGTATTGATACAAATGACCCTTTAAAGCTTGATGATATATCAGTGTATAGAAAAAGAGCCAACAATTCCAGAACTATAATCGTAGTAGCAAATGTGTATATTATGTCATTTTGTTAGAGGAAATGAGGAGAAATGTGTTGGCTTAATGAAGCTAAGGAAAACTGGCATTATAGGACTTGTGAAACTAAGTTAAAGGGCAAGGGTCAGGAAAATTCTGAGGCGGTTAGCATTTATATTGGTCATTAGGAATCTTGGCTAGGATTGAAGTTGGTATGATAGTAAGTCATAAGATGAAGCCGCATGTTGTTTGTATTAACTCATAAAATAATCAAAGTCATTTCAGAAATAGATTATATACAGAAAGTCAGCAGCATCCAGCTCTGTGTGCCAGAGACAGTATGTTAAGACATTGAGAAGACAGTTTGAAGAAACCCTAGGAGAAAAAGCCATGAGTATTCATGACATACATTTGCCAGAAGACTTCACAAGAAAAATGATAGCATTAGTATCATCAGTACAAGATAGAGCAACTTTTAGGAGATCTAAAATTTCAAGGGTTTCCAGAAAGAGAGGAAATGCAGTAACGTATGAACGGAAGAAAGGAGGAAACAACAAAGTGAAAGGATGAAGTACTTTTGGAAGTCAAGAAAAGAAAGATCAAAATGAATGCACAGGATTACTTTTAGTGGTCCGTAGATGGCCAATATCGAAGAGAAGAAGTAGTACAATAGTATTGGAACCAAGAAAAATTTCAACCAAACTGCAATTATTCTGGCTGAAAAACTTCTATTTCTCTCACAAGGAGTTGCTGAAAATATAAAGTCATGTGTGGATTGGATGCGGAGAAAAAGTCAGTTTTTTTTTACTTTAAAGTGATGATGGGTAAACAGGTGAAAACAAGAGTATTAAATGTTAAAGTTATTCATAGCTTGTCTCTGTGTAGTGATTATTGTTTTCTTGTTGGAAATTACAGACTTAGAAATTTGGATGCTAGAGAGAGAGGGTAAGAATTCCTGAAAAAGTGTAGCTCACTAAATGACAGATGTACAAATATTAAAGGAATGGTAAAATTAGAAAGCATAAATGGAAAGAAACTCAAAGATGGAATGGTGGGGCCAGAGTTGCTGTATCAGAAGAAGCCAATAATCAAAGAAATCAGAAAAAAACTTAAACAGAAGCAAAGCAGCCTGCCTTTACAATGAAAATTGGCTAAATGACTTGAGAAACATATTTCTATATGAATTGGACATAAACAGAATCAAACTATATGGTTCGATTGAAAATGGTGAGAGTGGAAGGATTATACAAATAGTAGTGTACCCGTGACTTCATGCATGTGGAATTTAAGATCTGTGTAGTTAATTCACAGATAAACTATCAAGAAATATAGGCCAGATAGGTTAAGACAGAGAAGCAGTCATGTGTTTTTTGTTTTCTTGGATCTTCTCCTTTCATTCTGAATTTATATTGCAAGAGGTGCTTTAATCACATTTGAGAGTATCATTTGTTTCTACCTCTCCTAAGTAACACTTACTGGAACTTTTTTATGTTTGGCAATGACGTGCAGGTACACTTCCACATTGTTTCACATGGCTTTTCTGCAAGCAATATTTGAAATGGCGCTGCGATGACATTTGTGGGACCTGAATTCTTTATTTGCATGTGTATAAAAACACTATAGAATCACAAAATTGAAAACATCACCTGTGGTATGTATTTCGATGGCTTAGAAAGATCTGAATCTTTATATATAAAATCCATTAGTGCATGAGTAAACTGCATTATCTCTGTAGGACCACTGGACCTATTGAGTCCATAGCTTTCTTGCAGTTGAAATGCCTAGCAGACTAGCGCCACCTATCGGAATGAATTATAAAGATATACCTTTTGTGCCAACTCAATAACATTTTGTGTGAATATAGCCAGAATTGGTCCAGTGGTTTGTCCATAATGATGTGGTTTATGCACATCTATGATTTTACGTATAAAGATATAATTGATAAAAGTGGTTGCCTCATAACTGGTATAAATGAGGTCAGAAAATGGAGAAAAATATTTTAACCAGTTGCTGAATGGACTGATACAGACCAGATTCAACAAATACAGCATGATAAAACAGCAACTACAACTGGGCAAAGGACTTTTCACTTTATAGCGGATGTAAGATAGGTTGACGAATAATCTATATGGCAGCATTTGGAGACAGCAGAATTGAATGGTACTAATACAAGATGAAATGGATAGGTAAGCGTGCAAAGTATTGGGTTTCACAGACATTTCATAAGATCTGAAGTAAAGGACAAATACAGTAGACTGAAGAGAAGGAATAATCATTACAATTAAAAAAAAAGAAACAGGCTTCTGTAGTCAAATTATTTATTTTTATCTTTCTAAAATAACAAGTGGAAAAATTGTTTGAGAGGAGCATAGAATGAAGAAAAGAATCAGAGTTTAGACGGAACAAAATTTAGCTGAGAAGCAATATGGATTCAGGGAAGACATCAACAATTAATCTCACATTAGTCTTTTCTTAGATAGGACAAGAATACTAAATGCTTTACAAGGATCTATGGATGGCTTTACTGGCAATCAAAAGAACATCTAGCACAGCTTTTTTCAGTACTGAGGAATATTGGAATAAGTTATATTTACATGGACATCACAGGCTGCATTGAAACAGCTGTAGGAGTGTCAAAGACATTTGGAGCAGGAGCAAGTTTAATGGAGGGTGGAGTTCAGTCGCTTATTTGCTTTTTGCGAAGATGATCCAGCGATAAGTAAGTCACATCACTGCCAATGACAAAATAAAAGTCTTGGATAATGGAAACAAAGAAACTGCCATTAGTCACTGAAAATAAGATACTATAGGGAAAATTAACCTGTCACTTACCACAGATGGAGGCAGGGGGGTGAGATGAACATGTAAAAAATACAATAAACACAAACAACTTATTTCGGTAAATAACCATAGTTATGTAGGAGGTGAGACGTATGGCAGGGGGAAAGATGTGACCTTATCCTGACTCACCATATGAATTATTCAGAGATGAAACGTGCAGGTGAGTGGTGTTTGATTTTATTGATCAGTCTTTTATGGTTTGTCTAAAACAGAGGTGCAAGACCAGATTAACACTGGCAAAAGTTATAAAAAAAGAATAGGGTCTCAAGTCAGTTAATAAGTGAGAGTATGTACATGTAGAAGAATGGAAAGCCTCCATATTGAATTATATTGGTTATTTCTTTATTTGCATGTATATATAAACTGATATAATCATTCTTATAGAATCACAGAATTGAAAACCTCACTCATGGTATACATTTCGACTGCAAGAAAGCTCTGCACCTTTATATATAGAATGCATTGTGCATGAGTAAACTGCAGATGACCAATAAATTCAAGTACCCTGTTCATGAATTCATCAGTAGGATTCATGCTGAAAGTTTTTTTAATAAAAAATCATCAAAGATGTAATATCGAACAATGTGTAAACAATCTTCGGGCTCCTGGAGTGTACAAAATTCCATGTGAATGCAGCACTTCTTATATACGGCAAACCTTAAGGACAATTAATGAAAGACGAAAAGAACACATCAGATATTTTAAACTTGGACAAAAAGAAAAATCTGCCTTAGCCGAACACGCCATTGACAACGAACACGAGCCGTGCTTCGACAAAACGACACGCCTTTGTTACGCAAATAACTTTTGGGACAGTGTTGTGAAGGAGGCTATTGAGATTAGGCTTAGCAACAATGTTGTTAATCGTGATCAAGGCCTCAATTTAAGCCAAGCTTGGAAGCCAGCAATTGGATTATTACAAACGTGACGGAATCGAGCCATATTAGGGCTTAGGAGTGACCCGATCGTGACGTCACCAAGCGAGCAGGGCCTAACTAGACCGCCCCTCCACGCGCTTTCTCCTCCGTTCCTGGCTGCTGGCGCTATATAATAGACTACCGTGCGGCAGACTTCAGTAATGTTAAGCGGTGGGGAATAATTAAATAAGAAGTAAATGTTGGAATAATTGTTTACCTTCTATTCATTTGTGCCATTTAGAATCAGAATTATATATTTTGTGAATGCACATGTTTTTCTTATTTTGATATGCTGAATAACTACCACCTTTTTTTGCTCTGGTTTCCTCCAACCCCCCCCCCCCTCCTCCCCACTCCCCTCTATTGCAGTGGAACCTATGCCCTTACTTGCTCTGTGGAGTAGAAGCCAAGTGAAATAGATTGTAAAACTTACAACTGTTATGGTAATTTCTGGGGCTCATTCGATTTGTTATTGAAGTAAGAAGGTAACATTTTCCACACGTAAAATGTGTTTTGGTTGTGGGCGGTAAGTTTAGTGGCAGATAATTGTCATCATAGGTAACTTATTTCTCTCTGCTAAGAGCTCATTAATTATGATACAGTAAAGGATATGCAGGAGAGTAGTTGAAAAGGTAGGAAATTGCACAGCGTAGGAAAAGTTTCTGCAGCTGAAAGTGCTAGAGTAACATCCAGTTACTTGATCTCAACTTTTCTGGTATTATCATTGTTTATTATTAATTTTTTTTAAAAATGATTGTTTGTGTGCGAGTTTTTGAAGCAGGAGAAAAAAAATTCTGCATTTGAGTAGTCATAAATTCATAGTTCCTCATACTGCTGCTTGGGAGATCTAAATTAAAAACAAAGAGCATTTTGTTTATCATCTTCCTCCTTCCTGATTTTCAGTTTTCTGCACCTTATCTATAATACTGTATTTTCAGAGCTAGTGAAAGGAGGTGCTATGAGCGAATTCCGTTGGAACAGTGGTGGTTCATTTCATGGCAAACAGTGGGAAGAACATTTGCCTACAGATTCTGCAGTAAGTAATATTTAATTATTCAAAATTTCGTTTTTATGGATATGTAGCTTTGAACTAAAAATTATTGTAATTTTTCATTATTTGGGTATAGTTGTCAAAATCTTACACTTACATGTAAAAAAACTGCTTTGAGAAGATTTTAAAACACAGTATTGCTTCTTCTGGTTGATCTATTTGAAAAATAATTGAGCAGTTTATCAGACAGATTTGTTTATAGCTGCGTCTAGAAAAAATTATTGGACAACTTTGAATAATTATATTTGACCAGAATAAAATCCCAGTTTTTTGTTAAACAAATCGTGGTATATAATGACCAAACGATGAGTTCTGTTACACTAATTTTTATGTAAAAATATTAGTTTCGATAATAATAGATGATTGGAAAGATATTAGCCTGGGAATATGTCATAATTCTGCAGTTGTTCAACTATAATTTTATAAATAATTCGGTTTACAAACAACTGTTTTGGTTAATTTTATTCCCAAGACATGTTTCACCCTTGTGGTATATGGCATCATCAGTGGCTGTAAACGTGTTTATTTAATTAATTTAATTTAATTGCAATGGATCACAGGCTCTGGTGGCAATTTCCCTACACACCCATCTTCCCCCTATCCTACACCTACCTACATTTGCCCTCTACAAATTTTATCTTTAAATTCTTTCAAAGTTTTCGGTAAATTATTCATCATTTCTCTTGGTAACTCATTCCAATCCCTGACACCCTTACCTAAAAAAGAGAATCTTCCTACATCCTTGTGCCTGAAATCGAGTGCCAGCTTGTGGTCATGGTCATCTTTTCCCTTCCATGCACTACTTTTCATACCTATTGCAATATCTTTCCATGCCTCATCGCCAGTATATGCCCTGTACAATCCCATGACCCTCCTCATTCTCCTCCTGTCTTGCAATGAATCCCATTCCAGCTCCTTTATCATATCCGTCACTGATTGCATTCTGCGATAATTTCCAGAAACAAATCTAGCAGCCCTTTTTTGCACCCTCTCCAACTCCTGTATTTGATACGTAAAATGAGGGTCCCATACTACACTACCATATTCGAGCAATGGTCTGACCAAAGTTTTTTACACGAGTGTTATTACATATATATATATACACTGAACATTTGGATAGGAGAAAAACCACCGCTTAGGGAGCGTGCACAAACTACGTGGCTCGGTTCGGGGGGGGGGGGGGGGGGGTTGGCTGGAAGGCTATGCTGAGCTATGTGTGGGGAAGGGGGGGGGGTTTACGAGCCTGGCCACATAGCTTTCCTTTAATAACATTTTTCACAGTTAAAAACGAGGAACAGAGCACACAATAGCATGTGAATATTTATTTCCCTCAGTTAATTATCTTCGTATGTAATTTACAATAGTCTGAAACAAGAAAACAGTACATAATCTTCTGAAATCAAAAGGGGAAATAAGCTACGTGCTACGTTGGGTGGGGGGGGGGGGGGGGGCAGGTAGAAGCAAAACTCGCATGGGAGGGTGGGGTGGTCCACAGGCTATGTGGTTGGGGGGGGGGGGGTAGAAGCAAAAGCCAATTGGGTGGTTCACAGGAGGCCAAAATGGAGCTACGTGTTTTATGGATGTTCCCTTACCATAGATGAGGATTCCTGCGGCATTGATATACGAAAAAAAACACGTACACACATAGCGTAATAATTTTCGAGCCTGTGGCCCTTCTTCAGTAGTAGTGAGATGACTGCATATTGGAGGCCGACAGCCAACTGAGTGAGCCTGCGAGGCCGTTAGCTCAGGGTGGGGGTGAAAAAAAAATAAAAAAAACATGGTGGGGAGCGAGGGTGGGAGTAAGAAGGCGTAAGCTAGAAAATACTAGTAAATGGATAATAAACCTGTCCATAGGGACCCGTCATGGAAGTGCGGTAGGCGACAGCTAATTATTTTAAATTGCCTCTAGAGTAATGGATTTATGTGCAAAAAACGGAAGAATATGCAAAATCACAATCAAAAACATTTTTTAAACATTTTTAGACATTTAAAGTTAAGCAAACTTCGAAGTTACAAACAACAAAAAGAGAGGCTCTAGTGAACAATGGTTCTGTGGGTTAAGGTAGGAGGTGAGGGGGATGATTGGGAGGAAAATTGATGCTATCTTAAATTTAGTCCTGGTGGTTGTCTGGTGCACAGTTGGTACTGGTAAGCCAGTTCTCACCTTCCGAGTTCCGAAATGCTGCTTTTGTCCAAGAGGACTCTGATGGCACGGACCGCAAAACATGTGTTAATATTGTTGGTGGTATGAGTGGTGGCATGATAAGATACAGGGTGGTCCAGGTTCTGGGGGAATACCGATTGTGTCCATTCATTCTGATGGGCAGTGGATTTGTCAGACCAATGTAGGAGGCTGGGCAATGGTTGCAGGTGAGTTGATATATAGGGTGGGAGGATGCACAAGTGGTGAGACCTGTGATGGGGAGCTTTCCCCAGTTACCAGGTTGGTAAAGGTAATGGAAGGCATACTGCATAATTTGCAGCAAGATCTGTTGCAAGAAAATGAACATTGGGGCTGTCTTGCAGGCCGAGGTCCTCCGTGTTTATGAACCAAGAGTTGGTTGAGGTTTCGAGGTCTGTTGAATCAAGTTCTGGGTGGACGAGAGAGGATTTTTGGAAGGAGGTTTCTCATCTCAGGGCAGTCTCAAAGGGAATCGTAACCTTGTCGCAGGACGCGGTTGACGGATTCCAAACCCTGGAAATAATGGGTGATCAAAATGAGGCTATGGTTCGTTTTAGAGGGTTGTGGGGTGTTGATAGGTTGAATGAGTTGTGATGTGGCCCTTGAAAGTTGTTTGGAACTAAGTCTGGTGGGTAATTGCAGGAAATCAGGGCTTCGGAGATGTTGCTGGCATAATGTTGGAGGGCCTGTTCATTAGAACAAATGTGACTCCCCCGAATGCCAAGGCTATAGGGGAGGGAGCATTTGATGTGGTGAGGGTGGCAGCTATCATAAAAAAGTACTGTTGTAGGTTGGTGGGTTTGATATGGACAGATGAGTTGATTTAGCCATTCGTGAGGGATAGGTCAACATCCAGGAAAGTGGCATGTGTCTGTAAGTACACATGAATATCAGAGTGCTGGCAGTATTGAGTTTATTGAGGAAACTGAGTAGTTTGTCTTTCCTGTGGGTCCAGATTATGAGTATGTCATCAATGAATCTGACCCACAAAAGGGTTTTCACATGGGATCCAGACAAGAATGACTGCTCCAGGTGGCCTAAGTAGAGGTTAGCGTATGAGGGAGCCATACGAGTGCCCATGGCAGTGCCGCTGACTTGGTGGTAAATTTTGCCATCGATTGGAAAAAAAGTTGTTGTTCAGTGTTAGCTCGGCCAGGGTGATCAAGAAGGTTCTGGTGGGGAGGCTATTGGGGGGACACTGGTCTAGAACGTGTTCCATGGTGCTGAGCCCATGATCGTTGGGAATATTTGTATATAGGGAGGTCACATCAACCATCACTAGGAAGGAGTCAGGGGGACGATGTGTGGGTACCGTAGCCAGCCGGGAGAGGAAGTGTCGGGAGTCTTTGATATGGGAAGGAAGCTGGCTGACAGTGTGCTGTAGATGCTGGTCACCCAGTATATACACACTGTACTCACAGATATAATGGTAATCCTCATATGCATTTACCACAGAGAAAGAAGCAAACATCACACTCAACTTCCTTGACATAACAATAATCAAAAGGCCCATTACACTCCTTTAGCATATATAGAAAACTCACACACACGGACACTATTATAGACAACACTTCTAACCATCCGAACAATCACAAACAGGCAGCATTCATACACATGCTAAACAGACTATATACAATATCCCTATCTAAAAAAAAGAAGAGAGACTACACCAGAAAATACAACAGTCACTCAAATAGCATACAACAATGGGTACTCAGAAAAACTTATTGAACAGCTCAACAACAAAATCAAAAACAAAACAAATAAACAAATACCACCTAGGATACAACACACCAGCACATTGAACCAAACCAAGAAACAATGGTATACCATGACTTACAATAATAAATACACACACAGAATCAGAAACATATTCAAGAAACAAGGATTACTAATTGTTTTCAGGACAAATAACACACCACACAATGTGACATATCTGCATATATAGTATTGAAAAGTCTTAGCAAAGTTATATGTATTTTTAAATGAGAGGTTTCATGTTCAGAGTTGTTTGTTTAGTATTTGTGTGCTTTGGTAATAGCCCTGTTTACATGTATGCGCCAAACTGCTGGTTTGGAACGGCGTTCTGGACTGTCGCGCCAGAGCGTTAGGTTGGAGCGTAGCTCCTGGAGCGTGCGATGAAAAATGGTCAACACTCCAGTCGCGTGCGCCAGGACTGCGGGTTGGAGCGTACGTGCCAAAAATGACCGTTATCGCGTGGCACGTGGGCTTTCCGCCGGGTTGGAAAGTTTTTTAGACGGTCCAGCATACATCATTCGATATTCAGGTCGTTATTGATTTTGTTAGTTGTGCTTGTGATTATAAGTGTATTTTAAATGTCCTCCAAAAGAAATTAGTATGTCCTGCATTATATATATATTCTGTACAGAAAGAATAAAAAAACAAAGTGTATATGGGTGAAAAGATGGCGCCTAAAGAGAGACCTAAATGGACACATGCCTCTTTTGAGAGAGCTACGGTAAAATGACCCAGATGATTTCAAAAATTATCTACACATGGACAATTCGACATTTGACTAGATTTTAAAGTTAGTATATCTCCACAAATATTAAAACAAGACCCAGTCATGAGGAAGAGTATTACTGCAGAGCAGCGTTTGGCTGCTACTCTTCGTTTTTTGGCAACAAGAAGATTCCTTCAAGATTTGAAAGTTTTTGCTTGTGTTTCTTCACCATCTCTGAGTAAAGTCATACCTGAAACATGTCGGTCGATTTATACTGCACGAAAAAAAGATGGAAATAACACAGATTAGGCGTACATGTCTTCTTTTGCAGATCCACTCCTGTTGCTTTCATATATTTGTCTCTGTTTTTTTCGAAATGCCCCACCCCCTCGAATTCCTTGAGTCTCTTTAATTAAAAAATCTTTTTCACTCTCATATACATTTACCCTGCAGAATTCTACCAACTTATCATATGCAAGACTTTTTAAATTTTAATTTTTGTAGTCATCTGATTTAACTTTCCACAAAAATGGAAGATTATTATAAAGTTCTTTTGACTACATTTTTCAAGATTTACATTTTTATCTGTTAAAGCAGGCTAAAGTTAAATAAAGTCGCCCAGAAATTCCAACCAACAGCGAACAAGCACTGACTTATCAGGACTGCAGACCAACAATGCACGTGTAAACACTACACCCTGTTAGACCTGCACGCCAGATATGCGCATCGGAGCGCGCTCCGGGTCTCTCTGGCCACCGAGCATTTACACGCAAAGGGCTGATACGTGCACCTGGAGCGTACGCTCCAAACCGTTGGAAAAATCGTTCGTATAAACGGGCCTATTTTCTGTACCAGTGCCCGTGGCAGACTACAAAAAATAAGAGTGGTTTAGAACATCTGTGACTGCAACTGGGGCAGCAAGGGTCGGCAGCAGTATTCAGTCTGGAATGGTAGCTGACAGACCTGATGTGGTCAAGGCAATATTTAGTGTTTTACATCATGGCGTATTTAATAGTTTAGCATGTTCTGAAGAATAAATGTTCAAAAGAAGACTTGAAAATTACTGTGTTATCGAATCCTAAAAATTCGGCCTTCAACAGGTACTATGCAAGGAAAAATACAAATTAATGTTCTGCAATCATTCGTGGCTGAATTGCTGGATTTATTTGGCCCACAACGTGCAGAACAGCAAGGGGGAACGAAAAGCAACAACCGCCGAACCCCTTACAACAAGCATCTGAACTCCAACACTGAAAGTGACCTGTACCAACAAGCAGGAATATACCAACTAACGTGCCAACAGTGTCAAGTTATATACATAGGACAGACATCCAGAAATTTCAGTATACTATATAAGGAACATGTCAGAGCAATAATATTTACAAATCACTCCACATTTGCTGAACAATTATTTGACCATAGCCACCTCCTTACTAATATAAAGACAGACATAAAAATATTAAAAATTAACAACCACAAAAATCATCTGCTAGCAGTTTAGGAAAACTATCAAATACACAAATTGATAGCAATGGGAAAACTATAATAAATGAATTTACGAATTTAACAAATAAAACACTATTCATCACACTAAAAACATACAAATAAGAAAAGAAAGGGAAATTAACCCACCACATACCAAAGTGGATGGATGCGATGAGAGAACACTAATGCTGACAAACAAACAACACAATATTTCGGCATATGCCTTGCTCACAAATAGAAGAAACGGGCCATTAGGCTCGGAACGTGTGTGCACACCGAACGTTACCCAATGACTAACCGTGTTGTGGTGAGGAGGGGGGGGGGGGACGGATACAAAAAAATAACTGAAAACCCATAAAATTAATTCACTCACTCACTTAATAACCACAAACAGTAAGTCAGACACAGAAACAGAAAGATAATTTAATAGAATGTATAACACAGATACGATAAAAACCAAAAACTAGATTGTCCCTACTGTAAGTACACACACAACAACTAGGTAAACAAAACAAGCTATGTGTAACACACATGTGCAAATCAGCAGAAAAATGTTCACTATAGCAACATGTGCGGCATGCAAACAAGTAGTGAAAGAAGGTTCAACTAAAAGTTCAATGAACTGTGCTGTAAAAGTGTATGAGGTTTTGTTCTAGTCCAGCATGTGAGGATTATCACTAAATCTGTTAGTACAGTGTGTGCATATATATATAGTAACAATGAAATAAAAGACGCTATGTAGCGGAAAGGAATCAAATTTGGATAGGAAAATGAGCCACCACTTACCTTTAGATAATGGATGTGGGGTGCGAACACACAGAAAAAAGACAAACACAAATAATAAAGAAATTTTCGGAGAAAAATCACTTCGTCAACGAGAGAACTTTATGAGAGGTGGTTGCAGCCGGATACTGCCTCACAGAAAGACCGCCGGTCGAGAAAACACACAAAATTAAAATTATTTGTGTTTGTGTCTTTTCTGTGTGTTCGCGCCCCACATCCATCATCTAAAGGTAAGTGGTGGCTCATTTCCCTATCCTAATTTGATTCATATATATATATGCTGTAAGTAGTAACTGTAATAACACACATGTAAAATTCCACATTTACAGCCCCTGATGATGTGCTACACCACAAGGGCGAAATGCGTCTGGGTAATAAAATAAAATTCACTAAAACAGTTTTATGTAGACGGACTTATTTGTAAAATGATTGGAAAGATCATTAGTACTAATGGTTGACAAATAAAATACTTTGTTGTTGACATTTAAAGTTATTCTAGTTGTCCTGTACTATACTAAACAAATAATTCCCTTAAATCTTTCTCTCCGTGTATGTAGCATCTCCAAAATTGCTAACATTAATAGACAAAAATGAGTAGCAATTTCTCATTGAAAGAAATTGAGTGGAATTTAAATGTTGAATATTGTTGTGCTTGCAGATTGTTATGCACCTTTTGGCAACCTATTTGGATTCACAGTTGCCCCCACTGCCTACAAATCCAGAGGGGCGTCCGTTCACATCACAATATTTTGTGAAAGCAACTGAAAAGCAACCAAAAGGAAAAACTGTACCTCTCATACAGGAGGTCCAGTTAAACCCACCTCATTACGTTGTTCTGGTGGGTGAGGAGAAGTTTGAATTGCCAAAGGTATTGAAACTCCACAATTACATAAAGGGAGGATTAAATTTTTGTCTTTGTCTTCATTTTAGGGAGCAAATGGAATTTTGGTTTATGGTAATATGTCTAAGAAAACAATTTACATTCATGTAATCTTTGTTTGAGGTTTAATGAATTGAAAGCAAAAATATATATACACAGATCCTATAAAATGCTTGAAAATGTGGTGTAACTAATTGGCTTAAGTCTGTATTTTGTTCGCCAAATATAGAAAGTCTTTTATGGTACAGAATTCACTGCCCCTAGTTTTAGTTTCTGGTTTCAATGACGTTTTACACTTAGAGCATAACCAAATAATAGTTATACATTTGGCACTTTAGCAAAAATAATACAGTAAAGAAATATTAAATCATAATTATAAAATAAAATTTTCTGTGGCTGCAAATGGTTTCAGTAATCAGTGGCTTAGAACTAGTGTCAGAGTCAATATGGTGAAGCAATTGTGATAAGAACCAGTCCCAAATGGATGCTCAGATATTTTAACAGCAGCTAAAGCGAAATTAGAAAACTAATTCCTGTAAGATAGCTTGCTTTAGTATTCTTAAATTTAGTCGACATGTTCCTTTTGAGAATCGGAGCATGGAAATTATGATGTCAGCAATGTAAACATATCTATCAAGAAATATTTCCAGGATTATAACAGACTACTTAAATTTTCTCTGTGATGCCATATTAGATTGGTATATGTATATGTTTTTACTCGTTGCAGCCGTCAACTTTGTTGAGTCATTTTCCCTATCCTTTGTTACTTATAAAATTAATAACATGTATAATTTAGTTTCACATACCCTCTCTGTCTTCTTTAGTTTCACATTTCCAAGATGAAAATTGTTATAATATAGAAACTTTTTTGTTTGATTTGTGTGCAAGTCATTTAGGATGAAGTAATAATCCTTTTGGAAGATATTGAATACAGAAACCAAAGAATATTACATTCTTCTATGCTCATTTGACAATGTGTTTTATGCCAGTTTTTGTCTGATATGTGTAGGATTGTCTGAAAAACTGAACCTTAGGAAGATTTATGCACAATTCTCTCCAATAATTTTTTAAATAAAAAGTTATTTTTATTCATTTCTTGTGTTCAAATAAGCTGTTATGGATTTCAGTTCTAGTTAGAATGTAAATAATATAGAATATGGAAAATAACCAGTCACGTATCGCAGATCAAATCAGGTAGGCCAGACCAACACAAAAAACACACTATATTTCAGTTAATGACCTTACTTATGTAGGATGCGAGAGATAGAGCATATCTACCACATGATTCTTGTGATAGGTCTGGATATGTACATATCTTTCCCCCTGTCGTTTGTCTTACATCCTACATGGGTAATTTTATTAACCAAAATATTGCAAAGTGCGTTTTTTATTTTTTTGTGTTTGTGTGGCCCTCGTGCCTTCTAGTGTGATATGTGAGGTTATTTTCTCTATCCTATCTTATTTTCATTGCTTAATGGCAGCTTAATTGTTAGCATTATCTAATTAGAATGCATGAAACTAAAACCAAGCCTGATGTGTGATTGATAACACCTGCTCCTGGCATTTGGGATGGATATAAATTAAAATCCCTGTCTTGCCATCCAGATTTTTGTTTCCATTGCCCTAAAATCAGTCTAAATGCTGGGTGGTTTCTTCAAAAGGACAATGTATAAATTCCTTGTCTTTGTTCCCATGCCTTTCCCACCTCCAATGACTTCGATTTTGACAGGCCATAAAGCCATTAAAAAATAAAGGAACTAAAGTTTCAGCAACTTTTAGAATCTATCATTACACATTTATTTAGTCATCTGTATAACAATAACTGAACGTTGTGAAAATTGTTTTCTCCTTAAACTTCATATTATGGCTATAGTTTGTTTTACCTTTTGTGTTTGATTGAATAAGATGCATAGTTTTCTACAAATTTACTGATGCCTACTTAGCTTCTTTGGATTATTTTTTGTTTTGTATTCAAAATTTTGTACTGATATTTCTGTCTAAAAATATCACATTTTTACCACCTCCAAAACTGGTGAAGAAAGCAGTAAAATATATCAATACAAGAAAAACTTGAAGGGAACTATTTAACTCATATACTAAGTTTATAAACTGTCAAAATCTTCTTTGTTCTAGTAGAATATTTACTTTTGTAAAAAGCATTCCAGAGTAGAGCTGTAAAAGTAACGAGAAATTCTGTACCTGTATGTATTCATTACTAAACCAATCAATACCCATTACTTTCGAATCGTTACTTTTTACTTTCGGTACAATCGAACGATAGCATGAAGCATTGTAACGAGTCGCGCCACGTACGGGTTAACTTTGTTACTATTGTATCGTATCGTTTCGTTACTCGTTACTTTCGGTACAATCAAACGCTAGCATGAAGCATCACATCGCATACGGGATGACTTCGTTCGTACTTGGTGAAGTTAAAGTAAATTGTTTATTTAGTAAAATAAGTTTAGGCAAGTTGTTTGTTTGGATACAACTTAAAGTAATTAGCTCATGGATCTTACGGAAAACCTCTAAATGTACACTTGATTTGCTGTAATGAATTTTATATTCGAAAGAATAATCTAATTTCAAAACAAACACCTGTTTGCACACACAAAAAAAGACCTGACTTTTCACCTGACTGTGACATATCTAGTGACAATAACTAATGGCGTTTTTTTTAAAAAAAAGTAGCCTACTCAAAACCCTGCATACATGCCTGAAATGATAATGGGACACGTATTTAACAATTATTATATTCTCATCAAAGTAATTCATTTTAAATAGGAGGTTTCACCAATTTCTTCCTTTACTGTTTACATTTATTTTTGAAATTCTTCATCCTTTTGTGATAGATTTGTTAAAATAAATGCGGACATACCATCAAATCGGGCCTGCGGGCAGAGTGCTACTGACTCCCGCTTTATTTCATTTAAAAAATATTAATATTTAAAAATTTTAAATCAATAATAAAGATACAGGACAAACAGGTGATTAGATTCGTAATTGTTGTTGTGTCGCGGTTACAACAAACATTCAACATCAAAGCCAGTACCGCATTGATCACATGGATCTTGCGGTAATAATACAATAACTAACCCCAGACTAAAGGAATAAAGTTATTGTACCTTGTTGTTTCTTTATGGAATTCTGGAACTGCAAAAAGGGCTGCTAGATTTTTTTTTTTTTTAAATTATCACGGTATGTAATCAGTAACAGATATGAAAAAAAAATTGGAATGGGACAGGATGAGGGTGAAGAGGGTCATGGGAGTGTACAAGGCTTATATTGATGATGAGGCGTGGAAATATATTGGTGTAAGAATTAAAAGTAATGCTCGGAAGGGAAAGGATGAACAAGACCACAAATTGGCACTCAATTTCAAGCACAAGGGTGTAGGAAGATTCTCTTTTTTAGGTAAGGATGTCAGGGATTGGAATAAGTTACCAAGAGAAATTATGAATAATTTACCAAAAACTTTGAAAGAATTTAAAGTTAAAATTTGTAAAGGGCAAATGTAGGTGGATGCAGGAAAAGGGGGGAAGATGAGTGTGTAGGGAAATTGCCGCCGAAGCACGCGCTCCATTGCAATTTAATTAAATATTATTAGAACATAACAAGTTCAGAGATTCATATCACAAACTATTAGACAACTCTTTTGTATTGTGAATTAAACTATGATATAAAATAGAAGGTATCAAATCTTAAAATAAACAATTTCAATAATGTTTGAAATCAATAAACCTCACTAATGAACAATCAGTGAAAAACCAGTAACTATCTCAAATTATCCATACAAATTTTCTATTTACAAATTATGCACTGTAAATTTTTATATTAAACAAAATAAAAAAACTACAAAATTAGTCCTTAGGTTGTCAAAATTAGTTAGTTGCGAGAGCTGTAACGTGTTCGTATCTATACGACAATTGAGAGTAACGATACATGCGAGTAACTTAGGGTTACCAGACGTCCCCGTTTGCCGGGGACAGTCCCCGTATTTACCTCTCTGTCCCCGGACAGATTTCGTCCCCGCAATGTCCCCGGATTTTTACTGTTGTCCTCAGAATTCTTTTTTAATCAATCGAGAGTTCTTTAAAAGCCCTGATTTGCTAATGCATTCGTTTATTGCAAGAGATATAAAGCACACTTCTTTCCTTGTTCGTGCCTAGGAATAAAAGAAAATTACAAGGATACTGCGTCTTGGACACAACAGCTTTGGAAAATCAAGTCTCCTTGCTGTGTGCAACCCATATGTGCAACATGACTGTCTGTGATCCTCATTTAAAACACAAAATATAAACAATATGTGGCTTTTAAGTTAACCCAACCTTTAATCATATAACTTATAAAAGTACAACGCGGAATTAGGACAAATACGGAAAGCGTCCCCGGATTTTGCTGAAGAAGTTGTGAAGCGTCCCCGGATTTGGAGAAAAAATTCTGGTAACCCTAGAGTAACTAAATGAATTTGTGAGTAACAATTCGATACTTTGAGTCAGGCGACGAACCCGTTACTCAGTAACGAATACATATTTACTTTTACAGCTCTATTCCAGAGGGAATCTTCAGGTATTAATTAATTTATAGTTCTTGTCCATAAACTAGTCTGCACATTTTGAAGTAATAAACAATTGCTCAAATTATACATTCAAATTTTGCACTGAAACAGTTTATTTTTCTTTTCATTTTTGATATGTAAGATGTAGCATGTCTTGAATCTTAATTATAAGTGTGATTTAACTTATATAACATTAAAACTGTTTGATGAATTGATTGTACAATGCTCTCACAATAATTAAAATAATGCAGATTGTAAAACGGAAACTTCTTTTTCACATTAGGGTCGCAACAACCTGTTTCACACAGTGCTACTGTTCCTGCAGTTGATGAAGACTCGAGAACATGGGATGCTGGGTCGTGTCAATCTGGGACGATCTGGTGTTAACATTCTGTGGGTCATTGACAGCTGATATACTGTTTGTATTGATGAAGTGTTTTTATCATTTGAGTGATCTTGCATACTTTTATGTCCATCAAGTTTTTATTTTGTACATATTTTGAATTTAATTCATTTCTATGACACTGCCATCCAATGCTGACCATTTTTCTGCAAAGAAATGAAATTTGTAAAAAGATGTTCACTTATATAATGACTGTAAAATTACATTATAGTAATTTCCATTATTGTGCTTATTGAATAAAGTTTTTATTCACACTAAAACTTACTTTTGTATTCACAAGATAAGATCTTGTACGGCATATTTGCGGATGTTGCATCGAGTTTCACAGGCCTCTCATCTGATCTGAAGGTTAGCAAAAATATTATGCAACTAAATCATGTTGGTTTTTATTTGTATCTTCACAATCTTTCTGCCTCCTGCTATTTTGATATGATGTTTTCTATTTTATGTCTTTTAAAAAGAATTGCTTGCTGCTTTAAAAAACTGGTAAATAATTTAACAACTAAAAATACATTGTAAATTGAGTCTTAAAAAAGGAATCTATTATAATCTGTTGCAGCTGGTTAAATAAGGTTTTTCTCTGTCTAACTATTACATCTGTACTCTGCTTCACAGAGCTATTTCTTACACAAAGAAACTTAACTGTCCAACATTCACAGACTGCAATTCACCTATATAATTGGTTTATGGTTACAGCTTAAGTTAAATATTAAAATCTACCACAAATTGGTACAATTTATTTCTTTGAAGTTTTAGATGGTTCCTTCAAAAGGGCTGATTTTTGTTTTGTTTTCCTGTTCTATGCTCCCAGTCTTTTCACTCACCTCGTCATCAGCAAATCATAAGTACCTAATTGAAATAATAAAGACTGATAAATTAATATGGTTAATAAAGAGCTGGTTTAACTTACATTAGATTTTGTATTGATTCTTTACTGCACTCATTCCAACATTCTTGTACTGTTCAATTTTATTACACTAATAATGTAATCGTCAATTATTATTCAGTAATTTATTTCATTTCACTGCCTTGAACCAATATTTTAAACATTTTGATTAATTCAACATGAATCTTATTTATCGTATAGAGCATTTATTTTTGTTTTACTACAACATATTGAATATTAATTTCTATCATTCCTATTACAAAATTACTTGAAATTAACTTTTTTTTAAACATGATTGTATATTCCAAGGAAGACAACTTATTCCTACTTTATTTGCACCATGTTCTTCTAAAATATGGGGATACAAAAAGAAACTACCTGATAGATTTATTCGACGGTGGGATGACATTGACACAAGATTGTGTCAACACAAATCAAACGCTAACTTTTCATGTGTATCTTCTTCATCAACAGAAATCAGCCAAGTGAATTTTAATACATCTTTAGTTATAGTTCTCACTGAAGTGTTATTTCAAGTTGAAAATTTGGTGTGAAATGGTACTGTACAATAAATTTTACCAGGTTAATCAGAAATGTTTTGCATTATCCAAAATAACATCAATGAACTATGGAAATCTTTTAAGCAGGACAAAGAATCATTCTGTGGTAGGTTCTTTTCTCTTTTAATTAATGTGGTGTGTATACTTTGTTCTATTTTATCAATCAATAAAGAATGATGAATGAGATGATGAGAATGGTTCTGGTAACACCTCAAGAAGGAAAGGATTCTTGGGAATTGCTGGAGTGCCTAGTGTCACAATTTCATTCAGAATATTTGTAATTAAAGTATGTAAAGTAAATATCAGTCATCTTCGTTATATACGCAATAATTTTAACACTAGTCTGGTAAGAAAAAACAACAAAACATCTTTTGGAATTAATAGGGAAAAAAGCCATGTCACACAGAAAGGGTGAGGACCTGTGTCAAGACAAAAGCCACAACAGGTTACATACATAGGAGGGGAGAAATTCAAAAGAGCCCAAAATGGAGCTAAGTAGTTTATGGACGCTCCCTAAGCTGCTGACCAACATTCTACGCCTCCAGTTAGCTGCCAGTCTCAATCGGGCAGCACGTCAATTGTTGAAGAAGGGATATGAGCCCAAAACACTCTACATGTGTAAGTTATTTTCCATGTTTCAGCACCTCAGCAATCTTCAGCTTGTGGCATAACAGGTTCCTTAGAGAAGTTATAAAAGACAAGGTTACTCTGGGAGAAATTGGTAGCCATAGTAATAAGAGAGTGACGACGTCAAGCGAGCGAGAGAGAAAGTTTGTGCGCGCTTTGAGTTGATGTTTGTTACGGTGAGTAAAAGGAGCTTGTATCTTCAGATCCTTAAGTATTGGATAATGTTTCAATAAATTGCAGCAAGTCACAGAAAGTTTATAATTATTAAAATATGAAAGACTAAACTAATAAGTGTTAAAGTTTATTTATGAGTTCAAAACAATTTTGTATCCCAGATCCGACACTAAAAGAAGACCATATAAAAATACAACATTAAAAAAGAAGCTTCATTCGTTTAATAAAATACAACAAGCTTTGATAAACTGTGGTTACTCTTCTGTCCAAATGTTTAATGTATCCACTTTATAGTGCCCTTGCTTCCTAACTATATATATATATAAGTCTGGGACTCCAGTTAGCTGCCAATCTCCACCAGTCGGCTACCTCGCTTGAGGAAGGGCTCAAGCTCTATATGCTTTTTTTTTTTTTTTTTTTTTCATGAATTTTGATGCTGCAGCAAATTTCATCTTTGGTAAGTATAATATATATTATTGCAGTTTTAAACCATTTATAACTAGTCATTGTCAAGTTTTTCCCACACATATCTTCCTAGACCTTGAAGCTATTAACTTTGTCCTTAACAGTTTCACTTTCCTTCTTCCCACCCTGGAATGATCATATTTCTTCCCAAGATTTTCTCCACCCCTCTAACAACTACATTCAGCAGGTCCCCTAATCTCAATGCTCAATACGACAGACGACAATTGTGACTTGCAGTATGCGTCTAACTATTACTATGTTTACCAACCTCAATGCTGGAGAGCATTTCATAGGGCATGCTGCCTTTGCATCTTCCCATGACATTTGCAAATTGTAATAAATTCCCTTCTTTATAGATAGCTCTATCAATCAATTACCCATAAGGATGAAAATATGAAGCTTGCCATAATATCATTATTAAGTCTTCCTTTTCAACTGTTCCGTTGGCTTCCTTGCCTTCAATTTTATGTAACAAATATAATTTTTTGCTGTAATTACAAGGATGTTGCACACTATTAATAGTCATCTCTTTTCTTGCTTTTCCATCCAAAGCATCCAGTTAAGCTTTTCTCTGGTGTGTATATTAAAACAGGTTTCTCCCAAATATTGAAGACTTAAACATTATTACATTAATAAGCCCCCTTAAAAGATAATTTTTTAATCTTTTTTCCAAAGTAATTTTAGTTTTATGATATAAGGTGCCTCTTGCTTCCAGAATCGCCAGATACATGTAATTTTTATTGGATGCCAAGAATTTTTTGGAGCCAATTCCTTCATCCTATTGACTTTTACCACTTTTCATTATGTGTGTAACACATTTATCCATTCAAAATTCTAGTTTTATATCCTTACTGAATATTCAGACTGTATTTAGTGGTACTTCTCTCTGTTCCATCTGTTTCAAGATTTTCCATACAGTTTTAATATAATTGAAACAAAGAAATTGCTTTTGGGCTCTGAAAATAAGATAGGGTAGGGAAACATAACCAGTCACTTACCACAGATGAAGGCAGAAGGACAAGATGAGCACGTAAAAAACAAGAACTTCACAATATTTTAGTTAGTAACCTTAGTCATGTAGGTAGTAAGACATATGGCAGGGGAAAAAATATTGGCCGCATGCTGACCCGTCACATGAATGAAACGAAGATGAAACTTGTGGGAGGTGGCGTTGAGCCTGTGGTGGGGGGATAAGGTTGTCCAATGATAAATGTGGAACAAAATGATTTTTGTGACAACTAGTTTAGGTAAAATGAAATTTGTTTTAAAAAAATACAATTTTGATCAGTTATGGGTATAAATAAATAAAACTAGAGATGTATTTTTGTCTGGACCCACAGTGAAGACAACCACCTAGATTTCCTCAACTCACTCAACAAGTCACTCCATCAGTTTCAACTGGTATTCCCACACCTGTGTCATCTTCCTTGACATGGATATCACCCTATGACAGGATGCTCTCCAAAAAGGATGACTTTGCTCAACTTTAAAAAAATTAAAATACCCAAATCATAAAAAGACTGTTCAAACAACATACTAAAATATGTATATTTTTATTAACTTTAACAGTCTGAAAAAAGTAGTTTTCTGAAAACTCAAAAGATATGGGTGGAAAGTAGCCCCCGCTTATGATACATTGTTCAGTACTTTCCTAGGTAAATTGTTAGTTTCTCCTCTACATAAAAATAAAAGCTTTCCTGGTCCTTTCTGATCAATTACTAATTTATTACTGTGGTCCTCTCTACCCTGCCACATACTGTTTCTAAATCTTCCATCCATATTTATCCAGGTTTTATTGCCACTATATACCTTGTACAATGAACACTATTCTCTGCTCCTGCATCTTATCTTGGAACGGCTCCCAACTCAAATATTTTACTATTTCAGTTAGAAAGTTCATCCTTTGGTAATTTTCACAGACAAAATTAAGCTGTCCTGATATGCACCTCTAGATCCAGCGTTTGATGTCCATAATGTAGGTCCCCCATCATCCCATAGTACTCCGGCAAGGGCCTGACCAATCTTTCGTAACCCATCTCTTACTTCTCTGGTAGATCCTCTCATTAGACCCATTTACACCTACATGCTGAATTGTTGGTTTGGAATGGCAGTCCAGAGAGCCTTGCCAGAGTGTGATGGGAAAAATTATCAACCCATAATTGGATTCCCAACGTTTTTTGTACCATGCCCACTCCCCTCCCATCAAAAGAATACCTCCCTCCCCCCCCCCCCCCGGCCAAAATTTTATTATGAATAAGGTAAATGCCTACTTTTCAGTACTAACAATAAGATGTTAGAGTAAACTCACTCAGTTGTAGTAGTATTTGTTAGTGTGATTAACATGTCCACAAATGAAATCAGAGAAACAGAGCAACAGCATGAATTGCTTCATACATTGTTTCAGTGGAGAAGGAGCTATAAATACAAAGCATTAAAATAAGGCATCAAAGTAGACATCAATATGGACATATTCCCTTTTGAGAGAGCTAAAGGAAAATGACCCACATGATTTCAAAAATTATTTGTGAATGGATAATTTGATTTTTGACTATATTTTAATGCTGGATCCAACAAGATCTGAAATTTTCATCCAGTATTTCTACACCTTTTGTGTATAAAAAAAATACATGTGAAACATGCCTGTTGATTTATACTGCTTCCCTTACTAGACCATAAGATTCTGCCAAAACTTATGCTTCGTACTTACCTACTGCACTATAACAATTTTGGTCTGCATCTGATGAAATATTTATTAGAATTTCATTAGTTCTTGATCTTTGGTAAAAGTTAAATATCAAAATGCCACAGGTTAATAGGAGGAATGGTATCAATGATGAAGTAGAATATAATATGGTTGTCAAAGTGACGTAGAAGTGAATAGTTCAGACTTAGGTGGTAGCCTATTGTGGGTAATGATGTTTCTGTAAAAGGCAAATGCCGAATTTATTAATGGAAATAATTCACTTTATGCGACATTTATACCTGACTATAACGTGAATAGCAATACTAAAAACAGTAGCAACTTCGATACCGATTTTGTAATTCTTGAAACCAATAATGGCAGTACTGACTCCGCCGAACTTGATAGCCCCGTAGTCGATCTCGACGATAATTTGCGCATCAAGGTCGACGCTTCCGTGATTCCAAACCAGGTGATTTTTACATTAACATCTTGGATTAGTTACACGCAATAAAATCTCTACTTGTAGAAATAATGACTTTATGTCCGTTAGGGAGCGTCGTTAAACAACGTGGCTCGGTTTTGGGGGGGGGGGGGGCGGGTTCCGAGTCAGGCCACGTAGCTTTCCATTCATATCGTTTTACACAGTTAAAATAAGTTACAGAACACACAACAGCATGTGAATATTTATTTCCGTCATTTAATTATCTCCGCATGTAATTTACGATAGGCAAAAGTCACGTTGGGCTAAGTGGGTGGGAGGGGGGTTCACAGGAGGCCAAAATGGAGCTACGTGGTTTATGGATGCTCCCTTAGTGAAGAACGAAGTAGTGAAGTTTTTCGGTTGAAGCGGTTTGTGCTATCGCCAGGCATATTTAATAAGTGAACTGTGGGAGACGTCGTTGTTCAAATGAGTGGTCGATGATCTCAGATCTGCTGATCCTTATATACAGAAGTTAAATTGTGTTCTGTTAAATTAAGAAGTTAATTAAGTACGAGCATTTGAACATAACAAAGCTAGGTGCCTTAAAAATGAACTAGAATGTGAGTTTTGGATACCGGTTTAATCCGAGGCCATGCAGACATATTTTAAGTGTACAAGATTTGTAGATGATGGTATGTATGTTTTTTATGTTTTAGATTAGTAAATTAAATTTGTTTTGTACTAAGTTCCGTATTCTACTGATTTGATTACGAAGCGGTTTTGAGCGGAAGCACACATCACTACTGGCATTCGGAATGATGCGGGTTCAAATCCCCATTCATCCATTCAGATTTCGGTGTTCCGTGGTTTCCCGAAACCACTCCTTGGAAAGGACAAAACCGAATTTCTTCCAGTTTCTCGCAGACTCTCGCATCTAATGAGATCGACGTCGACGAGACGTAAAGCCCAAAGGAAAAAAAATACATAACGAAATCTACCCTTGTCGTACAGAACATATATTACATTTTTCTCGGACGAGGGCGGGTTTGTCGACAAGCCGACCTATAAACAAAGTAATAGTGGTAAAAACGAGTCTTGCCGAACAACAGGAAATTGTCTAAGGAGAAGCCGTAAGGGAAACAATCGGAATTAGATAAAAAAAATTCAGGCAGTAACAAACCAGATTTCGGTTTTATACGGTTTCGGAATGATTCCAAGCAATGTCGGGACGGCTCCTTCAAAAGGCATTGCCGAATTCCTTCCAGTTTCTTACCTCAGTCCTTTCCTAACTCCAATGACATCGACATCGACGAGACGAAAATAAATAAGAAAAAAAAGTAACAATCAGTGTACTGCGGTATGCTACCGATCTAATCATGTTGAAGGATAGGAGCGATTATTCGGAGAAACTACTATGGTGGTACACATTACTTTTCTCCAACGAAAAGCAAGAACGTCAATTAGTAATTTGTTAAGATATAATTAGTTGTATACTGCAGTGGAGGAATTAATATGTGCAGCAGAATTAATGAAGGAAATACATTTATAAACTATAATTGATTGCAAATGGGGAAAGATAAAAGTATATTCAAAAGGTTTTTGCGAAATTTCCAGCGGGGTCATACGTAAAAGAATATGTAAAAGCGGTTACACATCAGAACGATGCAACGCATGAACGAGTCCGAGGCGCAGCAAACCGGTTTTGGCCGTTCGCCGGACGACCCGAGGCGGGTCGAACGCCATCCGTCCCGAGTGGGTAGTTCAAAGAGAATTCGGCAGTGCGTGGCATGGTATGTGGACGAGTATTTCAAATAGTGCGTCTGCCTCATTCGTTCACACTGGCACGTTGGCGCTCAGTCGTCGTTTAGGCACACTGTGCGTTGAAATGAAATAAAACCACTATATTTAAGGAGTTTTTCGTTATTGTTCTTTCGTTTTGTTCTGACCATTTTTAATTATGAGTTGGGCCAAAGAAAAGGTACTCTCTTTTATTAAAGAGTATGAAAAGCGTCCCATATTGTAGAAGGTCAATAAATTTTTACGGAATGTATTTTTTAAAATAATATTCAGTAACTGAAATAATTTAGTTTTGTATAAATGAAAAGAAAGACAACATATTAAAGTTGAATTTAGTTTTATTCGAATGAATCACAGAGTAATGTTTACAATAATTATTAAGTAATAATTTAAGTGTTAAGTTTTATATGTTTACAAAGTAATTTTAAATAATTAAAAGAGTTTATGTTTCTAAGTGATTCGCTTGATCAGCTCAGAAGGTAGCTCTTCTGCATCTTCAAGCCGAGCTCAGCCAAGCACCCACGGGCTCAATATTTCAAAACGATAGGCTATTCCAATTTTGGAGGAAGTGAGCGAACGAAACGGTATAGAAGTTAATTTTCGTCCATCTCACCGTCATTCTATTCTTGTACGCAAGAAGGATAGACGTATTTCTACTGGCATCCATTAAACATGTCAAATGGTCTTTGATGATAACCTGCTTTGGTACATTCTCGGTTATTTTGTGCAACAAGCTGGACCATTTCGTCTCTGATACTACAATTGCTCGCTAAAATTACCAGTGTATTTTTTTTAATCATCACATGCAACACTTCCTCAAACAAGTGAGACTAAGGAACAGCGGATGGTATTAACGATACGTGCATTTACAGATCGTATCTGCTCAGATCTGCTTAACTATTTTGTTGAAGAAGGAAGGATGGCTGGACGGTGGGTGTAATGAGTATCTATGGTTTGTACCTTCACTGATCAACGACATTACGATAAACTGCGCCCTTTTACCGCTATAACGATCTGTCACGGGTGATGACTCTCTCAAACAGTTGCGGAACCATAACATATCCGGATATTTCTCAATAAATTACATTGCTTTACTTTAAGATCCAAATACACAACGCTTTGTTGTTTCATTACCTAGACGGAATAATCATGTTTTATTTCACGCAGTTTCTAGGAGTAAATGATTTTATATTATTGTGTGACAGAGAAAATATAATTTTATAGCTAATTTCACTTTAATATTTCTCATTTCATGTTTTAGCATTTTGTAACGCATGGGATAATTAAATAATTACGGAATTGGAATGGCAATGGACAATTTTCTGATAGAGATAATTTTGAACAAACCTAAATAATTTTAAATACATAATGATGTACGTAACCATTTTTAGTGTCTACCATATCACATTTTAAATATGAAGATTAAATGTAGTTTGTTAGAGATCTTTCACGTCATGGTCTCATTTATAGCTATATTAAATTAAAATATTAATAAATAATTTTCATTTCAAATGTTAAATAAGAAAAGAATTGGTATGAGAAGGAAGAATATATTACACTACTGAACGGCATAAACAAAATATTAATGAATTTGGACTACTGTAAAAATAAACTAAAGCACAATGGATGTTATAGTGAGTACCAGATTTAGTAACAACAGGACGCTAAATATAAAAACAAGATCAGATAGAATAGAATCGTTAAGAGAATTGTTTTATTGAAAACAAAATATTACAATTCATGAACCGAGCGTGGTGTGTAAGCGGTAACGATCTACCTCACATTCGTGAGGACGCGGGTTCGAATCCCGGTCTGGGCATCTACATTTGGGTTTTAACAAATCACTCCAGGCGAATGCCGGGATGCTTCCTTCAAAGGACCATGGCCGAACTCCTTCCCTTTCCTTGTGCCCAGTCCTTTCCCGCCCAGTGACCTTGACGTCGATGAGGCGTAAGTAAAGCCATAAGTTAAAAAAGTAAAAAAAAAAAAAAAAAACACGAAATGATCTTTTTATTTGTTGCAAGGGAAAAGAGGTTTATGGGAACAAGAACAGACAGGATGGGGGTCACACGCAGAATCAGTTTAATTATATGGAGTAGAGAAAAATCGAAGAGAGGAACTGTAGAAGGATACAATGATTACATACAGTTTATGAAGCAGGTAAATGAGAAAATAGATTGAAATGGGTATTCTGAGATGGAGACAAAAAGTTAGATGAAGATATGAAGGACCGTACCTGTAGTATTATGTGTGAAAACTTCAATTATATGGCACGCGAACAGTTCATAAAAGTTATCTGCGTGTTCGATACACTTGTAGAAGAGCCAATAGCAGGTAGCGTAGACCGTGCATTGACCACAGGATGCGAGAGGACAAGGACTAGGCAGGAAACGCATGTACCACTTTAAAACCCGAGAAAGTACCAGTGAAATTTTTGAATGAAGGATAAGGTGAATAGAGACAGTAAATACGATTTCTCACTGCTCGCCGAAGGCGAGGGTATTTTTGCCGAGTTTTGGAAAGTCACAGTGACGTATCATGGGAATATAGTTGGAACAGCAACGAATCGCATGCGTGGAAATGCCGAGTGAACGTAAGTAAAAATAATTTGCAAATAAGACGCGGTATTTTGCTAATACTAGACAATTTTTTCCCGTCGATCTGCTGGTTTTGCAAGATGAAATGATTGGGCAGTGCCGCTGGAGATGAGGCAACGAGAGTCTTGCTGAGGAAGAGATGACCCCGAGAGAAGCATTCGATCTTTGGTTTCGACTTCCAGCGGTACAGCTGGCCAGAGCTGGTGACTCACCAGCGCAGGACAACCTATGCAGTGCCGACACAGCACACCTGTCACTGCTAGCGTCATTGCAGAGCAGAGATCAGGCAATGGCAATTTGCCATAGCGTCACGACACTTCTAACCGCTCCCACCTCTGTACGCAAAAGAAACCTAGTTTGTGCCACAGTTTTACCAGAAAGCAGTTTTCAAACGCCCAGTAAACGCGTGGGAGATATTGCTTAAGAATTTTTGTATACAGTATATTGACCAATTTCAATAACGCATATTTCTTCACATTATTGTCATTTGATCGTATTAAGAAATAAAGTTCATTTAAGTCAATTTGTTTGAAAGAAAATAAACGTGTTAGTATTTGTTAGTTATTTGTAAATTCGTGTTTTTTTTTCAGTTTCTAAAATGATAACTTTAATCACCTTTCCTTATGCGTGATTGTTTTATACGTAAAAATAAGAAAGTGCATTTGACAAAACCCAATAGTGACCAAAGGACCACATTCGTTAAGTAACTTAACAGTCATATTTCACGCCGAAGTATGAAATATTATTCCCATAATCAATATATTATCATTAATTATTCCTTCCCACGTTAAATGCTTTATTTCATACTGAAGTTGTAGATACAAGAAAAACGTGGAGATTACACAAGATATGCTTAAACAGAAGGCACTCGGTGGAAAAAAAATTCATTTAAGTAATTTTATATTGACTAGCTTCATATCAGATTCGTTTTCAGGTGGTGGAAATTGCATAGTAATTATAGGTAATTATACTACCAATTAGAGAGGAGGATGAACATAAACTCGGACTTAATCTCTGGCTTAAAGGAATGAGAAAGTATGAGTAATTAGTTATAAATAACGGAGTCAGTAACCGTAACAAGTTATCGAGAGCTGTGCTGAGCAATTCACCCCAAAAAAATTCGTGAACTGAAGAAGTAAGTTTGTAGCTAATCTGGCGACGTTGTACAAATTCCACCGCAATTAATAACAAGGATATCTCATACAACATGATTACACCTGTCTCCCATCAATATAAGCTTCCCAAAATTTTTAAGATATAGTTTATTGAGAAATATGTTAAAAAGAAACAAAAGGATATTTTGACGTTCGCTCCTAAAACTAGTAAAGGCAGGGCATTTGTATTTTCTCCCCGCCAGAACATTGTCGGTTTGTCTCTTGCTCTTGTTTGTTCTTCCCCACCCGCACAAGACGGCCCCAACCCCGCGCTCCCTGATTGCTCAGCTGGAAATCAGTTTAACTAATCGTTTAATTCGGCGCGCCGTCGCCGTAATCGTGTTACCTAATGAATTGTCGCCCGTCCCGCGCAAACAGCTCGCTCGCCAATGGCAGCCAGCCGAGCAGCTCGGACCGCCAATCGTGTGACTCCGCCATCGTGACGTCAGCGGCCGGGCTTACTCTTCATTAGCGATCGGTCGGACTGGGCGACGTTGGCGACGTCTGCTTGCATAGATACGAATCGCCGTCTACAAAGTCCGTTTGTACTCGACTGGTTTTAAGTGGGCCTACAGTATGTTTAACGACTGAAGTCAGAATTGCTTGAAAATACGAGTTCCCACATTTCATTTCGTTCATTGACGACAGTATTAGAATTACATGTGATTATGGAAAATACTAATTCGATGATCAGGTAGTATATTAAGTTTTAGGAGACAGAATGATATCCTTCACCGAGAACTGTTTGTCTAAATGAGGGGATTTTTCCTAAACGCTGTGATTCTATTACAAAAACCAAATATTAACCAAATATTGCACACTTATTTATTCTAAGAGATTTTAACTTAGGATTTCAGTTTCTGTAATAACTATGTTGATTATCAGTACTTTATTTGAAACCTAGTACCAAAGTATCTTAAGAAAAGTAAGTAACAATGGCATATTAAGTACCAGACGGTCCAACAGAAGTCTTTGTGTGATTGTGTTTAATTTAATTTAATTGCGATGGAGTGCACGCCCCGGTGGCAATTTACCTACACACCCATTCCACCCCATTCCTGTACCCACCTACTTTTGTCCTCTACAAACTTTAATATAAATTGTTTCAACTTTTTTGGTAAATTATTCATCAATTCATTTAATTTAATTGCAATGGAGCACAGGCTTCCATGCACTACTTCTCATACCTATTGCAATATCTTTCCATGCCTCATCGCCAATATATGCCCTGTACACTCCCATGAACCTCCTCATCCTCCTCCTGTCTTGTAATAAATCCCATTCCAGCTCCTTTATCATATCCGTCACTGATTGCATTCTGCGATAATTTCCAGAAACAAATCTAGCAGCCCTTTTTTGCACCCTCTCCAACTCCTATATTTGATACGTAAAATGAGGGTCCCATACTATACTACCATATTTCAGCAATGGTCTGACCAAAGTTTTGTAACCCAATTCCTTTACTTCTCTCGTACATCCCCTCATCACTCTCTCCAACAAGTGCAGAATTTTGAAACCTTTTCCTACCACCTGTCCAATGTGTCCTGCCCAGTTAAGCTTGCTATCAAATGTAATGCCAAGATATTTACATTTCAAGTCTTCAGCAAGTAATTCATTCCCCTATTGGTAATTCTATTGGTAATTTGTTCCAGTCCCTCATCCCCTTACCTACGACAGAAAAATCCTACACCTTTGTGTCTGAAATCGTGTGCCAGCTTGTGGTCCTGGTCATCTTTTCCCTTCCATACATTACTTTTAATTCTTACACCAATATCCCTCTACGCCTAATCACCAATATACGCCTTGAACTCTCCCATGACTCTCTTCACACTCCTCCTGTCTTTCAGTGAATCCAATTCCAGCTCTTTTATCATATCAGTTACTGATTATGTCCTACAGTAATTTCCAGACGCAAATCTAGCAGCCCTTCTTTGCACCCCTCCGAAATGTGGGTCCCATACTACACCACCATATTCAAGCAATGGTCTGACCAATGTTTTGTAACCCAATTCCTTTACTTCTCTCGCACATCCCCGCATCACTTTCTCCAACAAGTGAATAATTTTTAAACCTTTTTCTACAATGTCAAATGTGTGCTGCAGAGTGGAGCTTGTTATCAAATGTTATTGCAAGGTATTTACTTTTCAATGGAGTTTCCAGAGATTGATGCGAGTCGTGGCGGGCCGATGTATTTGGCTTATTACAACAGTTCGTCTATCAGGTGAGGAGGAAGAATGCTTGTTCATCGTAATGTTACAAGCGGAGGCCGTGGACTGATCTGCCATAAAAGCACAAGCTAAAAGACTCTACAAAAAACTTCCTTTCTTTGAGGTCGAGTTCTGGAGGCGATACACCAGAGAGTCAGAGCAGCCTAGCCCACGATATTATTTTATCGGTAATCATTTTTATAGAGACCTCACGGTCAACCGAGAACTACTGCCGCATTAACAAGGCTGTGTTGGGACATCGCAAGAGGAATCAGCATGCGCCAGAACTGAGCGGACGAGACATCGAAGACAGTCATGCGGATCTAACTTTCTTCACGACACAAGGTGACCCCCGGTCTGATAACTCCTAACTCGGTTTATCATGGTTACCCGAAATCACTTTAGAAAAATGCTACGATAATGCTACGATGGCTCCTTCAAAAGGCCATGGCCGTTTTATCCCCTTATCTCAAAGCTTCTCCAGGCTGCATCGACCTACCCTAAGCTAGAAAATTGTCGATGCACACTAGCAGTAGCCTAAGATCTGACAGATTGATTTCTACGTCCATCTGTTACTTGATTGAAATACAATTTTTATGTATAATTTGTTAGTAGCACAATCCGGTTCTGCCGGGTTGCCTATCAAAATACGGCGCAAATATTTTAAATTAAATTTCATTCACTTGTTTTTTTTTTTTTAAATAAATTATAATTCATTTCAAAGAGAGACATGTAAAGAACGTGAAAAGTTTGGTTTGCCTATGTAAAAGTCGCCGCAAGTAGGGGCTGCCAGCTGTCTGACAAACGGTGTCGTTTGCTAACTCTCTCGCTCTTACACATATTTAACATCTGGCAACCTGTACTTGCTGCTACTTTTAGATAGGCAAACCCACCTTTTTATGTTCTTTACATGTCTCTCTTTGAAATGAATTGTAATTTATTTAAAAACAAACGAACAAAATTTGTTGAAAAAAAATATTTTGAAAGTTTAAGTAAACATACTTGCGACCATATTTTGAGAGATAACTCGGCAGAATCGTATTCCTCTACTAATAATTATACCTAAAAATTGCATTTCGATCAAATAACAGATGTACGTAGAAATCAATCAGCCGGATCTTGGACTATAGGGACACACATGAGTAACAGTCAGCGAGGGTTGTCACATCAGTTTCACCGTGTCGGGAGAGAGGAAACAACAGCTCACTGAGGTTAATCCATGTATTTCACGAAATACCGACTTAGGCTACCAGACGGCGATAGGCGTAGAGGACAAGCCACATCATCAACACTACGGCGGCGCATCTCTAAGGCAACATGATGGCAACAGTGAGCAGAATGGATCCTCTCCTTGAGACTAGTATGCTCGTATCAAGGATGTCGTTATGACTGAGGTGGATCCTCTCCTTGAGACTAGTATGCTCGTATCAAGGATGTCGTTATGACTGAGGTTTATGATAATATAGCAATTTAACCTAGACTCGATCTTATTGTAGGTTGAGGGAAACTTTTAGTCGAGTTCTCCGATATATAGATTAACTGCAGACTGTATGTTGAAAACTGACTGTTATATAGATTTAAACAGAGATGTTGGATGTTGTATTTTCTGAGACTTAAAAACGCGCCTGCCAGACTTTTCTTTATGGATTTCCTTTCATGAACTTAATTTTGCTTTATTGTCTAGAATTCATTGCTGACACTTTCAGTACATCCTATGATTCCATACATTTTTTAAAATACTGAAGCAATATAACAAGGATGGACATGAAATACCCTATGTACTGAGAACAAATTACGCCATTGGTCAGATTATTGAGGAATCTCTTCTCCATTCAAGAAATATTTCCTTTTTACGTTATTGAAACCCATCGTTACCTCCGACGGTTAAATCTACCAGTTTAGAAGTGTTTACTCATTAAAATTTAATTTCTGATTTAATTCTGCCGTTGCCGGTGAGGGAATAACTAAGTGGTTAAGCTGGTTTTCTGATTTGCTTTAACTACCTGTTGTTCTACCAAGCCACGATTTTCAGCATTTTGCAGTTTTTTTGGGATTAGCACAGGCGAGACGATTTGCACACTGTCCTAAAGTGATTGGTATGAATATGCGTGCATGAGTCGGCCGTCAGTCTAAACGCACAGCGAAAGATTTATATCAAGATCGTCAAGATGGGTCATGACAAGTTTATTTCCAATCGCATTCGCATTCGTTAAGCAATTTGTTCATGACAAATCAACAGCAAGAACTTTTTATGTTTAAAAAATCCACGCATCAGTGAAATATCTAACGAAAAGCATGTGAGTTGTGAAATGTGGTCTCTGTAAAATATTTCCATGTCTTTTCCAACAAGATTTCTTAAAGAACATTTCAAGCATACATTTATTGATCTTGGTCTACAATTTTTAGTGTGTAGAAGTTCGGTCACGTCGAATTTGTCGTTGTTGGCTGACATTTTAAAACACGCAACGGTCATTAAGGCTTCCCGTGTGAACAAACAAACGTTCTTTTTACGTTTTGTCATCCAAGTTTTCAGTGGCAACCGATAGGCAGATAAGAACTCAACAACTGAAATACTAACATCAGTTTAGTATCGGTTTAAAACACGAAATACAAGCCAATAAAGTTTATTCTTTTGAAACCCCTGCGCTCAAATACTAGGTATCAAAGCACTCTGATTAAAGAGAACTATGATAGCATAAATCATCTTTATCATTGGTTGATCTTTATCTACGTTCTAACGAGTACTAGTGGCACGCGTTCGGAAGCCACTACAAGTGTTGCATGAACTTGGGCAAGCATCCTAGGATACCTAAGCGCAAGGCGACTGTAACTAAGTGGTTAAAATAGTTTTCTGCCCCAACTTTTTCTTTCTGGGTATCTGAGACCATACAGACAACTAATAGTGATATGTGTTATCCTGTGCTTTCAGCTTCTTCCATTACGCATTTTTCCAAGCAGTTACGCACAGCACAGGATGGGCATGACATTCACAGACACAACACTTAAAAATTCATACCTCCGGCCAGACTAGAAGCGACGATATTCGGCACGCGGAGCTAATACTCAAACCCATACGCTACCGAGGTCGGCGCTTCTACCTGTTGTTCCGCCAGTAACGATCCGTTTGACCTTACACACCGAGTCTAATTCGACCGCAGGCAGCAGCTCCATGTCGCGCTTTATGTTCTGGCCCCCTGTTAACAATTTCTGATAACCTTACATTGTATTGAAACTACTAGCTGGTGCCCACAACTTCGATCGTGTTTGTAAAGAATTTGGATTGACAGCTACCAACATCTAACCACCATAGTGCACGATGGGAGACTCGATGCTATTACCACACACAAACGCCAGTCACATGCGCTATGTAGTTCTGGCAGCAAAGTAAAATATACGGACAGACATGTCTTTGGTCGTGTTTGTAAAGAATTTGGATTGACAGCTACCAACATCTAACCACCATAGTGCACGATGGGAGACTCGATGCCATTACCACACACAAACGCCAGTCACATGCGCTATGTAGTTCTGGCAGCAAAGTAAAATATACGGACAGACATGTTTTTGGTCGAAATACGAAAATATCCTGCATCGGCCACTTTCAACCACCATATCTCCCACACTACCTCAGTTACCGAAATTCGGCCAATGTTGTGATCGACAGGTGACTCTGTGCTACTACCACACACAAACACCAGTGATCTGCGCTAGATAGTTTTGGCTGAAAAGTGATACACCATGACACATACGTTTTTGGTAGAAATATGAAAGTGCCGCAGGTCCACCACTTGCAACCACCATATCTCCCACACCCCCATAGCTACCGACATCTAACCACGATAGTATACTATAGTAGACACAATACCACTACCACACACAAACACACTACTATGTAGTTGTGGCATCAGAGTGACATACACGGAGACACATGTTTTTGGTCGAAATACGAAAATGCCCTGCATTGACCACTTTTAACCATCATATCTCCCACATCCCCACAGCTATCAAGCACGACAGGAAATTCAACGCTACTTCCACACACAAAGACCAGTGATCTGTGCTAGGTGGCTGGAAAGTGAAATATAGGAAAACACACTTTTTTTAACTGCTTTACGTCTCTCAACAGCGAGGTCTTTAGAGATGGGAAAGGATGGGGGCAAGGAATGGGAAGGAATTCGGCCATGGCCTTTTTAAGGAAGCATCCCGGTATTTGCCTGGAGTGATTTGGGAAACCATGGAAAACCCAAATCTGGATGCCCGGACGGGGATTCGAACCACCGTCCTCCCGAATGCGAGGCCAGAACGCTATCCGTTATATATATATATATATATAAAGATTTACTCGATGCGCTTAATAGGATGTGACAGCTAAGTATTATAGATAAAAAAAAAAAATTTAGAGGGTGTGTTGGCAAACCTTAACGAACCGTGCAGTATAGGTATGGTTTCATCCAGGGTGAGGCGGTTTTAGATGAACGCAATATTTCGTGTTAGAACTGCGTATTAGGAGAAGGTTGCACTAAAAAGCATTAGCCAGATTGCGTCTTATTGCTGAGGATTGTTAAACGATTTTGGCGGCGACGGGAACCTGTCGACCCCTAAATGATTAGCATTTTCTAAACATCGAACTGCTGTTCTAGTAAACCTTTTAAGACAAGAAAATCAAGATAAATAGTTTTATTAGATGTTCTTTCCGACAGAAGAAAACAAACAGGGGATCACACAACTTCCGGTTGGGAAATACTTCATCCTGTTTGTAATATTTGGTATGTGTAGCACTGGTAGAGGGGATCTAAGCCAAAGCGAGGTTTTTATTGATATAATTTGCTGTATTGTTATAAATGTTATTAGACTAAAGCCAATGACAACAAGAGAAACACTTTGCCAGGTGTCTGAAGGAAGACACGTAGCAAAACAGAGGTTTCCTGGGACTTGGAGTTGTGACAAAGAAGCTTTCTATTTTCTGACGCTGGATTATCGCCTCGCATGGTCTACAACTGCCTGCACTGGTAACTCTGATATGGCGGGATGCGGTCATCGTAAGGGAGACATCACCACCAGCTGCACACCGACCCGGCTACGTTTATGAGTGCAGAATGTGGATTTCTCGTATCGACACAGCAATATGGTACTCCAGCAGTGTATCTGAGACATATTGACCAAACTTATCAACCGTTTTATTTTTAATTGAAGTGAAAACTTCTATAGGCACGTTAGGCAATGTCTGAGCGGGGATAAATCTATGAGTTCGCGACTTCCCATCACTGAAATGCTACGACGTGTTGCGCATATGATACACACATAGGACGCTTTTTGGATGGGTAAACTGTTATGAGTTCGCTTCACCAACATGCTAATGTTAACTAGGGTTACCAGGATTTTTTCCCCGAATCCGGGGACGCTTCAGAACTTTTTCACCAAAATCCGGGGACGCTTTCGGAATTAATCCTAATGACGCGTTGCACTTTTATAAGTTATATGATTTAAGCTTAGGTTAACTTAAAAGCCACATGTTGTTTATATTTTGTATTTTAAATGAGAATCACAGACAGCCATGTTGCACACAGCAAGGAGACGTGATTTTCCAAAGATGTTGTGTCCAATACGCAGTATCCGTGTAATTTTTTTTTTATTCCTAGGCAAGTACAAGGAAAGAAGTGCGCTTCATATCTCTTGCTTTAAACGAATGTATTAGCAAATCAGGGCTTTTAAAGAACTCTCCCTTGATTAAAAAAAATCTGAGGACAACAGCAAAAATCCGGGGACATTGCGGGGACGAAATCTGTCCGGGGACAGAGAGCTAAATACGGGGACTGTCCCCGGCAAACGGGGACGTCTGGTAACCCTGATGTTAACATAATGTCTGTAGCTTATGACGCGTTGCGCTTGGAAAGCAATTACAGTATGGAATATACTTGTATTTAATATACGAAAATCAATGGTTTTTTTCCCCAATGTTCTTCAAATAACACACAGTTTTTATCCGATTTTGAAATACTTAGTACACTCATGCTTCAGAACAAAGCAGTCTGGTAGCTCAGCGGTTAAACTTCCGAAAGTTTCACTCGCCGGTCGCCTGTTCGGATCCCGTGATGCGCAGGAATATTTACGAGTTGTATTTGATTATATGAGCTACACCGCGACGTTCCGTGGTTTGATACTACGTTAAACTGTAGGCCCCTGAGGAAAGGAATTGGCGTTCCTGCCTCTGACATAATAGCTTGGAACATCTCCTTCGGGAAGATTCGACCAACCTTCAGGTTGTGGACTAAGTTAGATTTTTAGTTCTTGAAGTGAAAACTTCTTTAGGCGAGTTGGGCGATTTTTGGATGGGTAAAATCTTATGAGTTTGCGTCACCGACAAGCTAATGTTAACAATATATCTGTTGCGGTTTGGTGGCTCAGTGGCTAAGGTGTGAGACTGGCGAACAAAATGTTCGGGGTTCGAATTCCTGTCTCGGCGGGGATTTTCATAGACCCTTAACCCGACCTTCACCTCTGGCACAGCTTGTTGTCTAATGTCAAGTGCCCCAGAACGATTCCACGTTAAACTGTAGATCCCCTGTACCTGGTAGCACTATCAGCTTAGACTTAGGCGGCTAAGACAGGGGCAGAATCCGTAGCCAATAGAAATCCAGTCACCAGGTCATTACGACAACTGGGAATTATTATTAGTTAGTATAACTGTAGCTATAAGTATGACACGTTGTGCGTATTATATTCATAGTTTTAAATTTTCACTTTTGTCGGCAGTCCACAATTACTGCCAAATGGTTTTTATTTTATTTTATATATTACATTAATTGCGATTGAGCACACGCTTCGGTGGAAATTCACTTATTCATTTAATTACCCCAATTGTATTTTATTTTCAATTATCACATATAACTTGAGTTTAAAATTCTCCACCATCTACTTTTGTGATTTACGAATTTTAACTTTGAATTTCTCCAGCGTTTTTGGTAAATTATTCATCATTTCACTTAGTAATTTGTTCAAATCCCTGACACCCTTCCCCTCCCTTAAGCATTATATCAAGTGCCAACTTGTGATCATGCTCATCTATTCCTTTCCACGCACTACTACTGATTCTTCGACCAATATACCTCCAATCTCTGTCACCATCATGTGCCTTGTACATACCCAGCACTCTCTTCATCCTCCTCCTATCTTCGAATGACTCGCAATGCAGCTCCTTTATCATATCAGTTACTGAGTGGGTCCTGAAATAATTTCCACAAACAAATCTAGCTGCTCTTCTTCGCACGCCGTCCAACTCCTGTATTTGATACCCAAAATGTGGTTCCCAAACTGGGCCACCTTATTCAACCATTGGTCTGACCAGCGTTTTGTAACCCAATTTAATTTAATTTAATTTAATTTAATTTAATTTAATTTAATTGCAATGGAGCACACGCTCCGGTGGCAATTTCCCTACACACCCAACTTCCCCCTATCCTACACTCACCTACACTTGCCCGCTACAAATTTTAACTTTAAATTCTTTTAACGTTTTAGGTAGGTTATTCATCATTCCCCTCGGTAACTCATTCCAATCCCTGACACCCTTACCTAAAAAAGAAAATCTTCCCACACCCTTGTGCCTGAAATCGAGTGCCAGCTTGTGGTCAGGGTCATCTTTTCCCTTCCACGAACTACTTTTCATACCTACTGCAATATCTTTCCATGCTTCATCGCCAGTATACGCCCTGTACACTCCTTCCCTAACTTCTCTGGTACATCCTCTTATCACTGTCTCCAGTAAATGAAGGACTTTGCAACCTTTTCCAACAGTTTGTAAGTAGGAGATTTTTTATTCATTCAAACTGAGTTTAATTGTTGAACAAAAATAACGTTTCTTTAAGAAATGTTCTTATATTTGTTTACTTCAAGAATTTAATTTGGATAGTTGATAAATTGATTGACTGTGAAACATCTCAATACTGTATGTCAATAAATTGTTGTAAACCCATATTCATTCCACATGCCAATTGTATTTGGCACATTTAAAAATTATAATAAGGGCAAAATATCTGCTCATAGTATGGTGCGGGGTGCCCAATAACGTATAGTCAGAAAGTACCATCTCACTTGTAACTGTCATTACAGAATGTCACCAAACGAGGAAGCTGTAATGAAAGAAATTGTTGTAATAATCAGCCAACTATTAAAGAAGGAACTGCCGAAGCGATATAACCCTCAATAACTATGTGTATTAATTACTTCGGATTGCCTTTTAGGCTATTAGTGTAGCTAGTCAGCTTTCTTATATTGTCAAAAATACCAACGATTACTTTAATCCATAAAGTTCATGGAAATAATAAAATCAAATATTTCTATAGAAGAGATATCTTTCTCCTGTCATTGATCCTATTACCTACTTTTTTGAAGAGGCGACTTACAATATGTGAGAATAGTAACATTGGGTAGATGCGTTATAGTGTATCAAGACATTTTGTGACATACGGACCTTTCTGTCAGCAACGATTTATCTTTTGCCCAGGTTTCAATAATTCTATGCTTATTAGGTTGCTACTCGTACTAGTTCTGACATATAAGACGATGTTTGAGCAATTTTCCACACAACTTCAGTAATCAAATAAAACGGTTCGAACTCATTTTTTGACCTATTTGTGTAGAGAAAAATAGTTCGTTCTGTTTCAGTCGGATACCAATTTAAAGGATTGTTGTTAGTTACGGGTTATTTTCTGAACATTTCAAACTGAGCATGATGTCATAATCGATAATACGGGATTTATTTCTCCGTCATAGCATGGCAATCTTTAATGAGAGAGCACTTGTGACTGATATTCTCTTAGTTGGGGTGAAATTTTTCTATGTTGGTGGTACATATAGCCAGAATATTAATACATCGTCAAGTTTCGTAAACTATATGATTGTAGGCTAAACGTTTACTAAGATATATTGAGACCTCATTGCGAAAGACATTTCATGGACTCAGCCAGCAGAGAATTAGTTCCAGCTGACGATAAATGATACAAGCACATTCGAAGAGCCCGATATTGGCATTTATCCAGGCAGTTCAAAAGATGGTTTGCCGCAAAGCCATTTATACTTAGAAAGAAGGGAATTTGTTTGTTCGCTATAGAAAACCAAACGGTTAAATGCATGCATTTAAAATTTTGCAGAAAGATCCGGTATCGAAAGTAGGATTTAATGTCACATGTACCTCATCTATACTTTCGTAAAAAAGGTGAAATTAATATTTAAGTGAAAAAAGTGGCAAGCAAATAGAACAACCTTAGAAAATAGAAGATGAACGAACTCCAAGAGTTTATTAGTCTGGATTGCGAACACTACGAGCAAATAAGACACAAAAATAACTAAATTAAAGGGGTATCAAAAGACGGATTCATTACTTTCGTAAAAAAATAGAAATATTTACGGAAAAAATTCCAACAAATGAGCAAACGAAAAAGAACAAGAATGCAATCAAGAACAATATTAGTATCACATTAGAAGATAATTAAAATTGTAGAAGCATTCGCTTCTATCAACAGTGAAAAAAAGGCAATTAAGTGTGTTTATTAACCATTATCTCGGAAATAGAAATAATGTTTGACAGTATAGTAACACGTCAAGCATAAAAAGTGTTAGTGTGTGTAATAATACTTCAAGCAGAGATTTATTTTGACTGCATTGTTGACGTTTACTTTTTAAATCCCAAATATTTAATTTGCTTTATGTATTGGTTTGAGTAATTACTTTTACGTAAGTTTAATTAGTAATTTCTTCTGGTTAAAATTACGCGGAAAACGCAAATCAAACCTTTCAAAATGCTATAAAACTCTCCAGATAAGAAAGTAACTAGAATGAAGGAAACTTTTTTAGAATTTTAAATGATATTATTTTAACATATTTCGAGGTGTTCTGTCTTGGTTTTGTTGCCGCCCTTGAGGGAGGTGGAGGGAGGGACAAATGCTAGTAAAATATACAGTCATAATCGAAATGGAGTCGTAAAATGACTTTACAGAGGACTATTGAGATTCCTTTTTCTTGTCTCCCAAGCGTCATTAGCATCCCCGAATTTGTTTATCCGCTTAAATAAGACTGGGATTCAGAACAATAAAAAATTAAATTACAAAGATATATTTTTTGTGAACAACTACATTTCCATATTTTTATTGAATATCGCTTTAAAACATCTCAGGACACTTACACATGAACAAAATACTGCTATAAAATTGCTGAAGACTAATGTCGAACTTTAGTAGATCGTTAGGCGGCCATTCAACAATATGGCGAAAAACAGTTGTTACTAAAATATATAACATATATTTCTGTCATTACTTGCACTTGACCAAAATCTTTATAAAGTACTGCAGTTTTCATTAATACTAGATCCCCCTGGAGGCTCAGTGCTTGTGTTACCTAATCATTGGTCGAAATAATCTCAGTCTTGACCGGAATTTTTTGTTTATTTCAACCGACATTAGGCTTGGTGAAAGATTTCCCTTTTTTATGTGGATTACACTTGAATATTGTTGGTTCAGATTCCACGCAAAACCGTAGTTCCTCTGTACACTGTAGGATTATCGGATAAGATTAGATTGATTGCGCTACCATTTGAAATTCTGTCATTTCAGAAACCGAAAACGCTTCGGTATCTACCTGCCAGTAATGCCTTACTTCACGTTTTATCAATAAATGTGAGAGGATTAGCCATGTTTTAACATAGCAATACGTCAGTCTGAAAGGGGAAGACTGACTTGTTAGATAAATTGTAATATGATGTGGCTGACCCTATATGTATATATATAGGATCGTGCTATGCCTATTGAATGGGTGTGCCAGGATGACTGACACCTGGGTTCTAAATGGTTAACCTACGATGCCCTATGACTTGCGCCGGCTTTCTTCGTATCTTCTGCTCTTGACTTCTTCTCTCTTGAGCCTATCCTCTTCTTCTCTTGCGCTAGTAAATAAACATGAGCATCGGAGGTAACTTGTAATTAGGAGAGGGAGCGGGCAGCTACGAGCTACTTGAAATAAAACAATGTCTCTGGAAACCCCATTTAATTGCACTGGACCATAAATCAACTGCAGCCGTTGTTGTACAAATTCAGAGGTATCCCGTAACCCGTAATACTGACCCTAGGGATGAAACTTAGCCCTACAGTTCACAACTAACAGAGTATGGTAAGGTTGGTGCAGCGAATATCTATTCCGAGGCCTAGATGTTATCTTGTAGATCGTCAGTGAAGAAGTGAGAGTGATCAATGTATTCTAGCTTGCTGGAAAAGTATGGGCTTGCATGCTCAGCACTGCACGTGTAGCTTGTAATCCGAACTGTCGATCGGCAGAAAGTCGAACAACAGGACGTGCTTACTCGACGTCTGGCTGCAGTGAAACTTCGAAAACTTACATGATTTCGGTATTAAAATATTATAATAAATGACGTCCCGTCACAATGAGACAAAAGTTATATGTGTTTTCACAGTCTTCTGCTTCTGTAAATCACTTAGCTAGTGTTTTATCGTGTTTCATTACGTGAAAAGTAGGTATTGAAATTATATCTTTTCTTGTATATAGATTATTAGAAGTGCGTAGCTTCAATAGTAACCTCACACGAAGAGTACACCGGTTTAATGTACTCGCTACGCGCCATCCACTTCTCGTCACCCGTAATATGCACTGGTGGTAACAGATCCGCGGTACTGTAGGGGCTAATGCCAGGCTTCGCGTAGTGAGTCGATTCAAGGCATGTTGTTGTCTTACGGTCAATTTATCTCTTTTTCAAATTTTAGTCAACATACTTTTATCTTTTTACATTACTGATATATATCCCGTACGTACATTTGTTCGCTATTTATTAGTCACTGGATCCACAAGTCATAAAGAAGATTTTGTGCCCTAAAGATACTAACGGGCAGGGAGTAAACAGACACTGCCCAGACGATATATCATCTAAAATTTTATCTAAATAACACAGTGCTGAAATCATAACGTCTCACTCGTATCAGTTTCCTTGTAGTTTTTCCTAGTTTCACTCATTAAAACGAAGTCATAAGAAAAACTCCAAAACGAATTTTTCTATTATATATAATCTCCTATCTTTTGTGAACATCATATTAAGTACTGTTATACTGATAATTTTCTCTTATTTTAGATCTGAGTTCATCTTAGAAAAAGTGAGCACTCACTAAAGACGTTATATGTTGTTACTACATAAACTACAGATTTGAGTTTTACAGGCTCTAAAGAAAGGTATAACTGAAATAAATACACATACGTGATACCAAATTTGTTAAATTTTAGTGAAAATTCTGTCAAAACAAGATCACTGATTACCACTATTTTTTCATAATGGAGTATTTTTGACAGACGCCAACATGTTGGCCTTAGCTGCTCTGCAGTCACATAATGGATAATCATATTCTTATATTTATACGCTCTTCATTAAAGTCATATGTATATAAAATTTCCACTACTGCCACCACTAATACCAAATTTGTAAATTTTCTATTAAAGTCGCAAATAACGTTAGCAACGTGATGTCAATTTTTGGCTTGTTAATCAACTGGTATCGATGGAATTGTGTTTCTCATTTATTTAGTGGGATACAATTAATAGTTTTTGCACTCACTTCATTCAGAGTGTTAATAACTTCATTCCCTTGTTTCTAGTCTGCCTTCTTCATCTACATCTACATATATACTCTGCAATTCACAAAATTGTGGGTGGCAGAGAGTGCTCAGCACCAAAGCTAATCTCATTGCTGTGCATTCCAATCCCTAATGGTACGAGGAAAAAAAGAATTCATATAAGAATCATTGCGGCACCTTATTTCTCTAATTTTATCTTTCTTGTCCTTCCGACTCAAGTAGGTTGGTGGAAGAAGATTTCCACTACACTCGTAAGTGAAAGTGGGAGTACGTATGTTTACCAATAAGTTTAAACGAAACGTGTGTCGTCTATCTACCAGAGACTCCCAGCCTAGTTTACTATTCAGTTCTGTGACGCTTTCATAAGGACTGTAGCAAGCGGTTACGAATCGAGTGGCTCTTCTCTGTACTTTCTCTATACTTTCGATCAACCCCTTACGAAACGGGTCCCAAATGGCACAACAATAATCCAAATGTGGACGCACAAGAGATTTGTACGCTATCTCCTTTGTTTGTTCATTACAATTTTTCAAGATTCGACCTATGAATCGCAGCCTAGAATTTGCTCTACCTACTGACGAATTAATGTATATGTCCCATTTCATATTCCTTTGTACTGTTACTCCCAAATATTTCATAGAATCGACCATATCAATAACTGTATTGTTTAACTCGTATTTCTGAACAATTGGATTCTTTTTGTTAGTTATGCTCATTGTCTTGCACTTTTTACAATTTAGAGTAAGTTGCCACTCAGCGCACCAAGCCAAAATAACATCCAGATCACGCTGAATTTCTAAGCAATCGGCCATATTTCTTACTTTCCTATAAATAACCGCATCGTCAGAAAACAATCTAAAAAGGCTTTTCACTTTGTCTCCGAGATCGTTTATAAAAATTAAGAAAAGAAGTGGTCCTATTACACTACCTTGAGGTACACCCGATGTAACATCTAGATTAGAAGAACTTTCTCCTTCAACGACAACATACTGCGACTTACCAGTTAGAAAATCCTTTATCCATGCACAAAGCTGATCCGATATACCGTACGCTCGAAGCTTCGATAAATATTGCCCAGGTCCAAAAAATCATTATTAATACTAGTAAAAGGCTAAGCTTGGTTGCAGTGTCATCGTGACGTAACGCTCCTGGTTTTCGTTGGCTGGCTGAAACGGCCAAAGATATTACTACCAACTCCAGGTTATTCGCGTAATGTGATGACAGTTCTAGTTAGTTAAGCATCCGCGAAGCAACAAATTGCCAATACACTGAAAGAAAAGTATTTTTGCGTTTAAATCAACATATTAATTATTAGTTGCATTTTATTTATTTATATTCCTTCGATGTTAATGTTTTAGTTAAATACTTTGCCCAGAGATATGTAAGACAAAAATTTAATTTTTGAGCAACAATGTTAGCAAAAGTTTTGATTAGGTTGATATTAACCAAGATCAAAATGACAACTGGTATTTGACGTTACAGCAGAGGATACGAGTAATTCAAGCTTTTTGAAAGTAATTTAATTGTTTTCATGAGCGCCGTGTTGCTGAAAACATTATTTCATGCGTAAGAAAGTAGTTCCATATTTACCGCGATCTATGGGTCCTGGAACAGGATTAAAACTAATATTACGCGGCATAACGTAAGTTGCGATTTATTTTGCTTTCCCTGGTGCAATATTACTAACATTATTTCACAAGTATTTCCAACTGTATCCCAATATAAAATATACCGAAATGTGAACAAAATTACAAAATCAGGGTTAAAAGCGTTATTTAATAACAATTGAATTCACTTAATCAAATGGGAAAAAGTGATTTTGTCAAATAGAATCTGTCATTTTTGACGGGTTTTGAGGCTAGTGTTTCTACAATAGGCATTAATATTCTTAAGTTGCTTATGTTATTCTGTGAATTCATTGGAAATAACACGGTTCATAAACTTACATATCTGGAATAAATCCATTCGACTGTCTTTCGCCATAAGCAATAAGAACCAAACATTCCACCACAAAGATATATAATTCATGTCTTCAAAAAATCCAATAATTTTTGCTGTTGTTTACGCAGACATACAACTCACTTTTGTTCCTAGGCACAGAATCACAGAAGTTTGCTTCACATGCTTTTTTTAAAGACAGTTGTTTTTCGACTTTCTTATTGCATTAATTTAAAAATTTAGTTAAAGATACGGCATGATTCGAAACATCATCATGACAAGCATGATTTTTTCCGGACAGTACCGTTGGACTAAACGACAAAATATAAGTGTCGTGGTAAGAGTGAGGCTGGGGCTGATAGAAATTTCGCGCAGCCTGCGTTGGCTGGTCACAAATCTCGATTGACTTGGACGAAGACCCATCCCCGCGTTCGCTGTGTGTGAGACTCAAATCATGGCCGCAAACAGAATTTGTTGCCGCCGCTGTGCTAACACGATTAACGCAGAATGCGGTATGTTGTAAAACACGTCTTCCTCTTGTAGTCCGGTGAAATATGAGGGTCTGGCGGTACTAGCTGACTGCACAGTGAAGTTGCGATTCTGTGTTATTCATTGCCATCACTGATTCAGTCCTGACTAGGCTCCTAAGTCCTCTTTACACCACGCTGTTAGTTCAGTACCCTTTTTTTAGTTTCTTTAGACCTGAAAGCATACTAAAATTCAAAAAATTTTCTTTCAGCTTCAATATTATGCAAATACTAATGCTATCCGTCATATTTTTGTGAACACTATACAAGGATAGTCAAGAGACTTTACGCCTTATTTGATAGATTTCGATCAGATATTTCTTCCTGTGTTACATTTTTTTTATCTTTTGTTTAATACATTACGCTGTCTCTGTTAAATGTGGATTATGTGCTTGAATTTGTACAGTAACATATGCCTTATAGACCTGAAAAAACCGCAAGTTAACAACTGGTTTATTTGAACTTAAGCAACAGACACTACCTTTAGTTAAATTCAATGAATCGCATGCTCATTACCATAAATAGTCAGATTTGGTATTTTTAATTTTGTGGTGATACATTAAGTCCAAATCGAATACAAAGAAATCCCCATTTAAAACAATTATCGGATATTACCATAAGAGAGTTAAAGATGATTTAATGACGGTGTAATGATGATTAATTTGGAGCAGCACATGGAAAATCGCTTTCTTTATTAAATAATAATATTGCTCAATTTTCATGAGACTTCGTTCCTGAGATATTACTTTGAATTAGCTATTATTACTGTAGTTGTAAATCGTGACGCAGGTTTAACGACTAAGTTCTTCGCTATAGTAGCAACTATATGAATCAAAAAACTTAAGTGTATAAACTTCTAAGCAATTTTTCCAGTTCCACTTACGTTCAGCCTGTGTTTCACAAGGAAAATTATTGACATGCACCAAAAATTAATATCGAATGGTTCAGGATTTGCTTAGTATTAAACTGATATTTAAGCTTTGAACCAATTCCGAGCTGTTATATTTATTACACAAAAAGTTCATAATTCTGTAGGACCATTTTTTTGACTAAATCATACTTACTAATTACTTCTAGCAAAACTACAGTTTACCATTAAAATACAAGAACAATTGTAATTCCTAAGTTTTACCTCCTTGAGGTTCTAAGTGCTACCCAAGGTCTTTGATTCTGATTGAACGAAGTTGGCCTCCGGGTTCTCTCCTGTCAGAGATCAGCTTCTTCCCAAATAACTGGAGAGTCTCCGTGGCAACTGTTATTTTATCTTGTAGTAAATCCTAATTAATTTTTCATTATAGCTAAAAATACTTAAGGAAATCCATTATTTGTTTCACGCTTAACAGGAATTTTTGAACCGTTGACACCTTTGGTTAAGTGTTTTAGTCATTTGTCCTTCTGAGTCTATGTCTTCAGTAAGCTGTTGCCTCTGACTATGCTCGACCAGGTTCCAATTCATTAATCTCCCCTCCTGACATCGAAGCTTCATCTTTTGCATCATCCCGCAAGTTCTGTCATTACGTAGTGTAGCAAATATTATTTTTCCTTGTGGATACAGTTGTAAACTCTCATATCTCGGGTTCTTTCGCGTTTTTTCGGGCCTTATGCCTTATCGACCTCGAGAACCCCAGAGGCTTGAGAGAATTCGGGCAAGGAACCGGAATGCATTAAGCCATGATCTTTTGAAGAAACTATACCGGCATGGAGTGATGGAAAACCATTAAAAATCGATGTCTGGATGGCCGGACGGGTATTTGAACTATGGGCGTAACGGAGCTCGGCGTCCGCAAATGCGGAACTTCCGCATGAAATCCTACCTCCTCCTCTGCATCCTTAACTTTTAATGCTGAGGCATAACGGAGGTTTTGTTTATATTACAGTATATATATATATGTCTTATTGTTTTCTATTTATTCTAAATTCGGCCCACCGTTGCTTACCTCACAATAACGTGGTTCTCTGCATCCTTAACTTTTAATGCTGAGGCATAACGGAGGTTTTGTTTGTATTACAGTATATATATATATGTCTTATTCTTTTCTCTTTATTCTAAATTTGGCCCATCGTTGCTTACCTCACAATAACGTGGTTGTTTTTTCTTACGATCCAGCAATAAAAGTAACAATGAACTGAACGGTGTTGTTTCCTATGCGACGAATTTACAAGTTTGAACTTCACGGTTCAGTTTGTAAGACCTCCATGTAGAACTACAGTAGGATTTGCTCACACATTTAAGCAACCAGAAGGGGTCAAACAAGATATTCCAGGCACTCGTTTTCACTCGTACTTTCTCCCAGCACACCAGTGTTCTTATAGCTCACTTCTATTATGTTTCCTCCAATCATGATCCAACGCAATAGCTTGTTGGACAGCAGCGACCCGTGTTAGTTATATAGGAGTCCAACAATATACAAGGACACAGCTGTCCAACAACCACCCGCCGCCAACTATCCTAGTCGACAGCGAGAGAACAAGAATAAGCCCCCTCCTGAACAGAATGAAAAGAGACCCCCCCCCCAAAAATCAGGCAAAGGAATGCAAAAAGGAAATAAGAAGAACATGGCTCAACAGCCTGCAAATAAGAAGAGCACGACTCAACAATCGGCTAATCATTCGGTGGCCACAACTTATGCCGAAAAGACATCTGGAAAAAACACCACCAAAAGGGACTAAGCAAACGGCAGCAGAGAAGACAAACTCTCAAGAAACCTGCCAGAAATGCCAACACTCGTCCACTCCTCAATCAGCAAATAACAGCGGCACGATGGACCATCTATTAAACGTAGGTAGCCTACTCAATATGTTGACGTCTCTCCTCGCCAAGTTTGACCAGCTCGCCGCGGATATAAAGACCGCAGTTAAGACGGTTCCAGCAGCCAAACAATCAGAGAAATCTCTGACCAATAACGAATAGGACACATATACAAGGTTTATCATTGTGTGTTTGGAATGCCAATGGCATCCGACAACAACTTGGAGAGTTTAGGCAATTTCTGCGTGATGAGGACGTAGATATTTGCCTTGTCTCAGAAACCCACCTAAAACAAGGCCTTAACGCCACAGTAGCCAACTATTGCTGCTATCGGCATGACAGGCCAACTGCAGGAGGAGGTGTGGCAATATATATAAAGCGTGGTATCCCTCATCATGAAATACTGTCGCCACAAACCAACCAGATAGAAATCAGGGCTATAGAAGTGGAAACTACCACTGGGCCAGTCACAATAGTATCAGCATATAGACCACCACGGAGACAGCCAATTGCAGAGGACTTTGATCGTCTTCTTTCAATCCGAGGCAAACTGATCATCGGGGGTGATCTTAATTCGAAACACCCCGATTGGCACTCGAGAACTACAAACCCAGCAGGACAGCTGCTCCACAGGATTGCAGTCAGACGCAACTTGCTAGTCTGGGGCCCGGTGGAACCAACACACCACCCCTGGAATGGCGGTCGTCCAGATGTCCTGGACATTGTGATCACACGGGGGATTGCGGGCTTCATCTCCGCGCACACAATGAACAGGCTTTCGTCAGATCACTCTCCAGTCCTGATAGATATAGACGTAGGCCCGTGGAGACCAATAACTACCAGCCTAAAGAACTACAGCAAGACCAACTGGGAGAATTTCCGTCAAGAGATCACGGAATCCCTTCACCGCCTGAGGCCCCTAGATGCGACACAAATAGAGACTGCTATCAAACAGGTCTCCAAAACCATCATTAGAGCGGCTAACACAGCAACGCCTCCTGTAACTGAAAGACCCAGGTCTCGCCAACTCCCGCCACACTTACTAGCACAGATAAGACATAAAAACAGGGTGGCTAAGGAATGGCGACTAACCAGGCGCCCTGAAACAAGGCGGTTACTAAATCGACTCCAACGCGAGCTGAAAGCGGCGCTCAAAGAGCATAGAAACCGAGAATGGTCATCACGTCTGGCCTCCCTAGACGTTAAAGACGGAAACCTTTGGGTAGACCCGACGTTTTACAAAGCGGCGTACCAGACTGCCCCCACTTCATGGCGAAAGGGGCCTTGTGTTTAGCGACTCAGACAAGGCCAATGCTCTGGCGGACCACTTTGAGAAGCAATTCAGACCTTCTCAAGATAATGATGAAGAAGAATCTGCAGACATCCGCCGAAGACTTGCCCGTTTTCTAGCAGCTGAGGACGACGACTACATAATAGAAGAGATCACCCCTGTTTAAGTTCGAAACATATTGAGTAAACTACACCCCAGGAAGGCTCCAGGAATTGACAATATAAGCAACCAACTACTGAAGAACCTTCCACTACAGGCGACTGAACACCTCACAGAAATCTTTAACATAGTTCTACACAGCCAGCACTATCCAAGATGCTGGAAGCAGGCTACAGTTGTTGCTGTGCCAAAACCTGGGAAGAATACGACATTCCCCCAGAACTACCGCCCTATCAGCCTGCTCCCCTCAATGAGTAAAATCTTCGAGAGATTATTGCTAAAGAGACTAGAGGCACACATCAGGAACGAAAACATCATCCCCGAGTTTCAATTTGGGTTCCAAAAAAGACACTCTGCAAGCCAGCAAATTATGAGAATAGTGGAACGTGCCACTACTACCTTCAATTTTCGTGGCTACTGCCCGCTAGTATTGCTAGATGTCGCACGGGCATTCGACTCCGTCTGGCATAGCGGTTTGCTCTACAAACTTTATAACCAGGGTTTCCCCGGCCCTCTTGTAAAGCTGATCAGGAGCTATATATCTGGGAGATCGTTCAGAGTGAGGGTTGGCAATAATCTGTCAAGTCGCCGCCCCATAAGAGCTGGAGTACCGCAAGGTTCGGTCCTAGGTCCGGTACTGTATAATTTATATACCGCGGATATACCAGCCCCAGCCACAGTACGTACTGCCCTATATGCAGACGACACTGCGTTCTTTACCGCGCACAGAAATAAAGCCACTGCAATCAGAAGATTACAATAAGTCCTCCAGCAGACTGAAGCCTGGGCAAGACGTTGGAGAATAACTTTAAACTCGACAAAGACTCAAGCTATTATGCTGACCAGACGCCTGGGGAAGCGTGACCGTCGGCAAAACCGCATGCGTAACCTACACCTAAATGGTGAAGACATCGAATGGACAACCGCAGCTAAATACCTCGGCGTGATTTTGGACACTCGTCTAACCTGGAAACATCACATTGAGGAGATACGACGAAAAGTTGCAGCTAGGCTACAAGAGTTATACTCAATACTCAACAGGGATAGCTCATTGTCAGCCTGCACCGGCGTCAGTGTATACTGTAGCCTAATACGACCGGTGATTGAATATGCGTGCCCTGTGTGGGGGTATGCATCCAAGGCCCAAATAAACCGTTTGCAAACGATGCAGAACAGATCACTTCGGCGAGCACTACATGTGCCAAACCGATTTCCCACAGCAGACCTGCATGAAGCAGCAGGTGTCCCAATGCTCCAAGAAAGAATTATGGAAATTACCAAATCTTTCTATAGGACATCACGAAAGTCGACTAACCCACTAATAGCCATCTTGGCCAGTATTTTACTACCTTTGACAAACACAAAAGACCACTGTCAATCCTAACTAATAATTGAGAAAAACAAAGAGCAACCAAAAGTCAAACCACCAGTAAAGTGACTAAATCTGTAAGATTGAAGGAAATGTCTAATGACAATAAACTTCACCACAACTGCTTACCAATGGAAAGCAGAAATTGCTCACGGCTGCTGCTGACAACACGTCTTACATGTACTCCTACAACCCTTTTCACGTCCCAACAAGAGTCCTACATTGGATAATCAGATCTTTTTAGGTCCTGCAAGTTGGACTGTCAATGGGCAGCTAGATGGAAAGGCGGATGATGTGCGGTGGCGTGGCTGTATGCTGGTCGCTCGAATTAGTCTTGCCGTGAACTCCGCAAAAGTCATATATCAAAGATTGTTTTGTTGACGCATGCGTGGTTATATAAATAATTTAATCACTTTTTGAAAGATAAAGCAAAAAATAAATCAGTATGGCAAAATTATATAGAAACAGAATATGCTTATGTAAAATGTAGAATTTGTGATAAAAATAAACTTATTTTGATTCAGAGTTTATTTTTGATAAAATATTAAAATCTGAATAATTAAAAATTTATTTTTCCTCTCCGCATAAGCTTCTCCAAAACATCCGCATCCACTGAAGTCAAGCACTGAACATACTCATCTGCATCCCCAAAGATGAACCCCCTTCTTCCCGAATACCAAGCATTTGTAACAAACACTGTCTGCTCATATTACAATTGGCATAAGAATCGATGATATACACATGTATAATACGAAAAAAGGAGAGGCCAAGATTAGACTTTTTAATCGGAGGCACAGTAACATAAAGTTTGGAAACCTCTGCTGTAACATAACGGTACAGTCGTCGTTTTCTTATTTCCTCAAATTCCAGCAATACGAAAAATTAAAAACGGCGTGAAAATATTTTAATAACTTGTGGAGATATTTGAGGTCGGATCATCGGATAGATTTTCGAAAAACAGGATTGTTTTCCGTTAATAACATACGTCCATTCAAACAAAATAAGATCTCTTTTTTTTCTTGAATAGATTTCACAATAGGCGATTAAAGCCGTAATTCAGTGTTTCGAAATAGGTTACCCACTCCAGAGATCCTGCGTGATAAACACACTGCACATTACTTGGATCTGATACTCTTTTGGAATTCATTTTCGATCAAGTGTTGTTACGAAACAGGCTTACTTTTTTTTTTTTCGACCGGTGTTGCGTGCACTGAATTACAATGCATGAACATAGGACATGGTCAACATCTACTGGCAAATAGAGGTTTGAAGGATG
>JARYHS010009186.1:146032933-146258325 GCA_031002005.1 Vandiemenella viatica | reverse complement strand
TTAGACCCATTTACACGTACATGCTGAATTGTTGGTTTGGAATGGCAGTCCAGAGAGCCTTGCCAGAGTGTGATGGGAAAAATTATCAACCCGTAATTGGATTCCCAACGTTTTTTGTATCATGCCCACTCCCCTCCCAACAAAAGAATTCCTCTCCCCCCCCCCCCCCACTGGCCAAAATTTTATTATGAATAAGGTAAATGCCTACTTTTCAGTACTAACTGTGAGATGTTAGAGTAAACTCACTCGGTTGTAGTAGTATTTGTTAGTGTGATTAACATGTCCACAAATGAAATCAGAGAAACAGAGCAACAGCATGAATTGCTTCATACATTGTTTCAGTGCAGAAGGAGCTATAAAAACAAAGCATTAAAATAAGGCATCAAAGTAGACATCAATATGGACATATTCCCTTTTGAGAGAGCTAAAGGAAAATGACTCACATGATTTCAAAAATTATTTGTGAATGGATAATTTGATTTTTGACTATATTTTAATGCTGGATCCAAAAAGATCTGAAATTTTCATCCAGTATTTCTACACCGTTCATGTATAAAAAAATACATGTGAAACATGCCTGTTGATTTATACTGCTTCCCTTACTAGACCATAAGATTCTGCCAAAACTTATGCTTCGTACTTACCTACTGCACTATAAAAATTTTGGTCTGCATCTGATGAAATATTTATTAGAATTTTATTAGTTCTTGATCTTTGGTAAAAGTTAAAAATCAAAATGCCACAGGTTAATAGGAGGAATGGTATCAATGGTAATTGTAATAATGAAGTAGAATATAATGTAAGTTGTCAAAGTGACGTATAAGTGAATAGTTGTAAGAGTAAACGTTAAAATAAGTTACAGAACACCCAACAGCATGTGAATATTTATTTCCGTCATTTAATTATCTCCGCATGTAATTTACGATAGTCTGACAAGAGAAATAGATTACAAAATGTCTTCTGAAATCAATAGGTAAAAAAGCTACGTGTTACGTGGAGGTGGGGGAGGGGGGGTTGAGGCAAAAGCCTCGTTGGGCTACGTGGGTGGGAGGGGGTTCACAGGAGACCAAAATGGAGCTACGTGGTTTATGGATGCTCCCTTAGTGAAGAACGAAGTAGTGAAGTTTTTCGGTTGAAGCGATCAGCGGTTTGTGCTATCGCCAGCCATATGTAATAAGTGAACAGTGGGAGACGTCGTTGTTCAAATGATTGGTCGATGATCTCAGATCTGCTGATCCTTATATACAGACGTTAAATTGTGTTCTGTTAAATTAAGAAGTTAATTAAGTACGAGCATCTGAACATAACAAAGCTAGGTGCTTTAAAAATTAACTAGAATGTGAGTTTTGGATACCGGTTTAATCCGAGGCCAAGCAGACATATTTTGAGTGTACAAGATTTGTAGATGATGATATGTATGTGTTTTATGTTTTAGATCAGTGTTTTTCAATCTGTGGGTCGCGACCCCTAGGGGGGTCGCGAAGCTTTACTCGGGGGGTCGCAAGCTGAATGAAAAATTCAAGGTTCTACCACTACAATCAAAACACAATTTTAGTGAGAAGGATGGGCTTGTTTATTTTTCAAAAGTTTATCAAATCGTGGTGCTATTTTTGAAACGCTAATAATCAAATCATTTTACAATTGCAGTCTATTTCTCTTTTTAGTTTTAATGTCTACCATTGCAGAAAATGTTAGTTCACACAAGTATGAAGTGGCGAATGGCACTAATAATTTTAGAGCTTCCCTTGCCAGCTCTGGGTATTCATGTTTTCTTTTCATCCAAAATACGTCGATACTTTGGGAATTAAATTCCATTTTAAGCATGCCATCAGCAGCTAAATCTACAAGACATTCTTTCATATTTGTGGTGACATCAGCTAGATCTATTGACTTGTCTAAAAAAGGGTTTAAAATCCATCTACGCCCATTGTCAGCTTCAGAATGCCAGTCTGGAAAGTATGTCATAAGTTTCTCTTGTAAATTATGCAAGCTCTGTATCATGCAAGGAATGTGAGCCCTTACTGCGAGACTTTGGTCTGATGTGTTGTCTTCAACAATCTTCTGAACACACGGAAAAGACTCGAATATAGTTTTGCAGAGAGGTTAACCACAAACGAAGTTTTGCGTGAAATGCTTGACTTTATCTTTAGCTGATGCTTTGACTTTATCTTTAGCTGTTAAAATATTTTCTTCTCTACCTTGGAGGTTCTTGTTCAAATTATTAAGGTGGCTAAAAAGATCTGCCAAAAATGCTAATTTCAAGAGCCAAATAGGGTCAGAAAAACGATTAGCATATTCAGGTCTTGTATCTTGTAAGAACATTAACAATTCAGCTCTCAGTTCTATAACTCTTGTCAATACCTTTCCTTTGGATAGCCACCTGACTTCTGTGTGATAAAGGAGATTTTGATGAAGCGAGCCCATATCTTCACAAACGATTCTGAATAGCCGGCTTTGCAAGGCTTTACCTTTGATAGAATTCACAATTTTTATTATCTCCTTGAGCACATCATTTAAATCAGAAGATACTACCTTAGCAGCTAGAGCCTGTCGATGAAGAAAACAGTGTGTCCAGGATATGTTTGGCATTACCGATTTTAATTTCGCAATGAGTCCGCTATTTTTGCCAGTCATAGCTTTAGCGCTATCGCTACAAATTGCGATACATTTTTTCCAATCAATATCGTAGTCGCAAGTGCTTTCTAAAAACATATCGTACAAACACTGGCCAGAAGTTTTTGCAGGAAGTGCTTTGCGAAATAAGATTTCTTCCATGATATTGTCACCTGCTTCAAAGCGCACAAATACTACAAATTGAGCACAATCGGAAACACCTGTAGATTCGTCAAACTGCAGAGCAAAATGTTGGCTGTTCTTTAATTTTTCGATTACTTGTTCTTGAATATCATTGGCCATATCGTTTATTCTGCGTGAAATAGTATTATCAGAAAGTGATATGTTTTTTAACTTGTTTGCCTCCTGTTTACTGACCATAATTTCAACCATTTCAAGAGCTGCTGGCAAAATAAGATTTTCGGCAATTGTATGTGATTTCCCTGCTTTAGCAACTCGATATGCGACTTTATGGCTAGCTAATAATGCTGACTCATTGACACTGGATGCCTGAAAATAAACCAGACAATATAAAAGTGAGTGTGAAATAGTCAATAAAAATTAAGCATGCGAAACCTTTGCAAACCAAAATTAAGTATAATAAAATTTGTATGCAAACAGCAAAGAAATAAACATCATAAGACATCAACAGTAGAGATAGCAACAATTAGAATAAACTCGACTTGATTCGGTTATCCATGCTAAAATTAAATTAATAAAACGATTTTATTACCTGAATTATAGTATTTTGCTGCTGACTAAGAGCTTTCAACTTTCGTTCAAAGAAATCCAACGGCTTATCGGCTTCTTTTTGATGCTTGGTTCTGAGATGCCGCATAAGCTTTGACGGTTTCATACTCTCACGTGATAAAACATCGCCACAAATTACACATTGAGGTTTATTATTTATGACTGTGAACCCGTATTTCAAATAACTGTCATCGTAATGTCTATTTTTTTCGGATTTGATTCACCACTACCGCTATTGACACTCGTAACACATGTTGAAGGCTGCGATCTTTTGAGAAACTTATCCATTTTACAACCGCGCGGAGCAAGCAAAAAAACCAAAAATGACGACGTCCGTACTTGTTGACTGCACTTAATTGAATTGAGTGAGCTGAGAGTTGAAACAAAAGAACATTGCGGTGTGGCAACGTCGCCATCTCCAACGCAGTTTGACCCGCGCGAATTTGCGTCCAAGTTCATAGCCTTACCAACTTACCTCGTACTTACTTTCAAAAGTCTCGCGGCTTCTTGCAGAGTGTAGATCTGGATAATATTAAAATGTACCAAAATAGAAAAAAGCAACATTTACGTAGTAATTTAATTTAATTATTTCTTTGTCTTCTATGATGTGTCGCGGTCGGGGGGGGGGGGGGGGGGCGGGGGGTCGCCAGAAATTTTCAACTTGTAAAGGGGTCGCGAAATCAAAAAGAATGAAAAACACTGTTTTAGATTAATAAATTAAATTTGTTTTGTACTAAGTTCCGTATTCTACTGATTTGATTACGAAGCTGTTTTGAGCGGAGGCACACATCACTATTGGCATTCGGAAGGATGCGGGTTCAAATCCCCATTCATCCATTCAGATTTCGGTGTTCTGTGGTTTCCCGAAACCACTCCTTGGAAAGGACAAAACCGAATTTCTTCCAGTTTCTCGCAGACTCTCGCGTCTAAAGACGCGTTTCCACTGAGGCAACAACTAGCAATATGTAGCATGCTACACGAGTTATTTTGTTGCTACATGTCGCCGTGCGTCACCATACTTTGTCGCAAGTCGAATGTCGCCCAAGAATCTGTTGCCAGTTGTCGCTTGCTCTACTTGTCGCCGTTGCTTGTAGCATGCGGCAAAAGCATTTCACGTTATGCGGCCAGTAGTGTGCGTCATGGCATCAGAAGCAGTGGCAGCTGCTGCTTATTTGATCCTCGCAAATGGCAATAAAAGAAGAAAACGGAAGAAACCTAGGTGGTAGATCAGAGATTTATTTGTTAAAAGTAGTGCGAATCATCGCAAGGTACTTTGTGTCAAAAGAAGGAAAAGTATCTTGGCAAGACAAATACTAAGACAAAAACATAAACTATGTATTCGTACGTATAATAATGTATTTAGCTACGTTACCATTATACAACAATTTATCCCCCCCCCCCCCACTGGCCAAAATTTTATTATGAATAAGGTAAATGCCTACTTTTCAGTACTAACAGTGAGATGTTAGAGTAAACTCACTCGGTTGTAGTAGTATTTGTTAGTGTGATTAACATGTCCACAAATGAAATCAGAGAAACAGAGCAACAGCATGAATTGCTTCATACATTGTTTCAGTGCAGAAGGAGCTATAAAAACAAAGCATTAAAATAAGGCATCAAAGTAGACATCAATATGGACATATTCCCTTTTGAGAGAGCTAAAGGAAAATGACTCACATGATTTCAAAAATTATTTGTGAATGGATAATTTGATTTTTGACTATATTTTAATGCTGGATCCAAAAAGATCTGAAATTTTCATCCAGTATTTCTACACCGTTCATGTATAAAAAATACATGTGAAACATGCCTGTTGATTTATACTGCTTCCCTTACTAGACCATAAGATTCTGCCAAAACTTATGCTTCGTACTTACCTACTGCACTATAACAATTTTGGTCTGCATCTGATGAAATATTTATTAGAATTTTATTAGTTCTTGATCTTTGGTAAAAGTTAAAAATCAAAATGCCACAGGTTAATAGGAGGAATGGTATCAATGGTAATTGTAATAATGAAGTAGAATATAATGTAAGTTGTCAAAGTGACGTATAAGTGAATAGTTGTAAGAGTAAACGTTAAAATAAGTTACAGAACACCCAACAGCATGTGAATATTTATTTCCGTCATTTAATTATCTCCGCATGTAATTTACGATAGTCTGACAAGAGAAATAGATTACAAAATGTCTTCTGAAATCAATAGGTAAAAAAGCTACGTGTTACGTGGAGGTGGGGGAGGGGAGGTTGAGGCAAAAGCCTCGTTGGGCTACGTGGGTGGGAGGGGGTTCACAGGAGACCAAAATGGAGCTACGTGGTTTATGGATGCTCCCTTAGTGAAGAACGAAGTAGTGAAGTTTTTCGGTTGAAGCGATCAGCGGTTTGTGCTATCGCCAGCCATATGTAATAAGTGAACAGTGGGAGACGTCGTTGTTCAAATGATTGGTCGATGATCTCAGATCTGCTGATCCTTATATACAGACGTTAAATTGTGTTCTGTTAAATTAAGAAGTTAATTAAGTACGAGCATCTGAACATAACAAAGCTAGGTGCTTTAAAAATTAACTAGAATGTGAGTTTTGGATACCGGTTTAATCCGAGGCCAAGCAGACATATTTTGAGTGTACAAGATTTGTAGATGATGATATGTATGTGTTTTATGTTTTAGATTAATAAATTAAATTTGTTTTGTACTAAGTTCCGTATTCTACTGATTTGATTACGAAGCTGTTTTGAGCGGAGGCACACATCACTATTGGCATTCGGAAGGATGCGGGTTCAAATCCCCATTCATCCATTCAGATTTCGGTGTTCTGTGGTTTCCCGAAACCACTCCTTGGAAAGGACAAAACCGAATTTCTTCCAGTTTCTCGCAGACTCTCGCGTCTAAAGACGCGTTTCCACTGAGGCAACAACTAGCAATATGTAGCATGCTACACGAGTTATTTTGTTGCTACATGTCGCCGTGCGTCACCATACTTTGTCGCAAGTCGAATGTCGCCCAAGAATCTGTTGCCAGTTGTCGCTTGCTCTACTTGTCGCCGTTGCTTGTAGCATGCGGCAAAAGCATTTCACGTTATGCGGCCAGTAGTGTGCGTCATGGCATCAGAAGCAGTGGCAGCTGCTGCTTATTTGATCCTCGCAAATGGCAATAAAAGAAGAAAATGGAAGAAACCTAGGTGGTAGATCAGAGATTTATTTGTTAAAAGTAGTGCGAATCATCGCAAGGTACTTTGTGTCAAAAGAAGGAAAAGTATCTTGGCAAGACAAATACTAAGACAAAAACATAAACTATGTATTCGTACGTATAATAATGTATTTAGCTACGTTACCATTATACAACAATTTATCCCTATCATACACATCTGTATGAATGAAAGGTCGATTCAAGAAAAGTTTTTTACTATTATTTACCACCATCTAAATTTGGAAATACTTTTCTACATACGCTGTTAATACAGCCTATCTTAATTATATGTAAGTCCTTTTGTAAAGTTTTAATTACGACAATTTTTAAAATATATATATATTTTAAACTACTTTTATTTACTTGTATAACTAAAAAGATTGTAAAGCCCCTATTCCGTCTATGGATCTGTCATTGGTAAACTATTCTGTCAAATTAACGTACCTCATAATTTTCTGTTGAAAAAGTTTGTCTTGGAATGTCAAAATCTAACAAAAATGTCAGGAGTTTATAAACAAACCATTTCTCTTCTTTAGGAGAGGAGCCGCTCTTTGGTGTAGTAATCCTTTTATGTTCACGATGAAAAGCAGACCTCAAATTCTTGATTTTCTTTTTTATTACATCTAATGAACATTCGTAATTATTAGCAAGTAGTATTAATTTGTCACTTTTCGCTTTCCTGTCTTTACATCATGCACTTTTGTTATTCCACAACTCCGGTGAAGTATGATAATCTTCAATAAATAAGGTTGTTTTCTGCACATTCCACTCCATGTCGCCCGTTTTCTGTCGCACTCATCCACCGCCAGTTGGATACAGGCAACATCGTGCGACACGCTATATTTTTGTCGCACAGTGGCCCATACGACCGGCGACAACGGCCCAACCTGTAGCATGCGTCATTGTTGCTTGCTACATGTCGCAGCGTGTTGCTTCGCTTGAAATACTCCTTGTCGCATGCGTCAGTGCGGCATGCCACATGTTGTCCAGAAGTTGCCTCAGTGGAAACGCGCCTTAATGAGATCGACGTCGACGAGACGTAAAGCGCAAGGGAAAAAAAATACATAACGAAATCTACACTTGTCGTATAGAACATATATTACATTTTTCTCGGATGAGGGCGGGTTTGTCGACAAGCCGACCTATAAACAAAGTAATAGTGGTAAAAGCGAGTCTTGCCGAACAGCAGGAAATTGTCTAAGGAGAAGCCGTATGGGAAACAATCGGAATTAGATAAAAAATTCAGGCAGTAACAACCGGTTTTACACGGTTTCGGAATGATTCCAAGCAATGCTGGGACGGCTCCTTCAAAAGGCCATTGCCGAATTCCTTCCAGTTTCTTACTTCAGTCCTTTCATGCCTCCAATGACATCGACATCGACGAGACGAAAATCAATAAGAAAAAAAAAGTAACAGTCAGTGTACTGCGGTATGCTACCGATCTAATCATGTTGGATAGGAGCGATTATTCGGAGAAACTACTATGGTGGTACACATTACATTTCTCCTACGAAAAGTAATAACGTCAATTAGTATTTGTTAAGATATAATAAGTTGTATAGTATAGTGGAGGAATTAATATCCGCAGCAGAATTAATGAAGGAAATACATTTATAAACTATAATTGATTGCAAATGGGGAAAGATGAACTCATATTCAAAAGGTTTTTGCGAAATTTCCAGCGGGAGCATACGTTTAAAAAAATCTGTAAAGGAGGGTACACATCAGAACGATGCAACGCATGAACGAGTCCGAGGCGAGGCGAGCATTACCGTGTGTACTTATAGCCGAGGCGCGGCAAACCGGTTATGGCCGTTCGCCTGACGACCCGCGGCGGGTCGAACGCCATCCGTCCCGAGTCGGTAGTTGAAAGAGAATTTGGGAGTGCGTCTCATTGTATGTGGACGGGTATTTCCAGTCGTGCGTTTGCCTCCTTCATTCACACTGTCACGTTGGCACTCAGTCGTCGTTTAGGCACACTGTGCGTTGAAATTAAATAAAACCACTATATTTTAGCTAAGGAGTTTTTCGTTATTGTTCTTTCGTTTTGTTCTGACCTTTTTTAATTATGAGTTAGGACAAAGAAAAGGTACAGTAGAACTCCAATTATCAGAATCAATTGGGACAAGACCCCATTCGGATAATCAAAAATTCGGATAGTCGGATTTTTTTCCGAAAAAGGGTCTATTTTAATTAATTATTGTATGTATGTTGAAAATGCCTTATTTTCCAAGAGATTTTTGGTTCTTTTCAATTTCGGGGATGAAAATTTCGCCGTATCACACGGTAAATTTTGACGTAATGATTTCTTTTAATAATAATGAGTAATTGAAACAATTTAGTTTTGTATAAATGAAAAGAAAGACAACATGTTAAAGTTGAATTTAGTTTTATTTCAATGAATCCCAGAGTAATGTTTACAATAATTATTAAGTAACAATTTAAGTGTTAAGTTTTATATGTTTCCAAAATATTTTTAAATAATTAAGGGAATTTATGTTTTTAAGTGATCAACTCAGAAGGTAGCTCTTCTGCATACCACCGAGAGTGGTGGTGTAACGGCTAGCGTTCTGGCCTCGCATTCGGGAGGACGGCGGTTCGAATCCCCGTCCGGGTATCCAGATTTGGGTTTTCCATGGTTTCCCCAAATCACTCCAGGTGAATGCCGGGATGCTTCCTTCAAAAGGCCATGGCAAAATTCCTTCCCATTCCTTGCCCCCCATCCTTTACCGTCTCTAAAGACCTAGTTGTTATAGCAGACGTTAAGCAGTTAAAAAAAAAAAAAAATCTTCTGCATACCGAAGCCGTGCTCAGCTAAGGACCCACAGGCTCGATATTTCAAAACGATAGGCTATTCCAATCTTGGATGAAGTGAGCGAACGAAATGGTATAGAAGTTAATTTTCGTCCATCTTACGGTCCTTCTGTTATTGTACGCAAGAAGGATAGATGTATTTCTACTGGCATCCAATAAACATGTCAAGTGGTCTTTGATGATACCTGGTTTGGTACATTCTCGGTTATTTTGTACAACAAGCTGGACCATTTTGTCTTGTACGTATCCGGATAGTCTCTGATACTACAATTGCTCGTTAAAATTACCAGTGCATTTTTTTTAATCATAACATGCGACATTTCGTCAGACAAGTGAGACGGAGGAACAGCGGATGGTATTAACGATACGTGCATTTACAGATCGTATCTGCTCAGATCTGCTTAACTATTTTGTTAAAGAAGGAAGGATGGCTGGACGGTGGGTGTGATGAGTATCTATGGTTTGTACCTTCACTGATCAACGACATTATGGTAAACTGCGCCCCTTTACCACTATAACGAACTGTCACGGGTGATGACTCTCTCAAACAGTCGCGGAACCATAACATATCCGGATATTTCTCAGTAAATTACATTGCTTTACGTAAAGATCGAAATACACCGGGCTTTGTTGTTTCATTACCTAGATGGCATAATCATGTTTTATTTCATGCAGTTTCTAGGAGTAAATGATTTTATATTATTGTGTGACAGAGAAAATATAATTTTATAGCTAATTTCACTTTAATATTTCTTATTTCATGTTTTAGCATTTTGTAACGCATGGGATAAATAAATAATTACGGAATTGGAATGGCAATGGACAATTTTCTGATAGAGATAATTTTGAACAAACCTAAATAATTTTAAATACACAATGATATACGTAACCATTTTTTGTGTCTACCATATCAAATTTTAAATATGAAGGTTAAATGTAGTTTGTTAGAGATCTTTCACGTCATGGTCTCATTTATAGCTTGTAACGTTCTGACCTCATTACCTGATTTAAAATTTTAATTAATTTTATTATTTTATTTTATTATCATGAAAGGTAGAACTTGCGTGAATACTTTATACGAGAAATCACAAATGGTTTTATTTCAATTAATCACGTGACATATATAACAAATTAGTTAAAAATAATCAGTTGTCCTTTTGTGGGCGCCAGGGTATTTTATATAAAATACACAAAAATTAAACAGTAAACGAAGCCAACATTTTGACTTCACTTCTGAAAGAGATGTTTGCTCCGGGCTATGAGAGTTCTTATCTGCAGGGTCGTAGCTGGGCAATGCTATGAACTTGAAAGTCTAGCTAGCACAGTGTCCTTCATTGGCGATGTATAATTACCGAATGTACATGTCTGCCGCCACACATTGGATGACGGTCTTCTCTGCTATGGACCAGTATAGCACAGTTCCTCAGATGTCGTCCTTTGCCTGAGCTCATCTGCTCAAACAAAATAGCGGGTGTCCGGATCCAGGTAGCAGCAACAGTCCCACTCACGAATAGACAGTCCAGAAATCACATCGTCCGAATGTGCTGGCCGGCCGGCATCGAATATCTCTTCCCTCGTTCGTCGTGCCACATGCAAAAACAGAAAACTCTCGCCGATCACCCTGTTTGTCTACCTGGCAAGCACAAATCTCCCCTCTATTAGGCACTCACTATTCTCCCCTCGCTAATTCTAGGAACCGGCCTGCTGGCATTCCTCAGATCTGCCGCTCCACACTTGTACAATGTACACTGCGCCCAAACGCCCACTAAAATATTCCACATTTTAAATAATAAACATATAGTTTATTAATGTAACTAGCGGTCACAAGACGCGTTCGTTACAAGCTATATTAAATTAAAATATTAATTAATCATTTAAAATGTTAAATAAGAAAAGAATTGGTATGAGAAGGAAGAATATATTACACTACTGAACGATCTACCTCGCATTCGTGAGGACGCGGGTTCGAATCCCCGTCTGGGCATCTACATTTGGGTTTTCCCAAATCACTCCAGGCGAATGCCGGGATACTTCATTCAAAAGACCATGGCCGAACTCCTCCCCTTTCCTAGTCCCCAGTCCTTTCCCGCCCAGTGACCTTGACGTCGATAAGGCGTAAGTAAAGCCATAAGTTAAAAAAAAAGTAAAAAAAAAAACACGAAATGATCTTTTTATTTGTTGCAAGGGAAAAGAGGTTTATGGGAACAAGAACAGACAGGATGGGGGTCACATGCAGAATCAGTTAATTATATGGAGTAGAGAACAATCGAAGAGAGGAACTGTAGAAGGATAAAATGATTACATACAGTTTATGAAGCAGGTAATTGAGAACATAGATTGAAATGGGTATTCTGAGATGGAGACAAAAAGTTATAGAGGAAGTTATGAAGGACCGTACCTGCAGTATTATGTGTGAAAACTTCAATTATATGGCACCCGAACAGTTCAGAAAAGTTATCTGCGTGTTCGATACACTTGTATAAGAACCAATAGCAGGTAGCGTAGACCGTGCATTGACCATAGGATGCGAGAGGACAAGGACTAGGCAGGAATTGCATGTACCACTTTAAGCCTGAGAAAGGACAAGTGAAAATTTTGAATGAAGGATAAGGTGAATAGAGGCAGTAAATACGATTTCTCACTGCTCGCCGAAGGCTAGGGTATTTTTGCCGAGTTTTGGAAAGTCACAGTGACGTATCATGGGAATATAGTTGGAACTGCAACGAATCGCATGCGTGGAAATGCCGAGTGAACGTAAGTTAAATAATTTGCAAATAAGACGCGGTATTTTGCTAATACTAGACAATTTTTGCCCGTAGATCTGCTGGTTTGCAAGATGAAATGATTGGGCAGTGCCGCTGGAGATGAGGCAACGCGAGTCTTACTGAGGAGGAGATGACCCCGAGAGAAGCATTCGATCTTTGGTTTCGACTTCCAGCGGTACAGATGGCCAGGGCTGGTGACTCGCCAGCGCAGGACAACCTACGCAGTGCCGACACAGCACGTCACCTGTCACTGCCAACGTCATTGCAGAGCCGAGATCACGCAATGGCAATTTGCCACAGCGTCACGACACTTCTAACCGCTCCCACCTATGTACGCAAAAGAAACCTAGTTTGTGCTACAGTTTTACCAGAAAACAGTTTTCAAACGCCCAGTAAACGCGTGGGAGATATTGCTTAAGAATTTTTGTATATATTGACCAATTTCATTCACGCATATTTCTTCACATTATTGTCATTTGATCTTATTAAGAAATAAAGTTCGTTTAAGTCAATTTGTTTGAAAGAAAATAAACATGTTAGTTTTTGTTAGTTATTTGTAAATTCGTGTTTTTTTTCAGTTTCTAGAATGATAAATTTAATCGCCTTTCCTTATGCATGATCGTTTTATACGTAAAAATAAGAAAGTGCACTTGACAAAACCCAATAGCGACCAAAGGATCACATTCGTTAAGTAACTTAAGTCATATTTCACGTCGAGGTATGAAATAATATTCCCATAATCAATATATTATCATTAATTATTCCTTCCCACGTTAAATGCTTTATTTCATACTGAAGTTGTAGATACAGGAAAAACGTGGAGATTACACAAGAGATGCTTAAACAGAAGACACCCGGTGTAAAAAAAATTCATTTAAGTAAATTTATATTGACTTGCTTCATATCAGATTCGTTTTCAGGTGGTGGAAATTACATTGTAATGATAGGTAATTATACTACCAATAAGAGAGGAGGATGAACATAAACTCGGACTTAAAGGAATGAGAAAGTATGAGTAATTATTTATAAATAACGGAGTCAGTAACCGTAACAAGCTATCGAGAGCTGTGCTGAGCAGTTCACCCCAAAAAATTCGTGAACTGAAGAAGTTAGTTTGTAGCTAATCTGGTGACGTTGTACAAATTCCACCGCAATTAATAACAAGGATACTTCATACAACATGATTACACCTGTATCCCATCAATATAAGCTTCCCAAAATTTTTAAGATATAGTTTATTGAGAAATATGTTAAAAAGTAACAAAAGGATATTTTGACGTTCGCTCCTAAAACTAGTAAAGGCAGGACACTTGTATTTTCTCCCCGCCAGAACATTGTCGGTTTGTCTCTTGCTCTTGTTTGTTCTTCCCCACCCGCACAAGACGGCCCCAACCCCGCGCTCCCTGATTGCTCAGCGGGAAATCCAATTACTTATTCATTCTGGAAATCAGTTTAACTAATCGTTTAATTACGGCGCGCCGTCGCCGTAATCGTGTTACCTAATGAATTGTCGCCCGTCCCGCGCAAACAGCTCGCTCGCCAATGGCAGCCAGCCGAGCAGCTCGGACCGCCAATCGTGTGACTCCGCCATCGTGACGTCAGCGGCCGGGCTTACTCTTCATTAGCGATCGGTCGGACTGGGCGACGTTGGCGACATCTGCTTGCATAGATACGAATCGCCGTCTACAAAGTCCGTTTGTACTCGACTGGTTTTAAGTAGGCCTACAGTATGTTTAACGACTGAAGTCAGAATGGCTTGAAAATACGAGTTCCCACATTTCATTTCGTTCATTGAGGACAGTATCAGAATTACATGTGATTATGGAAAATACTAATTCGATGATCAGGTAGTATTTTAAGTTTTAGGAGACAGAACTATAACCTTCACCGAGATCTGTTTGTCTAAATGAGGGGATTTTTCCTAAACGTTGTGATTCTATTACAAAAACCAAATATTAACGAAATATCGCACACTTAAATATTTATTCTAAGAGATTTTAACTAAGGATTTCAGTTTCTTTAATAACTATGTTGATTATCAGTACTTTATTTGAAACCTAGTACCAAAGTATCTTAAGAAAAGTAAGTAACAATGGCATATTAAGTATCAGACGGTCCAACAGAAGTATTTGTGTTATTGTGTTTAATTTAATTTAATTGCGATGGAGTGTACGCCCCGGTGGCAATTTACCTACACACCCATTCCACCCCATTCCTGTACCCACCTACTTTTGTCCTCTACAAACTTTAATATAAATTGTTTCAACTTTTTTGGTAAATCATTCATCAATTCATTTAATTTAATTGCAATGGAGCACAGACTTCCATGCACTACTTCTCATACCTATTGCAATATCTTTCCATGCCTCATCGCCAATATATGCCCTGTACACTCCCATGATCCTCCTCATCCTCCTCCTGTCTTGCAATGAATCCCATTCCAGCTCCTTTATCATATCCGTCACTGATTGCATTCTGCGATAATTTCCAGAAACAAATCTATCAGCCATTTTTTTGAAACCTCTCCAACTCCTATATTTGATACGTAAAATGAGGGTCCCTTACTATACAACCATATTCCAGCAATAGTCTGACCAAAGTTTTGTAACCCGATTCCTTTACTTCTCTCGTGCATCCCCTCATCACTCTCTCCAACAAGTGCAGAATTTATAAACCTTTTCCTACCACCTGTCCAATGTGTCCTGCCCAGTTAAGCTTGTTATCAAATGTAATGCCAAGATATTTACATTTCAAGTCTTCAGCAAGTAATTCATTCCCCTCTTGGTAATTCTATTGGTAATTTGTTCCAGTCCCTCATCCCCTTACCTACCAAAGAAAATTCCTACACCTTTGTGCCTGAAATCGTGTGCCAGCTTGTGGTCCTGGTCATCTTTTCCCTTCCATGCATTACTTTTAATTCTTACATCAATATCCTTCTACGCCTAATCACCAATATACGCCTTGAACTCTCCCATGACTCTCTTCACCCTCCTCCTGTCATTCAGTGAATCCCATTCCAGCTCTTTATCATATCAGTTACTGATTATGTCCTACAGTAATTTCCAGACGCAAATCTAGCAGCCCTTCTTTCACTCCTCCGAAATGTGGGTCCCATACTACACCACCATATTCAAGCAATGGTCTGACCAATGTTTTGTAACCCAATTCTTTTACTTCTCTCGCACGTCACCGCATCACTTTCTCCAACAAGTGAAGAATTTTTAAACCTTTTTCTACAATGTTAAATGTGTGCTGCAGAGTGGAGCTTGTTATCAAATGTTATTACAAGATATTTACTTTTCAATGGAGTTTCCAGAGATTGTGCGAGTCGTGGCGGGCCGATGTATTTGGCTTATTACAACAGTTCGTCTATCAGGTGAGGAGGAAGAATGCTTGTTCATCGTAATGTTACAAGCGGAGGCCGTGGACTGATCTGCCATAAAAGCAAAAGCTAAGAGATTATACAAAAAACTTCCTTTCTTTGAGGTCGAGTTCTGGAGGCGATACACGAGAGAGTCAGAACAGCCTAGCCCATGATATTATTTTATCGGTAATCATTTTCATAGAGACCTCACGGTCAACCGAGAACTACTACCACATTAACAAGGCTGTGTTGGGACATCGCAAGAGGAATCAGCATGCGCCTGAACTGAGAGGACGAGACATCGAAGTCAGTCATATGGATCTAACTTTCTTCACGACACAAGGTGATCCCCGGTCTGATAACTCCTAACTCGGTTTATCATGGTTACCCGAAATCACTCCAGAAAAATGCTACGATGGCTCCTTCAAAAGGCCATGGCCGTTTTAATCCCTTATCTCAAAGCTTCTCCAGGCTGCATCGACCAACCCTAAGCTAGAAAACTGTCGATGCACACTATCAGAAGCCTAAGATCCTGTCGATTGATTTCTACGTCCATCTGTTACTTGATTTAAATACAATTTTTATATATAATTGTTAGTAGCACAATTCGGTTCTGCCGGTTTGCCTATCAAAATACGGCCGCAAATATTTTAAATTAAATTTAATTCACTTGTGTTCTTTTTTTTTAATAAATTATAATTCATTTCAAAGAGAGACATGTAAAGAACGTGAAAAGTTTGGGTTGCCTATGTAAAAGTCGCCGCAAGTAGGGGCTGCCAGCTGTCTGACAAACGGTGTCGTTTGCTAAGTCTCTCGCTCTTACACATATTTAACATCTGGCAACCTGTACTTGCTGCTACTTTGAGATAGGCAAAACCACCTTTTTATGTTCTTTACATGACTCTCTTTGAAATGAATTATAATTTATTTTTAAAAACAAGCGAACGAAATTTGTTGAAAAAATATTTTGAAAGTTTAATCAAAAATACTTGCGCCATATAGGCAACTCGGCAGAATCGTATTCCTCTACTAATAATTATACATAAAAATTGCATTTCGATCAAATAACAGATGTACGTAGAAATCAATCAGCCGGATCTTGGACTATAGGGACACACATGAGTAACTGTCACATCAGTTTCACCGTGTAGGGAGAGAGGTAACAGCTCATTGAGGTTAATCCATGTATTTCACGAAATACCGACTTAGGCTACCAGACGGCGATAGGGGTAGAGGACAAGCCACATCATCAACACTACGGCGTCGCATCTCTAAGGCAACATGCTGGCAATAGTGAGCAGAATGGATCCTCTCCATGAGACTAGTATGCTCGTATCAAGGATGTCGTTATGACTGAAGTATATGATAATATTGCAAGTTAACCTAGACTCGGTCTTATTGTAGGTTGAGGGAAACTTTTAGTCGAGTTCTCCGATATATAGATTACCTGCAGACTATATGTTGGAAACTGACTGTTATATAGATTTCAACCGAGATGTAAGATGTTGTATTTTCTGAGACTTAAAAACGCGCCTGCCAGACTTTTCTTTATTGATTTCCTTTCATTAACCTAATTTTGCTTTATTGTCTAGAATTCATTTCTGACACTTTCAGTACGTCCTATGATTCCATACATTTTTTTTTTTTTAAATACTGAAGCAATATAACAAGGATGAACATAAAATACCCTATGTACTGAGAACGAATAACGCCATTGGTCAGATTATTGAGGGATCTCTTCTCCATTCAATAAATATTTCTTTTTTACAATATTGAAACCCATCGTTACCTCCGACGGTTAAATCTACCACTTTAGAAGTGTTTACACATTAAAATTTAATTCATGATTTAACTCGGCCGTTGCCGGTGAGGGAATAACTAAGTGGTTAAGCTGGTTTTCTGATCTGCTTCTAACTACCTTTATTCTACCATTCCACGATTTTCAGCATTTTGCCTTTTTTGGAATTAGCATAGGCGAGGCGATTTGCACACCGTCCTAGAGCGATTGGTATGAATATACACGCATGAGTCGGCCGTCAGTCTAATCGCTCAGCGAAAGATTTATATCAAGATCGTCAAGATGGATCGTGACAAGTTTATTTCCAATCGCATTCGCATTCCTTAAGCAAATCACCAGCAAGAACTTTGCATGTTTAAAAAATCCACGTATCAGTGAAATATCTAACCTAAAGCTTGTGAGTTGTGAAATGTGGTCTCTGTAAAATATTTCCATATCTTTTCCAGCAAGATTTCTTAAATAACATTTCAAGCACACATTTATTGATCTTGGCCTACTATTTTTAGTCTGTAGAAGCTCGGTCACGTCGAATTTGTCGTTGGTGGCTGACGTTTTAAAACACGCAACGGTCATTAAGGCCTCCCGTGTGAACAAACATACGTTCATTTCACGTTTTGCGATTCAAGTTTTCAGTGGCAACCGACAGGCAGATAAGAACTCAACAACTGAAATACTAAGATCAGTTCAAAACACGAAATACAAGCCAATAAAGTTTATTCTTTTAAAACCCCTGCGCTCAAATACTAGGTATCAATTAAAGAGAACTATGACAGCATAAATCATCTTTCTCATAGGATGATCTTTATCTACATACTAACGAGTACTAGTGGCAGGCGTTCGGAACCCACTACAAGTGTTGCATGAACTTCGGCAAGCATCCTAGGATACCTAGTCGCAAGGCGATTGTAACTAAGTGGTTAAAGTAGTTTTCTGTCCCAACTTTTTTTTTCTGGGTATCTGAGATCATTCAGCCAACTAATAGTGATATGTGTTATCCAGTGTTTTCAGTTTCTTACATTATGCATTTTTCCAACCAGTTATACACAGCACAAGATGGGAATGACATTCACAGACACAACACTTAAACATTCATGCCAGCGGCCAGACTCGAACCGACGACCTTCGGCAGGCGGAGCTAATACTCAAACCCTCTACGCTACCGAGGCCGGCGCTTCTACCTGTTGTTACACCAGTAACGATCCGTTTGACATTACACACCGAGTCTAATTCGACCGCAGGCAGCAGCTCCGTGTCGCGCTTTATGTTCTGGCCCCCTGTTAACAATTTCTGATAACCTTACATTGTATTGAAACTATCTACTCAATGCTCTCAATAGGATGTGACAGCTAAGCATTACAGATAAAAGTTTTTAATTTTTAGAGGGTGTGTTGGTAAACCTTAACGAACCATACAGAATAGGCATGATATCATCCAGTGTGAGGCGGTTTTAGATGAAGGCAATATTTCGTGCCAGTACTGTGTAGTAGGGGATTAGGAGAAGGTTGCACTAAAAAGCATTGGCCAGATTGCGTCTTAGTGCCGAGGATTGTTAAGCGATTTTGGCGGCGATGGGAACCTGTCGACCCCTAAATGATTAGCATTTGGTAAACATCGAACTGCTGTTCAAGTAAACCTTTTAAGACAAGGAAATCAAGATAAACAGTTCTTTCCGACAGAAGAAAACAACCAGGGAATCACACAACTTCCGGTTGTGAAATACTTCGTCCTGTCTGTAGTATTTGGCATTTGTAGCACTGGTAGAAGGGATCTGAGCCAAAGAGATGTTTTTATTGATATACTTTGCTGTATTGTTATAAATGTTATTAGACTAAAGCCAATGATAACAAGAGAAATACTTTGCCTATCGACGGAGTTGGCTGACAGGTGTCTGAAGGAAGACACTTGGCTAAAACAGAGGTTTTCCGGGACTTGGAGTTGTGACAAAGAAGCTTTCTATTTTCTGACGCTGAAATATCACCTCGCATGGCCTATCACTGCCTGCACTGTCAAATCTGATATGGCGGGATGCGGTCATCGTAAGGGATACATCACCACCAGCTGCATATCGACCCGGCTACTTTTATGAATCCAGAATGTGGATTTCTCGTATCGACACAGCAATACGGTAATCCAGCAGTGTATCTGAGTCATATTGACCACATTTACCAACCGTTTTATTTTTAATTGAAGTGAAAACTTCTATAAGCGCGTTAGGCAATGTCTAAGCGGTTATAAATCTATGAGTTCGCGACTTCCCATCACCGACGTGTTGCGCGTATTATACACACATTGGATGCTTTTTAGATGGGTAAACTGTTATGAGTTAGCTCAGGCCCGCCGCTAGCTGTTTGAGCGCCCGCGTGCAATACCGATTATGCCGCCCCGTGTCTAACTACAGTCAGAGGTGGATCTAGGAAATTTCCGAACCGGGTCAAAAACCTGTGAGATTGCCGCCCTTTCGAACATTATTTGCCGCCCCATTGTTGCCATCCCGACTGTCGCCGACCGCCCGGAGCAGCTGTTGAGCTAAAAAAAAAAAAGGTTGCCTGCTATATAATACGCTCCAAAAATTTCGTGACGGTGACAATGGAGTGGCAACTATCGCGGGGCGGCGACTGTCGATCACTCGTTTTGCCGCCCCCCTCGATGTGCCACCCGCGTGCGGTGCACGCCTTGCACGCCCGCTTACGGCGGCCCTGAGTTAGCTTCACCAACATGCTAATGTTAACACAATGTCTGTAGCTTATGACGCGTTGCGCTTGGAAAGCAATGACAGTATGGAATATACTTGTATTTAATATACGAAAATCAATGTTTTTTTCCCAATGTGCTTTGTACAAACATACAGTTTTTATCCGATTTTGATGGAACTTTGTATAAAACAAACAGAAAAATACTGTTTACGTTTGATTTACAAAAACCTAAGCCCTATTCTCCTTTCCTCCCTCACCCTAATTTCTGTCAACGTTGTTCATATAAACCCACAGTTTTTATCCGATTTTGAAATACTTAGTACACGTATACTTCTGGACAAAGCGGTCTGGTAGCTCAGTGGTTAAACTTCCGAAAGTTTCACTCGCCGATCGCATGTTCGGATCCCGTGATGCGCAGGAATATTTACGAGTTGTATTTGATTATATGAGCTACACCGCGACGTTCCGTGGTTTGATACTACGTTAAACTGTAGGCCCCTGAGGAAAGGAATTGGCGTTCCTGCCTCTGATATAATAGCTTGGAACATCTCCTTCTGGAAGATTCGACCGACCTTCAGGTTGTGGACTAAGTTAGATTTTTAGTTCGTGAAGTGAAAACTTATTTACCCGCGTTGGGCGATTTTTTGATGGGTAAAATCTTATGGGTTTGCGTCACCGACAAGCTAATGTTAACAATATATCTGTTGCTGTTTGGTGGCTCAGTGGATAAGGTGAACAAATGTTCGGGGTTCGAATCCCTGTCTCGGCGGGGATTTTCATAGACCCTTAACCCGACCTTCACCTCTGGTACAGCTTGTTGTCTAATGTCAAGTGCCCCAGAACGATTCCACGTTAAACTGTAGATCCCCTGTACCTGGTAGCACTATCAGCTTAGACTTAGGCGGCTAAGACAGGGACGGAATCCGTAGCCAATAGAAATCCAGTCACCAGGTCATTACGACAACTGGGAATTATTATTAGTAACTATAACTGTAGCTATAAGTATGACACATTGTGCGTATTATATTCATAGTTTTAAATTTTCACTTTTGTCGGCAGTCTCCAATTACTGCCAAATGGTTTTTATTTTATTTTATACTAGCCTCGTACCCGCGACTTCGTATGCGTGGATTAAGAATTTTTTTGCCAGAATTAAATATAAAAAGTTGTTGCTAACGAAGGATTGGTCCCAAACAATATCGAGTCGGCATAATATGACAGGATAGCTATCACTATATCATTCTACCGTCGAACCTGACTCTTGAAGAGAATCAATTTCCAACATATTTCTGTCACTATTCGATAAGATTTCAAAATTTCGTGACTACAACTGTTAATCATAATGGAAAAAATATCCTGTGCCCTTCATACAGCTTTCCTTATAAAATTCCATCACAACGATATAGCCATATAGTCGTCAAAACGTAACAAAAAGACAGAGACTTACTTCCGTATTTATATTAGTATTACTGTGGTTCACACTCACACACTGACTGCGAATAACACCTGAGGGATCATTATAACGTAAAAAAGTGTACACCTACAAAATTGCAAGACTACCTACGATTTGCCTCGCATTGCACCCCTAACTTTCTAATATCTACAGTTTAACATTCAATCCAAATAACCTACGGCCCAGGCCTGACTCTTACGATGAAAAACAATTTTTAAAAATCTTAGACTTTACGGAGATTTGAACCGGAGACCACGACGCTCGTAAGCAAGCTCTTCAGCCACTGAGCTGCCAGTTCACTACACGGAAACACGGTCTGGAGACGTCCATATCCAACGTGTGTGTCTATCGCCGTATTTCGAAGTTATGACACAACATGTGTTATTTATACAGATAATTTTTCAACCAAATGTAGACAGTATTTTTCTCCTTGTTTCAAAGGATAAGTGTGCAAAGTTTCATCGAGATCGGATGAAAACTGTGGATTTGTATGAAGAACAAACAAACCAACAAACAAACATACATTCATCTTTATATATTACATTAATTGGGATAGAGCACACGCTTCGGTGGAAATTCATTTATTCATTTAATTACCCCAATTGTATTTTATTTTTAATTATCACATATAACTTGAGTTTAAAATCCTCCACCATCTACTTTTGCTTCACTTGGTAATTTGTTCAAATCCCTGACACCCTTCCCCTCCCTTAAGCATTATATCAAGTGCCAACTTTTGATCATGCTCATCTATTCCTTTCCATGCACTACTACTAATTCTTCGACCAATATCCCTCCAAGCTCTGTCACCATCATGTGCCTTGTACATACCCAGCATTCTCTTCATCCTCATCCTATCTTCGAATGACTCCAAATGCAGCTCCTTTATCATATCAGTTACTGAGTGGTTCCTGAAATACAGTAATTTCCACAAACAAATCTAGCTGCTCTTCTTCGCACGCCGTCCAACTCCTGTATTTGATACCCAAAATGTGGTTCCCAAACTGGGCCACCTTATTCAACCATTGGTCTGACCAGCGTTTTGTAACCCAATTCCCTAACTTCTCTGGTACATCCTCTTATCACTCTCTCCAGTAAATGAAGGACTTTGCAACCTTTTCCAACAGTTTGTAAGTAGGAGATTTTTTATTCATTCAAACTGAGTTTAATTGGTGAACAAAAATAACGTTTCTTTAAGAAATGTTCTTATATTTGTTTACTTCAAGAATTTAATTTGGATAGTTAATAAATTGATTGACTGTGAAACATCTCAATACTGTATGTCAATAAATTGTTGTAAACCCATATTCATTCCACATGCCAATTGTATTTGGCACATTTAAAAATTGTAATAAGGGCAAAGGATCTGCTCATAGTATGGTGCGGGGTGCCCAATAACGTATAGTCAGAAAGTACCATCTCACTTGTAACTGTCATTACAGAATGTCACCAAACGAGGAAGCTGTAATGAAAGAAATTGTTGTAATAATCAGCCAACTTTAAAGAAGGAACTGCCGAAGCGATACAATCCTCAATAACTATGTGTATTAATTACTTCGGATTGCCTTTTAGGCTATTAGTGTAGCTAGTCAGCTTTCTTATATTGTCAAAAATACCAACGATTACTTTAATCCATAAAGTTTATGGAAATAATAAAATCAAATATTTCTATAGAAGAGATAACTTTCTCCTGTCTTTGATCCTATTACCTACTTTTTTGAAGAGGCGACTTACAATATGTGAGAATAGTAACATTAGGTAGATGCGTTATAGTGTATCAAGACATTTTGTGACATACGGACCGTTCTGTCAGCAACGATTTATCTTTTGCCCAGGTTTCAATAATTCTATGCTTATTAGGTTGCTACTTGTACTAGTTCTGACATATAAGACGATGTTTGAGCAATTTTCTACACAACTTCAGTAATCAAATAAAACGGTTCGAACTCATTTTTTGACCTATTTGTCTAGAGAAAAATAGTTCGTTCTGTTTCAGTCGGATACCAATTTAAAGGATTGTTGTTAGTTACGGGTTATTTTCTGAACATTTCAAACTGAGCATGATGACATAATCGATAATACAGGATTTATTTCTCCGTCATAGCATGGCAATCTTTAATTAGAGAGCACTTGTGACTGATATTATTAGTTGGGGTGAAATTTTTCTATGTTGGTGGTACATATAGCCAGAATATTAATACATCGTCAAGTTTCGTAAACTATATGATTGTAGGCTAAACTTTTACTAAGATATATTGAGACCTCATTGCGAAAGACATTTCATGGACTCAGCCAGCAGAGAATTAGTTCCAGCTGACGATAAATGATACAAGCACATTCGAAGAGCCCGATACTGGCATTTATCCAGGCAGTTCAAAAGATGGTTTGCCGCAAAGCCATTTATACTTAGAAAGAAGGGAATTTGTTTGTTCGCTATAGAAAACCAAACGGTTAAATGCATGCATTTAAAATTTTGCAGAAAGATCCGGTATCGAAAGCAGGATTTAATGTCACATGTACCACATCTATACTTTCGTAAAAAAAGGTGAAATTAATATTTAAGTGAAAAAAGTGGCAAGCAAATAGAACAACCTTAGAAAATAGAAGATGAACGAACTCCAAGACTTTATTAGTCTGGATTGCGAACACTATGAGCAAATAAGACACAAAAAGAACTAAATCAAAGGGGTATCAAAAGACGGATTCATTACTTTCGTAAAAAAATAGAAAATGAGGTATTAATATTTACGGAAAAAATTCTAACAAATGAGCAAATGAAAAAGAACAAGAATGCAATCAAGAACAATATTAGTATCACATTAGAAGATAATTAAAATTGTAGAAGCATTCGCTTCTCTCAACAGTGAAAAAAAGGCAATTAAGTGTGTTTATTAACCATTATCTCGGAGATAGAAATAATGTTTGACAGTATAGTAACACGTCAAGCATAAAAAATGTTAATGTGTGTAATAATACTTCAAGCACAATTTTATTTTGACTGCATTGTTGACGTTTACTTTTTAAATCCCAAATATGTCGACTTATGTATTAGTTTGAGTAATTACTTTTACGTAAGTTTAATTAGTCATTTCTTCTGGTTAAAATTACGCAGAAAACGCAAATCAAACCTTTCAAAATGCTATAAAACTCTCCAGATAAGAAAGTATCTAAAATGGAGGAAACTTTTTAGAATTTTAGATGATATTATTTTAACATATTTCGAGGTGTTCTGTCTTGGTTTTGTTGCCGCCCTTGAGGGAGGTGGAGGGAGGGACAAATGCTAGTAAAATATACAGTCATAATCGAAATGGAGTCGTAAAATGACTTTACAGAGGACTATTGAGATTCCTTTTTCTTGTTCTCCAAGCGTCATTAGCATCCCCGAATTTGTTTATTCGCTTAAATAAGACTGGGATTCAGAACAATAAAAAATTAAATTACAAACATATATTTTTTGTGAACAACTACATTTCCTCATTTTCATTGAATATCGCTTTAAAACATCTCAGGACACTTATACATGAACAAAATACTGCTATAAAATTGCTGAAGACTAATGTCGAACTTTAGAGATCGTTAGGCGGCCATTCAACAATATGGCGAAAAACAGTTGTTACTACTAAAAATATATAACATATATTTCTGTCATTACTTGCACTTGCAGTTTTCATAAATACTAGACCCCCCTGGAGGCTCAGTGCTTGTGTTACCTAATCGTTGGTCGAAATAATCCCAGTCTTGACCGGAATTTTTTGTTTATTTCAACCGACATTAGGCTCGGTGAAAGATTTCCCTTTTTTATGTGGATTACACTTGAATATTGTTGGTTCAGATTCCACGCAAAACCGTAGTTCCTCTGTACACTGTAGGATTATCGGATAAGATTAGATTGATTGCGCTACCATTTGAAATTCTGTCATTTCAGAAACCGAAAACGCTTCGGTATCTACCTGCCAGTAATGCCTTACTTTACGTTTTATCAATAAACGTGAGAGGATTAGCCATGTTTTAACATAGCAATACGTCAGTCTGAAAGGGGAAGACTGACTTGTTAGATAAATTGTAATATGATGTGGCTGACCCAATCTGTATATATATAGGATCGTGCTATGCCTATTGAATGGGTGTGCCAGGATGACTGACACCTGGGTTCTAAATGGTTAACCTACGATGCCCTATGACTTGCGCCGGCTTTCTTCGTATCTTCTGCTCTTGACTTCTTCTCTCTTGAGCCTATCCTCTTCTTCTCTTGCGCTAGTAAATAAACATGAGCATCGGAGGTAACTTGTAATTAGGAGAGGGAGCGGGCAGCTACGAGCTACTTGAAATAAAACAATGTCTCTGGAAACCCCATTTAATTGCACTGGACCATAAATCAACTACAGCCGTTGTTGTACAAATTCAGAGGTATCTCGTAACCCGTAATACTGACCCTAGGGATGAAACTTAGCCCTACAGTTCACAACAGAGTATGGTAAGGTTGGTGCAGCGAATATCTATCTCCGAGGCCTAGATGTTATCTTGTAGATCGTCAGTGAAGAAGTGAGAGTGATCAATGTATTCTAGCTTGCTGGAAAAGTATGGGCTTGCATGCTCAGCACTGCACGTGTAGCTTGTAATCCGAACTGTCGATCGGCAGAAAGTCGAACAACAGGACGTGCTTACTCGACGTCTGGCTGCAGTGAAACTTCGAAAACTTACATGATTTCGGTATTAAAATATTTTAATAAATGACGTCCCGTCACAATGAGACAAAAGTTATATGTAAGTGTTTTCACAGTCTTCTGCTTCTGTAAATCACTTAGCTAGTGTTTTATCGTGTTTCATTACGTGAAAAGTAGGTATTGAAATTATATCTTTTCTTGTATATAGATTATTAGAAGTGCGTAGCTTCAATAGTAACCTCACACGAAGAGTACACCGGTTTAATGTACTCGCTACGCGCCATCCACTTCTCGTCACCCGTAATATGCACTGGTGGTAACAGATCCGCGGTACTGTAGGGGCTAATGCCAGGCTTCGCGTAGTGAGTCGATTCAAGGCATGTTGTTGTTGTCTTACGGTCAATTTATCTCTTTTTCAAATTTTAGTCAACATACTTATCTTTTTACATTACTGATATATATCCCGTACGTACATTTGTTCGCTATTTATTAGTCACTGGATCCACAATTCATAAAGAAGATTTTGTGCCCTAAAGATACTAACGGGCAAGGAGTAAACAGACGATATATCATCTAAAATTTTATCTAAATAACACAGTGCTGAAATCATAACGTCTCACTCGTATCAGTTTCCTTGTAGTTTTTCCTAGTTTCACTCATAAGAAAAACTCCAAAACGAATTTTTCTATTATATATAATCTCCTATCTTTTGTGAACATAATATTAAGTACTGTTATACTGATAATTTTCTGGTATTTTAGATCTGAGTTCATCTTAGAAAAAGTGAGCACTCACTAAAGACGTTATATGTTGTTACTACATAAACTACAGATTTGAGTTTTACAGGCTATAAAGAAAGGTATTACTGAAATAAATACACATACGTGATACCAAATTTGTTAAATTTTAGTGAAAATTCTGTCAAAACAACATCACTGATTACCACTATTTTTTCATAATGGAGTATTTTTGACAGACGCCAGCGTGTTGGCCTTAGCTGCTCTGCAGTCACATAACGGATAATCATATTCTTATATTTATACGCTCTTCATTAAAGTCTTATGTTTATAAAATTTCGACTACTGCCACCACTAATACCAAATTTGTAAAATTTCTATTAAAATCGCAAATAACGTTAGCAACGTGATGTCAATTTTTGGCTTGTTAATCAACTGGTATCGATGGAATTGTGTTTCTCATTTATTTAGTGGGATACAATTAATAGTTTTTGCTCTCACCTCATGCAGTCTGCCTTCTTCATCTACATCTACATATTATATACTCTGCAATTCACAAAATTGTGGGTGGCAGAGAGTGCTCAGCACCAAAGCTAATCTCATTGCTGTGCAATCCAATCCCTAATGGTACGAGGGAAAAAAGAATTCATATAAGAATCAGTGCGGCACCTTATTTCTCTAATTTTATCTTTCTTGTCCTTCCGACTCAAATAGGTTGGTGGAAGAAGATTTCCACTACACTCGTAAGTGAAAGTGGGAGTACGCATGTTTACCAATAAGTTTAAACGAAACGTGTGTCGTCTATCTACCAGACTCCCAGCCTAGTATACTAATCAGTTCTGTGACGCTTCATAAGGACTGTAGCAAGCGGTTACGAATCGAGTGGCTCTTCTCTGTACTTTCTCTATACTTTCGATCAACCCCTTACGAAAGGGTCCCAAATGGCACAACAATAATCCAAATGTGGACGCTATCTCCTTTGTTTGTTCATTACAAGTTTTCAAGATTCGACCTCTGAATCGCAGCCTAGAATTTGCTCTACCTACTCACAAATTAATGTATATGTCCCATTTCATGTTCCTTTGTACTGTTACTCCCAAATATTTCATAGAATCGACCATATCAATAACTGTATTGTTTAACTCGTATTTCTGAACAATTGGATTCTTTTTGTTAGTTATGCTCATTGTCTTGCACTTTTTACAATTTAGAGTAAGTTGCCACTCAGCGCACCAAGCCAAAATAACTTCCAGATCACGCTGAATTTCTAAGCAATCGGCCATATTTCATACTTTCCTATAAATAACCGCATCGTCAGCAAACAATCTAAAAAGGCTTTTCACTTTGTCTCCGAGATCGTTTATAAAAATTAAGAAAAGAAGTGGTCCTATTACACTTCCTTGAGGTACACCCGATGTAACATCTAGATTAGAAGAACTTTCTCCTTCAACGACAACATACTGCGACCGACCAGTTAGAAAATCCTTTATCCATGCACAAAGCTGATCCGATATACCGTACGCTCGAAGCTTCGATAAATATTGCCCAGGTCCAAAAAATCATCATTAATACTAGTAAAAGGCTAAGCTTCGTTGCAGTGTCATCGTGACGTAACGCTCCTGATCTTCGTTGGCTGGCTGAAACGGCCAAAGATATTACTGCCAACTCGAGGTTATGTGATGACAGTTCTATTTAGATAAGCATCCGCGAAGCAACAAATTGCCAATACACTGAAAGAACAGTATTTTTGTATTTAAATCAACATATTAATTATTAGTTGATTTTTTATATATTCCTTCGATGTTAATGTTTTAGTTAAATACTTTGCCCAGAGATATGTAAGACAAAAATTTAATTTTTGAGCAACAATGTTAGCGAAAGTTTTGATTAGGTTGATATTAACCAAGATCAAAATGACAACTGGTATTTGACGTTACAGCAGAGGATACGAGTAATTCAAGATTTTTGAAAATAATTTAATTGTTTTCATAAGCGCCGTGTTGCTGAAAGCATTATTTCATGCGTAAGAAAGTAGTTCCATATTTACCGCGATCTATGGGGCCTGGAACAGGATTAAAACTAATATTACGCGGCATAACGTAAGTTGCGAAAATTTATTTTGCTTTCCCTGGTGCAATATTACTAACATTATTTCACAAGTATTTCCAACTGTATCGCAATGTAAAATATACCGAAATGTGAACAAAATTACAAAATCAGGGTTAAAAGCGTTATTTAATAACAATTGAATTCACTTAATCAAATGGGAAAAAGTGATTTTGTCAAATAGAATCTGTCATTTTTGACGGGTTTTGAGGATAGTGTATCTACAATAGGCATTATGTAGCAGACTTAATATTCTTAAGTTGCTTATGTTATTCTATGAATTCATTGGAAATAACACGGTTCATAAACTTACATATCTGGAATAAATCCATTCGACTGTCTTTCGCCATAAGCAATAAGAACCAAACATTCCACCACAAAGATATATAATTCATGTCTTCAAAAAATCCAATAATTTTTGCTGTTGTTCCTAGGCACAGAATCACAGAAGTTTGCTTCACTTGCTTTATTTAAAGACAGTTGTTTTTCGACTTTCTTATTGCATTAATTTATAAATTAAGTTAAAGATACGGCATGATTCGAAACATCATCATGACAAGCATGATTTTTTCCGGACAGTACCGTTGGACTAAACGACAAAATATAAGTGTCGTGGTAAGAGTGAGGCTGGGGCTGATAGAAATTTCGCGCAGCCTGCGTTGGCTGGTCACAAATCTCGATTGACTTGGACGAAGACCCATCCCCGCGTTCGCTGTGTGTGAGATTCAAATCATGGCCGCAAACAGAATTTGTTGCCGCCGCTGTGCTAACACGATTAACGCAGAATGCTGTATGTTGTAAAACACGTCTTCCTCTTGTAGTCCGGTGAAATATGAGGGTCTGGCGGTACTAGCTGACTGCACAGTGAAGTTGCGATTCTGTGTTATTCATTGCCATCACTAATTCAGTCCTGACTGGGATCCTAAGTCCACTTTACACCACGCTGTTCGTTCAGCACCCTTTTTTTAGTTTCTTTAGACGTGAAAGCATACTAAAATTCAAAAAAATTTCTTTCAGCTTCAATATTATGCAAATACTAATGCTATCCGTCATATCTTTGTGAACACTATACAAGGATAATCAAGAGACTTTACGCCTTATTTGATAGATTTCGATCAGATATTTCTTCCTGTGTTACATTTTTTTATCTTTTGTTTAATACATTACGCTGTCTCTGTTAAATGTGGATTATGTGCTTGAATTTGTACAGTAACATATGCCTTATAGACCTGAAAAAACCGCAAGTTAACAACTGGTATATTTAAACTTAAGCAACAGACACTACCTATAGTTAAATTCAATGAATCGCATGCTCATTACCAGAAATAGTCAGATTTGGTATTTTTAATTTTGTGGTGATACATTAAGTCCAAATCGAATACAAAGAAATCCCCATTTAAAACAATTATCGGATATTACCATAAGAGAGTTGAAGATGATTTAATGACGGTGTAATGATGATTAATTTGGAGCAGCACATGGAAAATCGCTTTCTTTATTAAATAATAATATTGCTCAATTTTCATGAGACTTCGTTCCTGAGATTTTACTTTGAATTAGCTATTATTACTGTAGTTGTAAATCGTGACGGAGGTTTAACGACTAAGTTCTTCGCTATAGTAGCAACTATATGAATCAAAAAACTTAAGTGTATAAACTTCTAAGCAATTTTTCCAGTTCCACTTACGTTCAGCCTGTGTTTCACAAGGAAAATTATTGACATGCACCAAACATGAATATCGAATGGTTCAGGATTTGCTTAGTATTAAACTGATATTTAAGCTTTGAACCAATTCCGAGCTGTTATATTTATTACAAAAAAAGTTCATAATTCTGTAGGACCATTTTTTTGACTAAATCATACTTACTAATTACTTCTAGCAAAACTACAGATTACCATTAAAATACAAGAAAAATTGTAATTCCTAAGTTTTACCTCCTTGAGGTTCTCAGTGCTACCCAAGGTCTTTGATTCTGATTGAACGAAGTTGGCCTCCGGGTTCTCTCCTGTCAGAGATCAGCTTCTTCCCATATAACTGGAGAGTCTCCGTGGCAACTGTTATTTTATCTTGTGGTAAATCCTAATCAATTTTTCATTTTAGCTAAAAATACTTAAGGAAATCCATTATTTGTTTCACGCTTAACAGGAATTTTTGAACCGTTGACACCTTTGGTTAAGTGTTTTAGTGGTTTGTCCTTCTGAGTCTATGTCTTCAGTACGCTGTTGCCTCTCACTATGCTCGACCAGGTTCCAATTTATGAATCTCCCCTCCTGACATCGAAGCTTCATCTTTTGCATCATCCCGCAAGTTCTGTCATCTGTCATTACGTAGTGTAGCAAATATTATTTTTCCTTGTGGATACAGTTGTAAACTCTCATATCTCGGGTTATTTCGCGTTTTTTCGGGCCTTATGCCTTATCGACCTCGAGAACCCCAGAGGCTTGAGAGAATTCGGGCAAGGAACAGGGAGGCATTAAGCCATGATCTTTTGAAGAAACTATACCGGCATGGAGTGATGGAAAACCATTAAAAATCGATGTCTGGATGGCCGGACGGGTATTTGAACTATGGGCGTAACGGAGCTCGGCGTCCGCAAATGCGGAACTTCCGCATGAAATCCTACCTCCTCCTCTGCATCCTTAACTTTTAATGCTGAGGCATAACGGAGGTTTTGTTTATATTACAGTATGTATATATATATATATATATATATATGTCTTATTGTTTTCTATTTATTCTAAATTCGGCCCACCGTTGCTTACCTCACAATAACGTGGTTCTCTGCATCCTTAACTTTTAATGCTGAGGCATAACGGAGGTTTTGTTTGTATTACAGTATATATATATATATATATATGTCTTATTCTTTTCTCTTTATTCTAAATTCGGCCCACCGTTGCTTACCTCACAATAACGTGGTTCTCTGCATCCTTAACTTTTAATGCTGAGGCATAACGGAGGTTTTGTTTATATTATAGTATATATATATGACTTATTGTTTTCTCTTTATTCTAAATTCGGCCCACTGTTGCTTACCTCACAATAACGCGGTTCTCTGCATCCTTAATTTTAATGCTGAGGCATAACGGAGGTTTTGTTTACATTACAGTATATATATATATGTCTTATTCTTTTCTCTTTATTCTAAATTCGGCCCACCGTTGCTTACCTCACAATAACGTGGTTCTCTGCATCCTTAACTTTTAATGCTGAGGCATAACGGAGGTTTTGTTTATATTACAGTATATATATATATGTCTTATTCTTTTCTCTTTATTCTAAATTCTGCCCACCGTCGCTTACCTCACAATAACGTGGTTCTCTGCATCCTTAACTTTTAATGCTGAGGCATAACGGAGGTTTTGTTTATATTACAGTATATATATATATGTCTTATTCTTTTCTCTTTATTCTAAATTCTGCCCACCGTCGCTTACCTCACAATAACGTGGTTGTTTTTTCTTACAATCCAGCAATAAAAGTAACAATGAACTGAACGGTGTTGTACCTAAGCGACGAATTTACAAGTTTGAACTTCACGGCTCAGTTTGTAAGACCTCCATGTAGAACTACAGTAGGATTTGCTCACACATTTACGCAACTAGAAGGGGTCCAACAAGATATTCCAGGCACTCGTTTTCACTCGTACTTTCTCCCAGCACACCAATGTTCTTATAGCTTACTTCTATTATGTTTCCAACGACATAGCTTGTTGGACAGCAGCGACCCGTGTTGGTTATCTAGGAGTCCACCAATATACAACCCGTCTTACATGTACTCCTTTCACGGCCCAACAAGAGTCCTACATTGGAAAATCAGGTCTTTGTTGTAGGTCCTACAAGTTGGACTGTGGATGCGCAGCTAGATGGAAAGGCGGTTGATGTGCGATGGCGTAGCTTTATGCTGGTCGCTCGAATTAGTCTTGCCGTGAACTCCGCAAAATTCATAAAACAAAGATTGTTTTGTTGACGCTTGCGTGGTTATATAAATAATTTAATTCACTTGTTAAATCACTTTTTGAAAGATAAAGCAAAAAATAAACCAGTATGGCAAAATTATATAGAAACAGAATATGCTTATGTAACATGTAGAATTTGTGATAAAAATAAACTTATTTTGATTCAGAGTTTATTTTTGATAAAGTATTAAAATCTGAATAGTTAAAAATTTATTTTTTCTGTCCGCATAAGCTTCTCCAAAACATCCGCATCCACTGAAGTCAAGCACTGAACATACGCATCTGCATCCCCAAAGATGAACCCCCGTCTTCTCGAATACCAAGCATTTGTAACAAACACTGTCTGCTCATATTACAATTGGCATAAGAATCGATGATATACACATGTAAAAGGAGAGGCCAAGATTAGACTTTTTAATCGGAGGCACAGTAACATAAAGTTTGGAAACCTCTGCTGTAACATAACGGTACAGTCGTCGTTTTCTTATTTCCTCAAATTCCAGAAATACGAAAAATTAAAAACGGCGTGAAAATATTTTAATAACTTTTGGAGATATTTGAGGTCGGATCATCGGATAGATTTTCGAAAAACATGATTGTTTTACGTTAATAACGTACGTCCATTCAAACAAAATAAGATCTCTTTTTTTCTTGAATAGATTTCACAATAGGCGATTACAGCCGTAATTCAGTGTTTCGAAATAGGTTATCCACTCCAGAGATCCTGCGTGATAAACACACTGCACATTACTTGGATCTGATACTCTTTCTGGAATTCATTTTCTATCAAGTGTTGTTACGAAACAGGCTTACTTTTTTTCTCGACCGGTGTTGCGTGCACTGAATTACATTGCATTAACATAGGACATGGTCAACATCTATTGGCAAATAGAGGTTTGAAGGATGGTCACTGAGAAAGTAAAGAACGCTTCGCCATGCAAAAGTATTAAATGGTAGTACTATATACGTTTTAACACACACTTCCTTGGCAATAAACAAACTCGTACTTCGAATCCAATTTAAAGTTTCTCTTCTCGTAGAATGTGAACAAATGATAAGTTAGGTAGCACAACACTGCATATTTATAGAACTTTTCTATCGAGAATTTAACTGTCTAGATTCACGCATCCCAGCTTTTGTTTCAGAACATCCTTGAAAGCAGATGGTCTCCCTGACCTCTCCATGTCTGTTTGCCCATTCTCAAACATTATGCACCACTTACATATGCTAGTGCTGCGATGGACGCCTCAAAAAAGTTACGCGTTACAGAACAGAATATATTAGCATAAAACATTACACGATTCACACACAGGTGAAAGCAGTAATTATCATTTGTTATCATCATGCTTAATGACCTAAACGTTAACAGAGAAAAAATATGTTCCACCTAAAACAACCAAGTAATCCCTTGCAACTTGCAGTTGAAAGGGCTAGTAATTGTGTGCTCACTGTTTCAGATCTTTACGTATACCTCGTATTACAATGCACCACAGCTGAATTCTGTACATCACCATCGAACGAATGGAAGGAACTAGCTGCGCGCTTGCAAACGCAAATAGTATTTAGTTTACAAATTATATATTCAGCACATTTACTTTTCTGCAGCAAGTGTTAAAATTGTCGGTGAAACAATAATTGATACCGAAGAGAAACTGTATCATTTAATAACTCTACACGCGTTACCTGTAGCACACAAAACTTTTGCTGAAGGAAAAGTCCAACAGTTAGGTGACTGTTAAGAGTTCCCATCATACTCTGAAAGTATTGATACAGACTGTCATATCGACAACCCCATAGAACCCATGCACTACTCCTCGTATTAGGCGTAAAGTAAACATTGATATCCTATTTCGCATATTTTATCCGTCCTCAACGAAGAAAAAAACAAATATGGATAAAACGTGCTGGTACAACAGTTTAAATTTTTTTATCTGTTCAGAGCCTGCATTTCAGCAGTTGTTAGTGCCAATTTATAAGACGTTACGTGAAATGTCCGAAAATGACTCTGTTATAAGTTACATTGTTGGAAAACCATGAACGTTACGAACCTAATGCACGAGAATACAGATTTCAACTCAAATATTTGACATAAGATAGGTGGTGTATGCCATAAAAAGCTTGATACTATCGAAACGAAACGAAGTTAAAAAATTGTAGCTACATAATATCAGTACACTTTAGTTATCACTGTTAATAGAGGTAGTTTAGTTGTTATTAAGATCAGTAATAAAAAAATAAAAAATTTTGATTCAATAACATTTAAGCGATAAAATGCCCTGTCCATTGGTTTCAAAGGCCCGCGGTTCAAATCTCGGTCGCGGGATAACTCTCTACGGCCCTTTAAGCTAACCTTTACCTCTGGAAAGGTTTTGCTTTGTTAATGCGAAGTATGCAAGGATGTTCCCTGCTTAGCGCCACCATAAAAACCGTATGTCCCTTTGAATCAACAGAATTAGCGGGTTAAGTCAAACCATCATATAGTCAGGATGTGCAACATATAGAAGCTGCCAATTCGCGATCAAACAATCCATCCCGTTCTCCGGCCGAGGATGACAAATAGCTACGATTGATTTTGTTTGGTCGTTATCTGAGATAAACTATCTTGATCAAATTATTACTGTGTCTGAAAGAAATTTTAAGGGAAAAGGCTATAAACGAAGGGTATAAAAAAAATGTAAAAATAGGACCAAAATGAGGCTGAAAACTCGAGAGTTTGTACTTTTACGATCTAGAAGTTTCACTGAAGTAGAACACTACAGCAAAAACCGAGGATACTAGCACCACAATTGTGCTGGGAACATGGAAAAAATATTTTTATAACGTAACTAGCTGTAACTTCGCACTTTACATGTTTAGAAATAGCAACAAACTAAGGGGGAGGGGGTGGTAACTGAGGTAGATTATCTACCACAGTTCATCCAGAGTTTTTTGTTTGTGGTTTAAAATTATTTCACTTTCTGGGGACACCTTACGTCAATACCGCTTGTACATAATGTTTTGGGTTTTGCTGTCCTTTGCTAAGATATATAAATAACCATTTTGGGTTGGAAACCCATGAACTACCTACATGTACTGCCCATGGAAAAAACATGTCTTTTTTTAAGTGTGCCCCTGCTACTTTATTTTTTAAGTGTACCAATGCTACTTGAAATTTATGAACAGATCATACACAAACTGACTGCGAGAGAAAGAAAGCCTGAGCAACCGATACAATATTACAAAGACTTACACACGCTAATCGTCTGTCTGTCATTGTTCGATTAATTTTCAAATTTTCATGACAAAAAATGTTATATATCCCGAAAAAGGTGTCCTATGTCCTTGCTAGTTATATATAGTATTTCCTTGTCAAATTTTACCACGATCGGTTTAACCATGAAAACGTAACATACAGACAGAGTCACTTTCACATTTATAATATTAGTGCATATGTGGAGTAATGTGCATTTGAGTTTCAATACACTGTAGGTAGCAAATAGTAAAAATTTATATGAATGTTTTTTGGTAGTGTTAACTGTTGAGGAAGAAGCGACGCACTCGTATGCTCTAGGTGGACGACATTAACGCGACGCGGAGATGATCCCCGCGCCGCTCGATACAGCAGCCACCGACGACGCGTAATTATGTCGCCTGATGATGAGTGGGCCAGAGGGAGGCGGCAGTGGGTGTGGCCTGGCGACGCCGGCGCCGTGTTGGGGGCGGCGTCGGAGGACGCCGGGCGGCGAGCTGGGCGTCCAGTCTGTCGCCATGGAGCAGCTGGCACACTTCGTGTCGCACTCGTTCGAGGCCGGGGGCAGCGGAGGCGGGCCGGGGACGGCTCCCGCCTCCCCCGGCTCCTCGCTGTCGCCAGCCGTCGACCCTGAGGACTACCGCTCCTCGCCAGAATCCGACCCCGAGGACCCACCAACAGGTAAACCGCAGTCGGCCTTCACTAAGGAGCTCACAGCAGCTTACCGCCCACATAAGCTGGCAATGAAAACATTTACTTTCTTTTCCCACTGTCTTGAGGTAGGAGAAAGCAGTCTAAAGTTGTTTCGTCTTCGTAAAAGATTTCATTTGGAACTATTTACAAATTTAAGCCTTCAATTTTGTATCACTAATTTTGGATTGCCTAAATCTTTCGGTCTGATTGCTCAGTGGTTAACGCGTTTGTCTGGAGGTAGAAAGATCCCATGTTCGACTTCCTGTTTTGGTTGGAATTTTTAAAGGTCCTTAAACCAACAGCACAGCACTTTACGGTAGCGAAACACGGACTTTAGGAATACCGGAAAGAAAGAAAATTGAAGCATTTGAAATGTGGTGCTACAGAAGAATGCTGAAAATTAGGTGGACAGACAAAGTAAGAAATGAGCGAGTTTTGGAAATGATGGGTGAGAAAAGAAGTTTATGGAAGAAACTTACAGAAAGAAGAGACAGGCTGGTAGGTCATATTTTGAGACGTGCTGGATTGGTTAATTTGTTAGTGGAGGGGACAGTCGAAGGTAAGAACTGTAGAGGAAGACAGAGATTAGAATATATGAAGCAGATAATTGAGGACGTGGGTTGTAAGGGGGTATGTAGAAATTAAGAGGTTAACAAATGAAGAGGTTAGCACAGGATAGGAAAGAAAAAAAAAACTTCTGGCACACCTTGCTGTGTAGTGTGAAGTACGCCAGAACCTTTCCATGGTTCCGATTCAATATTAAACTGTAGGTCCACTTTATCCGGTAGGATTTCCGGGTTAGGTTAGGCTAGGTAAGAATTAAAGGAACTGGCCGTCATACCTCTGATACCAGTCTTATTACGCCTTTTTCTGGAGGGTCCAACCAACCTCCGGATTGAGGACCATGCTTAGCTAGCTAAATTTCGTCACATCCACGTTGCCTTTGGGGCTCGGTAAACGTCTGGATGTGACAAGCTGTTGTAATAAGCCCTGGGAGAGTTATTTTGGTTGTATTTTAAATTTTGGTTATAAAAACGTCTCTAGTGAAGGAGATAAATATGGGGAATACCTTCATAAAGAAAGAAATTATGGAGAAATTAAATGTACAGATCATATGTTATGTGATGAGACTGTGCATTATAGAAATAGACATATAGTTCTCTTTCAACAGAACAGATAATTATATTATGAACACTGTACTACGGCAAGGACACTGTAATTTAACAAATCAGATTCCTTTATTTTGCAGTGATTTATACTAACCGGTAGTAATCTTTCTTTCGCTCATTTCTTCTTCTTCTCTTCGATTTTGGCAATCGAAGGGCCTCGAAAAGTAACGCTGGGCATTCATTTCGATGCTTCTTTTCTTGACTTACAGTAGTTCTTCATCCTTACACTTTGCTGTTTCTCCTTTCTTGGGTCAGATGTTAGTACCTTTCCAATTCTCATTGAAACTTTGCATCAACCTGCTGAATGTTGCTGTCTTGTATTATATCTTCTGTTATTCCTATCTTATCATATATTTTTCTTTATTCCTTGGATAAACTGGTTGTCATTCTTACACCTGTAAACGTGGTTGAAAATTCTCATTGTCTGATCAAGAAGAGCTCTTTCTCCCCTTTCTGATTCCTTGTATAGATCTTCGCTTATTTATGCTAATGATGAAGAAGAAAAAACAGTCACCTCTCTCTTAATAGTGAATTATTATGGTCGTTTTAATCGAGAAAGATAAACGCGTACGTTATTGTGTCAATCGAAAGACATTTATGATCAGTATTTTTCAATATTTATTTTATATTGATGATTGGATAATGATACCACTGATAACTTTGTATAAGCCACGAGTAATTAATAATTGTCTCCATATGTTTTTTAAGGAAAAAACTTAAGTCATACGATATTTACTATTTTTTTGTGCACTTGAATATTGTTTAACGCAAAACGTCTAAGTTCAAGGAATTTCAGTGCAGCAACAAATACGGTCACAACTGATGGCAAAGCAGCTGACTAAATTACACTGCCAGGTTAAATTACTGGGAATTGATTCCGCGGAAATATCTAACTTTACCCTGATGTACACGTTATTTTCGATGTATTCTTGCGAAGTTTGCAAATATTTCCTGGCATTTGTTTTCAATATTGATAATATAAAAGTTTGTGTGTCATTGTCACTCTTCGAGAACATTTCTCGGTGTCAGGAAGATAAAAAAAAATACGGATACAATAGAGTTTAAGGGACACTTCAAAGCGACCATAATCTATTTTAGAAGGTGTCTTTTATTCAGAAGCGAGTAGTATGAAGATATAATATATTATTATCTAGTCAAACTACAAACTGACTTGAGTCTAGGGTTGCCAACCGTCCGGTTTTCGACCGCAGTGTCCGGTTCTAACCCGCGATTTGTCCGTGTCCGGTTCACTACATGCGACCGGACGCAAAATGTCCGGTTGTTAAGAAATTAAAAAAATTATGGAAATAAACAATGTCGTCTCGCTCCTTATTCCCCTCCCGCTGAATGTACTGTAATTCAGCTGTTTCACTCTGTATTCAAAAGTTGACAACAGTTTGTCGCATGTCTGATTGTCGTGAAGCGATTGGTTTATTATCTCAGTAACCTACCCGGCACATTACATATACATAATGAGTGATTTGCCGAAGTAAGTATGGAAACGTTATATGTGTTTCAGAAAGGAGTGGCTCTCAAATTACTAATTTAAAACGCGGTTACGTAAAGAAAACGATTCTGCCACATATTGTCAAGTGTGTAAAATGAATTTTACTGTAAAATTAGACGGTATTACAGCAATGAAACGTCATGCGAGTACAGAAGGACATGTGAGAAAAACAAAATCTACATCTGAAACAGCAGTTTTAGCCCTTCTTTTTAACACTGTTTCTTCTGCAGAGGTTTTATTGTTGCATTATTAATTTTATTAAATATTTGTGATTGTTATTCCAAACAATTATTTTTTCATATTTTTTAGTTCGCAATTGCTATAACAATAATTAATTGTAAAAATAAAAAACGAATTGCTCTGTAAATTTTATCTTTTCTAACATACATACCCCCCTCCTTCCCCCACCCCCGTCAATGGGCTTTTGTCCGGTTGTGGAGATCTGGAATGTTGGCATTTGTCCGGCCGTGGAAATCTGAAAAGTTGGCAACCCTACTTGAGTTCCCTTTCTCTTTCACTACTTAGTACTGATGACAGAAGGTTATAGTCACTTTGGAATTAAATGTGTGGAGTAACAAACATTGTCAATCAAAGAAAACTTACAGCTCGAATAGGCATTTCTCTTATCTGAAAAGATTTTCTGTATCCAATGACATGATTTCGATCTTCATTCAGAGCAATGACTTTCAAGTTATGATGATACAGAGTGCATCAACTTCAATAATTATGTTGGTGAAAGTATAAAAAATGCAATATTTTGATGCGGCTGGAAAATTGAGAATTATTTATCAATCATATTTACTGTCAACTACGGAAATCTATAGTGTTCCTAACAAGAATGTTGGATTTTATTTTTGTAAGAAATCAGTAATCCATAAGTGTCCATAAATGCATTAAAATGTTCGTTAGGAATTATATCAGTCCTTGTAACTGGTATTTCCTTTTTCTATCTCCTTAATACTGTTACCTTCGTTACTATATGCAAATTAAATTCAGAAGTAGAGTTTTTCATAACCATTTTTACGAAGAAGTTTATGGAAATCGTAAGCTAGAGTTCTTTAAGTTCTTAAAAGATTATTAGTGTTTCAAAAGTGATATATGCAACCAAACTCAAGAATATGTTTTCAAGGAATAACCAGATAATTTACATTTAAAGGTAACAATGCTAACGAAGTTTGACCTACTCTGTGATCACCAAACTCTAACATCTGTCTACATCGCGATTTATCTATTACAACGAAATCAGTAGATTCAGGGAACAGCTTAACTGAAATACAATCAGTCCCGTATTGTAGTTGAATAATGCTATAGTTTCTCAGCGAGACAGGAAAATGCAGATATTTGAATATCAGCGTCCTTTTATGGATACTTATTTGTGTCATAAATAGGGCAAATAGGCACTCACACAGCCAAACTCGACTATATACTATGGTTTAGATGGTTTTATAATAAATATGTATTCAATCGCTATGTCATTCGAGTAAGTAAGGCAAGCACATTATGGAATTAAAACACAACTTCTCCCGTTTAACCCATATTTTGTGAGATATGATAGTCTTCCAAACCGATTCTGTCTGTAGTCCAGAATTCCTTAAAACATAAATTTTCGATCTGTACATCCAAATTTATGCTTTTTGAACACTGCATTAGGTTACCATAATTGCCGTATTTCTTCACAACAATGGAATTGAAGTAGATTATCCGCTAGAAGAGAATAATTTCAATGCTCTGATACATTTTCTCCATCAGTAAAAACGAGAGTGGATTAATCAGATGATAAAAACTCATTTTGGCAAAATCATTTCGGCCATATTAAATTATCTGATTAAATTATCTGACGTAAAATTATTTTCTGTTAAGGATGACTTACAGACATGTGTAAGACACAGCTGTCATAGGTATTCGATATGAAACTTTAGTCCTGAGCTCATACGTGTCAATATCTAGAAGGAATTCAGCGCAAATTCTTTAATTAAGATCTGAATATGTATGTAAATGTATTAAGATTATTAGTACCACCACTAAGCAATACAAATTACAACTTACCCATATCGAAAAAGTAAGTAGCAACTGCTGAAGATGGAGATTTATTATTTTCTGATTATTAATATTATGCTATGCTACAAATATGGAATGTGGCATTGAGGTCATCATTATACGAATAAAAGTGAATCCGCTGTTACAACTGCCGTTGTTAATTGAGTAACTTAACGTCACTTTTTTAAGAGAATGTTGGTTATAAAATTTATATAGCCACTCTTATACCTTTTTATTAGGCAATCGTTCATTTTTCAGAGAGCTATATAATTTGCAGACTAACATTTAGTTGAAAGAGGCAATTATATTCTATTCCTATCTCCTGTATCATCCATTGTAGACGATATTCAACCTACTCGGTCACTCTTGTGCTGATACAATTTTAAAAATCAAATGGCTTAAGGATGTTGATGTTCAACGAAAGACATTAAAAATGGAAATTAATAACAGCGGTAACTTTCTTAAGAAACAATTCATTTGAAAAAAATGCGTGATGCTGTTTAATATAACGATGAGAATCAATTGACATAGCTCTTAATACGCTACTTAAAGAATTTAAATAAACATATTAACTACGTGAACTATCCTGTTTGTTGAAAACTCTATATGTTCTTAAAATTTTACGTAAAAATCACACCAATATTGTGTAAAAAGTTGGAAATATTCAATACGTAATTTTATATTACCGGTTAATTATTCTCATCCATTTGTCATAAGAGAATTTAAAATTTCATCTATGTTGGTTAAATTTCAGCCACGCTTCTAGAAACGCTGCTTAATCAGTCAGACTAAAAATTACCCAGAACTTAAGGTTCAGACTTAATTGTAATTGGTTTTATTTTTACTACAATTTTTTTCAGGGACTTAAAATTTATTGAGAACAAAAAACGAAGAAAATCTGTTGAAAAATTGATATTTTTTCCTTGTCGAACATAGGGGAAGAAGATGCATCATTTGTAAAACACGTATATGACAAAACAAAACGATTGTGATAATAATCACAGTTAGTTCAATTAAACCAATGTCATCCAGAATTTATTCAAGTTACAGAAAATCACTGAACTTTTATCTTTACCAAACAGTAGTTAATTGTTCTGCAAATGCACAAAATTTATGCTAAGGATATTTCACAAAACCCAAGACACTTTTACTATTTTTTTTTTACCACTGCTCTCAATCAAATGATTTATTACGTAGTACGGAATAAAATAGGCATGTAATGTTGGTAATGCGATCCTCGAATATACGTTTTAACGTCAATCTGTTTCGATATTTTGAATGATGTAGTTTGCAGAGAAAGGGATAAAAGCAAAATAAAACTATACGAAAAAATTTAATTGGTAATTTCTTATCGTGAACTATCAATTTAGATATCTTTAGTACGTTATAAGTTGATCGTAATGTAACAGTTTCGTGTGGCTACAAAAGATGTATTAATTTTATGTTCGGAAAATATCAGAGTAAAGTTTTAAAATACAAATGTTGATTGATGTTACTAGCATTTACATAACAGTACCATAGTTCAAAAATTGTTACGAACATTAACATTCTTTCTCCATTTAACTGTTTGAATATATCATCAGATGTATTGATACTTCTGATACTAAAGCACTAATATTGTATATAGTTCTATCCTCTTGATCCACTGTCTCCTGTAAACATTTTAACGACCTTTCTTCTAGAATATGTAGTAGCAAAAAGAGGATTCACAAATCACAACTCCCCTATAGGTTTTGATTCTTTTATACTTTAAATAATATAAACTGATGATCACATTTTGGTATTACGATGACGACGTTTAGACTATTTTTGCATGGATCAACATAAAATCTGAATAACTCGAACGCTAGTGATCGCGTTAGGATGAATGTAGGTACTGTTTTAGGACAATCCATTAGGGTCCAAAAGTGTGAGGCACAGACGTATTCCAGTTTAGAATGATTAGAAACGATTACGTCAAAGTACTGAAGGAAACAATAATTCGGAATTTCCCGATTATTCTGAAACACAGGACAGAAATTAGTTGCAGTGCAACTGTATTGTGAGTAACGAATGCTAATCGGTTAAAACATTTTAGACTTCCTTCGAACATGCAATGCCAAATAGGACTTTATAGCCCTATGAGATCTCAAATTTGCCCAATTTATCTTGTACAGCATGATGTTAAACAACGAATGACACAATTTATTTATTAACGAGTATGGAATTATTGGCCGAGAGACATCGATGATGAGCTCGGCCGTCTGACAGATTTTCAACTGGCCGCGTAATCCACTTCTATTGTGATCACATAACCTAAACCTGTAATCTACCACGGTAGACTTAGTCTGAATCCGAATCATCGTAGCTTTCTAGTGTAACTTGTAAACTCGAAGCAAACTTTCCGAGAGACCCATAATTCTCGCTAAAACCGGAATTCCTCGGCGAATTATTTGACCACGACCATACACTTAATCAAACATAGGTCATTTATTCCGTAACGAGTTCTTTGGATTTATTATTAACCACTGAACTAGTTTCTGGCTGACAATTCATGTGGTCATCAACGAGTTAGACCCAGTCGTTGGATACGAATAAAAAAATAAAAAAATAAAAATTAGGATTCCAACCCCATGTCCTGTCATCCATAATTAAGTTTTTGTCAATTTTTGCAAACTTGTACTGGCGAATGACTGACTATATTTTCGTTTTGTTCCAGTATTTCACGAGCAGAACATAAGCCATTTCTAATGACTCCAACATTAATGATGGAAGAATAGATTGTATTTATTATATACGGAGAAAGCGCTATGATAGCCGTTCTGCATACGAGACTTTGGCTTGTAAATCGAGTAACCAGCACTTACAAAGCCATAGGTTCTGTAGTAAGAATATCTGGAATGTTATTCATGAAAAAAGAATTTATCTTTACAGTTTACAGTGTTTTCTGCAGAGGATTGAACAGTTCATAAGGGCCCTTTAAACTGATATCGGTAACATTCGGGCGTCACATTCTGGAGGATTTGGGTTCAATTCATGATTTTAGTTTTCACTGTTTTTTCCTAACCATTCTACGCGAATGATGAAATAGTTCCTGAAAAAGATCATGACTGATTTCCTTTTCCTTCCTTGACAAGAAGCCTTTGTTGACTGTAGTTATGTCGATGGATTGAAAGCTCTAATCAATAAAGGAGTGTTATCGCCAACTTTGTATTTGCGATCCTCTAGTTTCATGACATATTCCTATTTGCTGAGGCTAAGTGTAATGTAACATTAATCATATAGCCTACTTGTATACCATAATCAATTCATTTTAAGTTGGGAAGATACTGACTGCTCGATGGTGGCCTTTGATATAGACTACGTTTCGCTATATACATGCTCCTGTATGATGGGTATTAATTACAACTTCGAAATTAACAACGGTTGTAAAAGATATGATTTGTGAAATGTTCTGATTTAAGTGGGTTGGATATTTCCAACTGAGTTCAAGTATGGAGTCACCTTGTTCGCGTAATACTGGCCGCAGCTTAGGAAATACTCGTAGATATCACCTTCAAAACTTTCAAAATGGTCTATGTAAATATGTTACCACCTTGCTGACGTCAATGTAAGGCAGTTTTGAAAACTTCTGTAAGGTACACACGATCACATCGAACATTCAGGTGCTTCATCCACAAGGTGAGTGAATCGAAAGGCCCTTGGTTCGAATGCCGGTTTCGGCAAGGATTTAAGGTGCTATCAACACGTCCTTCACGTCTATGATAGGTGCCCCGTTAAAACTATGTCACTTCGAGGAATTACTTTCATTAAGGTCCTCTGGCTGTTCTTCGCCGCTTCTTTGGTGCTTCCATGTCCTGTTCTAGGAACAGCACTGTAATCTCTGACTAAAACGACAGAAGGTAGCAAATCGTGTATTCAGAGAGCATATATACAGGTCCATATTTATCTGGCGGCGAAATGAAACAGCATGATCTATTTAATGGTGATATATTGCGCGCGTTAGGCTCACAAGAATCATAATACAGTTGTGTTATTAGAAAATATGAACAATGAGGCTGTAAACCAAACATCATAACAATGAACATGGAGAAGAAGACAAGAGAGTATGCTTAACTCAATCATGGTTGCATGATATCTTCATTGATCACTTCTCCCAGACCTCAAGACGTTGATCTCTGCAAGAATAGTACCAAGAAAGATTCCCTTCTGCCCTTGAAAGATTTCGGCTCCCTTTATTTTTGGCGGGCAATATTTTTCTGCTTATCGGCTGATCTTTTTCATCGGATTTGCTGCTGCTGGGATTAACCGAGTCAACATAAAAGAAAGAAATCAGTTTCACGATATATCGTCGTGGAAAGTTCCATTCAATATATGAGGGAAGCTCACCATTCGCCCAGTAATTTACTCGAAATCCTACAGCTGACCATTGGTTCGCAACGATCTTGGGTCCAAGACAGATATTTATTAACATCGTTGAGATCATGTTGCTATAAAGCTGTTAAACATGGTCCTTAAGGCATTTAACAAGCTAAAGCATCAGAAAATGATAGAAATGTTAAAAACCATTGGCTTAGACCTAAGAATTATTGTTGATTGTGTTAGAACCTGTCTGCTTACGTCAGACTAAGGGAGGAAATACAGATGAAGTAAAAATTCTTCGTGGTGTAAGAAAAGGTTGTATACTCCTTATTATTTAACTTCTATTCAGAGTATATCTCTAGGGAGGTATTGATTGATGTGGATATGGGAGTGCTATTGAATGGAAACTGGATAAACAACATTCGCTACGCGGATGGCACAGTCATCTTTACTGACAGTGAGGAAGGTTTACAATATCTTATGGATAGAATGTCGCAAAGCAGCCATAAATACGGACTTGATATTACTACAAATAAGACAGAAGTAATAGTCATTTGCAAAAACAACAATCATAATGCCATCTTATAATCAACCAGAAGACCACTGAATGCGTATCAAGGTATAAGCATCTTGGCACCAAAGTAAATAGCCAGTGGCATCCATCTCATGAAGTAAAGTTACTTTGGCGTTGAAATGCAGACATTAACGGAAACAATAAGTAAAAATATAGATGCTTTTGAAATGTGGCTGTATCAAAGAATGTTGAGGATACCATGGACATACCACACCACAAATGCTGAAGTGCTCCGCAAAATGAAAAATAATATGGAAATACTGACCACCATAAAAACACGGAAGCTCCAGTAACTTGGTCACATCATGAGTAACAATAGCCGTTAAGAACTACTGCAGTCTGTTCTCCTAGGTAAAATACCAGGAGAGAGAACTGCTGGTAAGAGAACAACTTCTTGGCTAAGAAACTAGGATCTCCATGACAACTTCAGAGCTAATCCGTGCATCAGCTAACACAGATAAGAGCGCCAAGATGGTTGCCGACATCCGGAACGGATAGGAATCAGAAGAAGAAGAAGAAACTGCCTTCATTGTCTCTCGGATAGTAATATAATTTGTATATACCCTTCATCATGACGTCCATTCCGGTTCTGTAGCAGAATCAAGTTGCTCGTATATCTGGGCTTTCGTGTCTATCATAAAAAGGTTGTTTCACTATTATTTAAATTTACTGGCAATTTCTACACTGTATGTGAATTGCATTGTCGTTAACGCTGTTTCGTTAACACAAATTCTCGTTTAGTATCAAAAGTAATAGTTTCATCGTTTGTGTGCTGTGTAATGTTACACGAACAATCTGAGGAAACTTATAACCGGCAGCGTAGAGTTTAGTACATTAACCTTTTGGATCAAATCAAACAAATGCTAGGATATAATAAATACATAAGAAGCAGATGTGACTTCGTGACCCAATTGCCAAAATCTATTAAAAATTACTTGAACAAGTTACACAGAAAACAAAAAAGCGGGATTTTGTTAATGAACTAAATCTGATATGTAATAACACGTTGTTATTTTCATTGAACTATCAATCATTCATTCCGCCTACTAGTAGCGGCCATGTAACAATTGGTGTATTGTGTGAGAGATACCTGGCGTCACATCTTAAAAGAATGCTGAATTTTCGTAGAGTATCACAATTTGAGGCGTTCCATGTTCATAAGTTGTCTTAAACTCGTGTATCCAAGCTGTCAGAAAGTCTATAAAAAATAATTTTTTTCCTCACTTTGCATCAGTTTTTCACTCGATGGAAAAATTAACGTGTACTACTTCTTATTTGCAATACTACGTTCACCCTATTATACTGAAATGACGACACAAAAGAATAAGTACTGTCTTAATTTCTGGTGGTGTTTTGGTTTCTTTTTACTTCTCAAATAAAACGACTCGAGTTTGAAACTGTCCTATAGACAAACCTGGAACGTTTACAGAGAATAATCTTGAACTCTGCAATGTGCCCAGTGCATAGTGCTACCATCCAGTCAGGAAAATAAAATGTCTGTAATTTTAAATACAGAAACACCGAAAAATAAAGACAACCTCATATGGAGAACTACCACGAAAACTAATTGATTTATAACACAACGAAAGGCACTGTTTACGTTTTATTTTTATCGCTGATTATTTAAACAACTTTTTTGCAAAAAAAGATTGTAAGACTTATTTGAATAAGGCCTACCTCAGAATCATTTGCAGAAACGTTTTTTGTAATCTTTTTAGTGTCCTAAATGAATGACCAAGTGCTCCTTTTACAATCAGCTCTAATTCTCAAAGTAACTAAAATTCAGCGAAGTTAAATCACTAAAACAGGCTGGACTCAACACAATAATGATCTGTTTATTTATTTATTAATTTAATTGCGATGGAGCTAACGCTCCGGTGAAAATTCCCCTATTAATCTATTTTTTAAAATTAACTTTTATAATTGGAGTGTTAAATTCTCCCCCCTTTTGCTTTTCCGATTTAAAAATTTTAATTTTAAAAACCTTAAGCTGGTAAATTATTCATCACTTCACTTGATAGTTTGTTCCAATCCCGGACACCGTTAGCAACAAAAGAAATTTTTCCACTCTCTTATACATGAAATCGAACGCCAGCTTATGGTCATGGTAGTCTTTCCTCTTCCATGCACTATTCCGAATTCTTTGACCAATATCCCTCCAAGCCCCATCACCAACATATGCCCTGTACTGTACATTCCAAGCACTCTTTTCACCCTCCTCCTTTCCTCCAATGACTCCCAATCCAGCTCCTTTATCAAATCGGTTACTGACTGGGTCCTGCGATAATTTTCACAAACAAATATAGCTGCTCTTCTTTGCATTCCTGTATTTGATAACCAAAATTTGGGTCCCAAAATACACCACCATATTCAACCAATGGTCTGACCAAAGTTTTGTAACTCAATTCACTAACCCTTCAGAATGGGCACTGCCTCGGGGTCCACAACCTCACCGATGATGCGGTTGCTGTTCAGATAGTGCTCAGTAGGTAGTAGGTAGGAGGCGAGTTCGCATGTTATAGCCAATGGCGTCTCAGATCATCGCACTTAGCATTTGTCGGTTAGGGAGCGTCCATATACTATGTAGCCCCATTTTGGCCTCCTCTAAAACCACCCTCTATCCCACATAGCGTGACGTGGATTTGCATCTAACTCACCCCCCACTTCCACCGCGTGGCAAGTAGTATTTTCCCTATTGATTTTTTGTACTGATTTCTCTCATCATGCTATCCTAAATTACATACAAAGATAATTAAATGACGGAAATAAATATTCACAGACTGTTGTGTGTTCTGTACATTATTTTAACTGTGACAAATAATATGAATAAAAAGCTACTTGGCTTGGCTCCAAACCCCCTCTCCCCCTCACGTAGCCTATCGTAGCTTTCTACTGAACCCCTCTCCCCTCCCCCCTCCTTTCACCGAGTGACAGACATTCACTTATGTCGCTCAACGATGTAGTCTGCCCGATTACGTACAACACGGTAGCGTCTAACACGTACGCGGCCATCACTATGGTTCAAGTTAAAGTGTGACATCTGAAAAACACTAAATTTTGCCACTCAGCACTTCAGTGAGGACGTTCGCGTGCCCAATGCAGTCTGAGGCGTGGGTGGTTTCTGGTCACTGGAAGCTGACGCAATGTCATGCGCGCCGACGCGACAGTCCAAACCTCAGCATACGGTGACGAATCGTGGACACAGACATGGCCATAACCGTTGCAGTGCTACATGTCGAGCAAACACTGTGGACGAAGCTGTTCTGTCGGTTATGGTCATGCGGACTAGGCGGCGGTCATACTGCGCTGTGGTAACTCTGTGTGGTCCAGTACCCGCTCATCGCGGTGTACGACGCTCTCCTATATACTGGTTCCACATACGCATCACTGTCGTGCCAGCGTTTCCTGTCCGAGCCGCAGTGTCACTGTACGACAGGACCGTTCCCTGGAAACTAATCATTCTCTCACGTTCGAACTCACTCGCATGCTGTATTGCAAACTTTGACGTGGGAAAGGCATACGGGCAATTGTTTGCACACTTCTACTTCTTTTGACGGCTCAGCGCCGATTGAGAGTGGCGTAACATCGACTTCTCCGGTCACAGAAAAGGGGACATGCCATCTCTCTGCAGTATTAATTACAGTTGTTCTCCTTCTTCGATTTTCGAGTGATTCAGATCATTACTTCTGAGTGTTGCAATTTGCATTCGCTTGGAGTGCTTTGGGGAAACCATGGAATTTTCGCAGACAGTAATGTATCATTATAGCAGTAAGTAAACTAAATATATGTGGGCTTTGATAGGATAACAGTGTTTCAAATTTCCACTTATTACACCCCAGTCGTAGCAGTTTAACATAGTACCCGAACCTCTGTTACACAAGCAATTTTTTCTTATCTGGCACAGCTAGTTGTTCTTAAATTGATATACATTTATTATTTCCAGCTGTTTACCCTTTCGTGCACCATTTCAGATTCGATCACTTAGTTTCAGAAGTGTAGTTTACACAGATTCATCAAATATGAAAACGATTCTAAAGCAAGTTTCTGAGCTATTTATGCCCGTACAGCCTATTGATTTGAAGCCATCATTCTTGGTATTAATCTTGAAACGATTTTGCATAAATATAATCCCTTTTTAATAATAAACTAGCGGACAGTGAGGGAAACGTCACTGTTGATTCTCAAGATATCAGAGACGCATGGAAGAGATGTGCAGATAGCTGTTTTTATTAGTATTATCATTAATTTAATTGGGGCTGGAGCACACGCTTCGGTGGTGATTCCCTGTCATCCAATTACCTCTTTTTATTTTATATTTTTAAATTATGTTATGTAATTTGAGTGTTAAATCCCTCCTCCTCTACTGTTCTAAGATAGTTGTCCGGAACGTCCACAGTCTGAACGAGAAACAGAATCAAGTATATCACTGAATGAAATACAAGCTATACTAAAAGCAATAAAGTATGTTATAGCTTCAGGTCGTGAATAAATGCAGAATTTTTTTTAAACGCCTTGAATAAATGATTGATCTCAATGTTCAATGAAACCGACGACTATGGCTCAAATCAAAGTTTGTTACACAATCCAAACTGTTATTAATACACATAAGACAAATGTAATGATCATTGGCGAAAACAACAATTCCCAATGTCACGTTATGATTAACCAGAAGATCATTGAATGTGTATGAAGATGTACGTATCTCGGCACTACAGTAAATAGCCAATGGGATCCATCTGATGAAGTGAAGTCGCGTACTGGTAAAACCGGTGTTACTTTCAATAAAATGAACAATCTTTTTAAAATCAGTGATTTATCAGTTATTACAAAGACGAGACTTCCGCGCTGCTATGTTCTCTGTGCTTCTGTATGGCGGTGAAGTGTGGACATAAACACAAAAAAGTCAGTAAAAGTTAGAGGTTTTTGAAATGTGGATCTGTCGAATAATGTTGAGGACACCATGGATAGACCACGCTACTGATGCTGAAGCGCTGCGAAAAAGTGGAAAAAAGATCAAAACAGAACCTTAAGTACCTTGACCACATCAAGAGGAATGCTAGCCGTCACCAACTCCTACAGTCTATTTAGAGGGGAAAATACCAAGAAAGAGAAATGCTGGTAGGAAAAGAAATTCCTAGTTAACAAAATCTGAGAACCTGGACTTCAAACACAACTACCGAGATATTCTGAATATCAGAGACATGACAACCAAGTTGGTTGCCGACATCCGGAACGGACAGGGACCAGAAGAAGAAGAATGCTTGTCTATACTCTTAACTACTCACTCTACTTGCCGCACTAATTTCAGCAGCAGTTATTCGTGTGTTTTCGTGAATAAAGTCTTAGATTTATTGTCTACGGCGTGATATTTGTTCTGGGACGACGTGCTCGAGTGGGGTTGGAAACTACTGCATGACCTTTACGAAACATCTTAAGTCACTTGTAACTTTGAGGTTTCGAAGGTATATCATTGCTGAACTGTACGCACCATCTGCCCGAAATTTCTGCTGGTTTAAAAATTTCTTGAAAGAAAAATTAATAATTATACGTTGACACATTAGTCACCGCAATAATAACTAAACAAGCGACTTATAAGCAAGATCAGATTCATGAAACCGTTAATACAGAAAGCTACTCCCTTTGAACCTTCAGACTAGCGAACCATAAAATTATTACATCCCAGTGGAAATCATCTCGAATTTCACAAACCTGGCCAACACTCTTTAGTCAAGATGATAAAATTGCATACGGAAACCGGATGAGAAGTAGCTGAACTTGCGAGACGGTCTTAACTCTCTTTGATTTTATTAAAGTTCTTGGTCTTACGTTCTTTAGTTAAAAAGTAGAGCTGGACAGCCTAAATCACATGGATGGCTCCCATTAAGCTTATCAGTGCACTTGCAGAGTTAGGACAGAGCCTGTATTACCATTAACAGGGTCGAACATAGATTCGAACATACCTTCCAAGAAGAACCGAGTCAAACGTCCATAATCAGCAAAGACGTTCGCAACCAGACTCTCGCTGCATCCCAGGACTGATAGCGTTGCCGGCGTAGTCTCTTCGCTGAACAACGATATCAATCGTGTTTTCGTGGGAAGGACTCGTCTCTTGCCATTAACCATGCGGAGGAAAAATTAGTATAAAATTTTAGCTTCTTAAATAAACATCACGTTGCACTATTGGTTTTCTTAGTCACTATGCGTCTCATATCCGCAATGCACCTTCCCACTGGTCGGCCGAAATTGCGCCAAGCTTACTTTTCTAAGAATAACTCCCATCTTTATTCTGTATAGGCATCTCGCAGACCACTCTTGGCATTTTCCACTCAGATGCTGGTTTGTATAGACTACCTTTGTAAGTAGTGAGGCGTCCCTGTCCCTCATACTGTCAAATAAGCATGTGTAAACCGAAGAAAAGCTAAGAGAATAAAATGACAAGAAAGGGAAATGTAACTCATAATGAGAAAAATAATTATTTTTTCAGGGAATTCCAAGCTTTTGAGGGAACAGAACTGGTTAAAGTAAAATCTCACACTGTCTTCCACGACCTCAGAACTAAAATCGAGATGACTTCCATTTCTTCACATATGCTCACCGTCCTGTAAGTAGTTCAAATATAAGGTGATCCGATTCGGATTTTCATTATGAGGAAAACTCCTCCTTTTCATCACAATCCTTCATTCAGTGCATAAAAAGTCGCTCTATTCATAAAAATACGTGGCATGTCAAAATAACTTTTTAAGATGTTTATAAGCGTGAACCTTTTTACGTTACTTATATGCTTAATACACAGTAGACATACAGAAATCAAGAGAGAACTGACCATCACATCTGATCTCGTACTCCTTGCCGCAATGTAATAGTAGGAACACATATTCGCTTATAGTGTGAATAAGGAACGAAACCAAGAGGGATCATCGGACCCAACATACAAATATTGAACAAGAGATTGGCTGTGTAGGCTTGGGTAGTACTCAAACAGTGCTCTTACTTTTGTTCTCATACAATGGCACTGTAACCAGAGCATGCGCTTATACATAACAGGCCTAATTGACTCTCAATACTCAATGTCAAATAGCAACCTCTAACTACATCGAATAGTCATAAACGTGAAATATAAATATAATTTTCGTGACGTCAGATAGTTGTTCAGAAATGGAAAGAACGTTTCAGAGAACCGCTAAATGAAAGCTAAGCTGAATACTTTTTATACCATCCTATTCAGCGCTAGGAATTTAAGGAATGCGAATAACACGCTAGCAGTGAGTACAACGAAGATAGTGAGTAGTCGGAAGAAGGGTATGAAACGAAGAGAATCCTGCAGGGAAATTTTTAAAGAGCTAAACATATTGACTCTACCGTCTATATATTTATTTGAGTGCATCTGCTTCCTGAAATAACATCAGGAATATGCTATGCTAAGTAAGGAAATACATAAATATAAAACAAGGAATAGGGACGATTTTCTTATAGAGTGGCATAAGAAAGCTCTATACCAAAATAGTGTACCAACCTAAAATTCGGTACAACTCTCTTCCTGAAGACATAAAACAAATATCAAGTTTACATAATTTTAAATATAAGCTGAAAAAATTGTAATTAGTCAATAGTTTCTATAGTGTCAACGAATCTATGAACCAACAAAAAATGAACAAACAAGATTGAATTATTTTGTTTTGTAACTTGTAAAATATCAAAGGATTCGTTTTACTACAGTTAAATAGATGTATTTCATATGCTGCTTGCATTGACTGTGCAATTTTAATTATGATAGTTATATTAATGATATATATTCCTGAATTGTGTGAAAACTTATATTGTAATGCTTATTGCAATTACTGATGACTTATCCTATGTCATAAAATATGACTTCATGGATCAAATAAAATACCAAGTGCGACGCTTGTGGAACGAAAATTACATCAGAGAAAAACATAAAGAGCCATATAAAATGAAACGAGACAGACGCAAAAATGGAAAGACAGGAGGTAAAATAAAATAAGTGATTTAAAAATAAGATATGATGCGGATGTCGTAAATAAAAATAACGATTGTTATGTGCAAAAGGAATTAAGCCACAAGTAAAAGAAAAAATAACAATTTATATAAAAAGTAGGTCTTAACTAGACAGCAATACAAAACAAGTTCTAAATATCGACCGCTTGTTTTTAATTTACAAAAAAAAGTTATTATAGACTAACAGTGCAGTGTCATTTTTTGATCTGTTTCGTTTTAAACGCATTCGAAATTTGTCATGATGCTTACGCTGATCCAAACAATCAAACATATGTAGTTCCGTATTGCTACTGTTAACATAAATTCAGCGACATTCGCTTGCACAGACTGCTACGAAATTCGTATCTTAATCAACGTTAATAACGATTGCATCTCCCAAGGGTTTAATCAGATCAAGCTGTTAAACGCCAGCAGGACTGTATCGATTTTGTCCATGATCCGTGATATGATGAAAGCACAGACGCATATGCAGCCACGTTCACATGTTTTGCATACCAGATTGTGGACAGCTAAGTGATAAAAAAGAAATTTCGTCTTTCTGACATTAACATATATAATGAAATAGTCACAATCTCGTAAAAATAATGTCTTTGGAAGAACTGTGACTTTACCCGCGTATGGTTGCTATGAAATCATCACAGGTGTACTGCCGGAATGCGTTGAAAACCAGGCTTTAAATAAATTCCTGGCATATCTTAACGAAATTCATACCAACATATACAGTTTTCGATGGAAGCGGAAAAGGTCGGTTGCCGTAGATCTCCTTGATATCTTAATTGAACGGAAGACCCGACTAGTGTGGCTCATTGCGCTGAAGCTCCGTGCACAGTATCGGGGAGGTACAACGGGACCGGGCACGAACCAAGGACCCCACGTATTGATTGCTGTTTTTAGGCTTTTTTCCGATGTCATCTATGTGAATACTGGGTCAGTCTCTAATCTTCGCCTCCTAACTACACATTTCGGAAACGAAAATTCACTTATCATACAGAACATACAAAATAGGCTATTTGACACTATTGAAAATATATTACAAATTGTAGTTATTCGCATAGATTAATGCTTGCGGAAGCTATTCTTGTTAAATTTGAAAAGAAAGGTGGATTGTTTTTGATAAAAAAAAGCGAAATAAAAATCAGATTTTTCTTGTCTCTTGTCACGTCACAGCAAACGCTCTGGGTTTGGAGATCGCTTTAGTGACGTCACCTGCCTGTAGGCACTGCGGCTGTATATGGAACGTTTCACACTATCCAAGTTTTCAACTATTTGTTACTCGTTATCTCTTGTTACTAAAGAGATTTTGTGATGAATATAAAATGAAGAACAATTTGTAGAAGCATGCAGCGAAAAACTACCGAAAATTATTTGTCGAGCTAGCTATATAAACAACCACTAACTTTTATTCTACGGAGCTTGAAAATGTAATAACTTCAATTCGTTACTCAGAGGATGGCAACATAAGAATTTCCTCCAATGGATTAGGTATGCCCGGTTAGAAACAAAGTTTGTAAGACTATTACAGTAACTACAATAGTCCCATGCCCTCAAATCTGTAAGTCGCCTTTAAATGATTGCAGACAGAGGTGTATTCGAGGGAGCAGCTAATCTTAAATACGATTGGCGGCTGCGATGCAACATAAATTTGAGAAAGAACTTCAATCTCCCGCAATTCAAATCATCATCACAGAAAAAGGAAAGGTTTCTATTTCTTAAGTACCGACAGAAAAAATTTAATACTCTGAGACTTTATTTCAAACTGTCCTTTCTCCACCGCCCGGATATGTAAATTTAAAGATAAATTATCAGAAGATTCCCGCCACCACAAACTTCCAAAAACTTCACAGCACATTTGAAATTTTCTATAAGTTACTTTTCTGAATAAGTAGGTCAGGGTAGTGTTATCAAATCAGACTTGTTCCCTTCAAATTTATTTACACTCATTTCCTTCTACATGTACCCTCGAAACCATGTCAGTCTATTGCACAACTAGACACTTCAACCTTAACTGAAACAAAACTCCTTAATGCAAATATATTTCGCTGTTGAAAACTTACACAAATTTAACATTAAAATCGCTTGGCTGTATCGTCTCTACGGGACACTTTATACTGTCATTGCACTTTCAAAACCAAATAATGATCTATTGAGACTGCAGACACCGAGCGTGGCAGTGTAACGGTTAGCGTTCTCGCCTCGCATTCGGGAGGACGGCGGTTCGAATCCCCGTCCGGGCATCCAGATTTGGGTTTTCCATGGTTTCCCAAATCACTCCAGGCAAATGCCGGGATGCTTCCTTCAAAAGGCCATGGCTGAATTCCTTCCCATTCTTTGCCCCCCATCCTTTCCCGTCTCTAAAGACCTCGCTGTTGAGAGACGTAAAGCAGTTAAAAAAAAAAGAGACTGCAGACAAAATATTCTGTGCCCTTGCTAAACCTTCTCAGCGACTTACGGCACTTTTTACACCACTCGGCCAATTTCACTTACTTCAAAATAAACGTTGATCAGATTTCAGATACCAAACAACAAAAACTAACAATGTTTAACTCCAGCTGAAATCTGTAGGTTTCTTCACTCCTCTCCTGGGGGCGGAACATACGTGTCTCCTCACATTCGGCTATGGAAAGCGACCCTCTTAGCAGCTCACCCCTATTTATAGACATCTCACAGTTTCGGGATATGATACAACCCAGTCGACGCCTCCATAAGATGCCGTTCTTCCACTAAGCATCGGTGGTGCAACTTTTTCCCTTCGAGCTTCTCAAATTATTGCGCCACACTCTAAAACAGAATGATATGGCCCAAAAACTTCCAAACTACCGTAACGTTACAAGTTCCTGCGCCCCCCTTTTATCCTGATAGAAACTGTCCATGTGTAGCAAATGTGCATGCTGTCCTTGCTGACCGAATCTGATGGGAAAAAAGAAAGAAAAAAATAATGGAAGGCGGACGGAACGTCAGGACACAGTGTGCATAGGGAACCGACCCAATGTATCGGTATGTGGGAGCAACGAGTTTTCGTCATCCTGTGTAGCGTAGCACTATGTTAAGTACCCCTGATCATCCTGCGGTGTCTGCTTTCAAGGAAAGTAAATTCTCGATCATACTGTTCTAACAACAACAAAATGTTATCAAGTTTGAATATTATTAATGATTATGAATCTTAAGCTAGTCACATGACATATTACTGGACTTAATAGGATCAGTGAAAAGTGAGTGCACAATTTATTAAAACTTGAGCAAACATGAAGTTTATTTTATTAATATATGAACAATTACTCATTGTGAAATGTCGAATTGATTTTTAGAAACTTAAAGTGATTTGAGATTTCTCAGGGTCGTTTACAGGGTAGAACTGATTGCATAAGCCTTCGTCGCGAACGAAGATTTACCGTTTCGCCAATGGTGAGGTCAGACGATCAACGCAAACCAGAATAGCGCCGCAGGGGTCGTCCGCGCAGACAGCTTTCTCGAATGCCGGGGCGTTTTGACTTCTTCCCCAGGCCGCGTCGTTCACCTCCCGTCTCGTACAGTGGTCAGGACTCAACTTGCCGCTGCACCAGAATCAGAATGTTCCTTCATCCGTTCCTCTGCTCCGAGGAAAACTTTGTCCCCTCCACATTGCGATGTGGCTTATAATATTCGGCGAATCACAGTTCTGCCCGCGAAGATGACCTCTTCTCGTAGGATCAACAGATAAACAAAAAACATCAAACCGTTGATAAATTGTTGGTGAGCTTCTTCAGTGCCTGGATCGTCCCCCACCCCTCTTCGAGCGCGCCACTTTACTGGGAAACAGCACTAAGGACTTTTTTTCGATCAAAGGCACTAGTTAACGGCACTTTGCGGTCTCTTCCGAAACTTGCCAAAATGAAAAGCGAACCTTAGTTATTTATGATGGGCAATAAATCCATTGAATACGCAAGCCAGGTAGAAGGTTTAGTCACCCACTGGACGTGTAAATCTGCGCACTTTGTTCCGTCACGTAGCAGTGTTTGAATAGCCAACATCTCGCAGATACTGTACGAACACTCGGTGCCTAATAACACTGACAGACTATGTACTTATTAATTCATTACAATACTGTCAAAACAATTTCTGACAAAGACTCCTACCACAGGAGGTAGAATACCTAAGAGCTGCAGTCAGGTGGTACACCACGAGGTTGCTGCGAAGGGAAAAGATACGAAACTGCCTCCGTTCTATTAGGGATGATCTATGCCTAAGAAAAATGCTTTACCGTGCTTTTCCGTATTGTTTTGTGTAATGACTAGTGTCTCGACTGGAATTTTTACGGTCTTAAAAACTGACCTTCACCTCTGGTAAAGTCTTGCTTTATCACTTGAAGTACGCTTGGACGCTCCGTGCTTGGGATTCGACGTAAAACTGTAGGTCCGCTGTATCTGGTATGATTAGCAGATTAGGTTAGGATAGCCACGACAGAGGCGCTTCCGCGGAAAATCAGGGTCTCCCGACCAACAATACCATACGCCCTTTTTTCTTCCTTTAAGGTACAGATTTCTTTGAAAACTCATTTTTTTTCTCTGTTTTTCTCTTCATCTCCACTTATCTCCCTCCAATCTGTCCATTATGTAACGTCTGGTACCTTCTTCCTCCTCTTTTACCCTTCACAATTCCTTTCACTGCACCTTCTAGCAAAGATTCAGTTTGTGCAATGTGCTCAGACAATTCATACCTTCTCCTGAACTTGGCTAATTCACATCTTCTTCCTGTACTTGGCTGTCCTTATCTTTTTTCACTTTGGCTTCACCATACTTACTCGTTTCGCACCCTATTCTCACATTTCGCGCATTCCATTTTGTTTATATTCACTTCTCTAGAATTTCTTTTCTCAGTTCCTTCAAGTCCATGCCACAGCGGCAATCCGCACTCTTTCCCAATTACTTATTCAGAGGTCCATATAGTACTTTTACCCTAAAAGGCCTTACTTTTATTTACGATGTCCACATAATATATTTAAATAGATTTTATCACCTCTCTTTCCATTTTTGCGTCTGCCTTCTTTCCTTTTGTATAGCGCTTTTGTTTTTCTCTTTATAACTATCGTTCCACAAGCCTCGCATTTGGTGTTAAAGTTTTCTGACTGCTCCACTACATCTGTTATATTCACGGTCATCATTTCATCTGCAATCCTTTTATATTCCTTTCTCTTTCAATCCTGCATAAGATGATGTAAAAAGTATTAAACATAGCTTTCACTTACCGGTTCTGCAAAAACAATCTTTCTGTTTCTCTGTGAAACAAACTCGAACAATAAACGGACGTGGCGAAAATTTGTACTCGATGTCATTAAAGGTAGATATTTACATTTCTATATTAAAGGATTCTTACTAGACCTTTTCTACATAAGCTTATGCTGTGGATACACTGCCGATGTACGAGAACAAAACTATTAAGTTGGTATTACTGATTAACGATGTATCGCAATAGCGTAGTAATTATGTCGAGGAAATTTTCATTTAAGTTACTTAAGTCCGTGTTTCGTGTGTGGTTTTTTTGCTTTTGCAGCTGTAACATACCCCCATTTTGTTTATTGCATAGCTGATCTTAGCTGTAATTTTTGCTATTTAAATTTAATTTGCAAATAGAATACGTCATATTAAGGAGATTATTATATTACCACTTTTTCTTACCTAAGTTCTTTAATTTTTTTTTTATAATTCCCTTCAGTATTTCACTCAACAATATGCATGGTTTCGCATCCCAAAACAATTTCTATAACTATGTAGTTATGAGGTTCTGTGTTGATAAAGATGAGGTTGTGAATACTGCGGAGGGTCAGAAACTAAACACTTGCAGGTTTATATCCAATAGGGGGGGAAAACAGTACACGCAGAATTTAACCTGAATTTACCTCGCGGGTCGATATTCCAAACGAGCACAGTAACTTTCTAACGACCTCGTAAGCTGTAAACATGACTGTTCCTGCAATAAAATTAGCGAGGACAAGTGTAAATTTGTCTGCTAGGCGACCCGGCATAGCAGCGACGTGTGAGAAAGGGCTGAGCGCATTAAGCAGCGGCAACCGGCGCACAATTCAGAGGGGAATCTGGATGAGGGATGTGTGGGGGCGCTACTGAAAGAAATTAAAAAGGGGCCGGACAGATATTCCCCCTTTCCCCAGGACACGCCCTTCGCGGAGGGCCCGGACACGCCCCCCGCGTTCATTGGCCGACCGAGGGCGGGGGTGGGGGGAGTGGTGGCGGGGGCGTTGACCAGATGCAGTTCTGCATGTGTGTACAGAGATACTTATTGATTTGAAACCGCTTCCACAACGCGAAGTACACGGTCAACAAGTAGGTCTAGGGAATACAGCAGAAGGAAAGGGCTCTTTTTTCTTTGTCCATAACAGTGGACAAGCAAAAAAAATTGTGTATAAAAAATATTTTTGACAGAGTGATGTAAAAACATTGTACATGTATATACAATGAAATGACAAGTGATAATTTCCTGTTTCAATACAATTTATACTCAGATCGATATCTTTACAGCTATCCACTCTAACGTTATTAGAGCTAGAATGCACATAATTATGAAATTCAGGGAATTATCGGAAAGTTTGCTCCACATTATGCTACTGAAACGCGATTTCAACTTTACACCAAAAAGTCACCATTTCAGTTTTAATACTGATATCCGTTAATTTAAAATCAAACACATTTTTTTGTTCGAGCAGTAATACATGCGTATTTTGAAAGAAATGCATTTATGTGTATTTAATCATAGTTTAGCGAAAATCAAATACTCCAAAAATGGCGTTAAAACTTCTAGTATGAAGTGATTCTGTCACCAACAGCCAGAGTATTTTTTTAAGCTAAGAATTTTAATTATTTTTAATGTTAAATAGTATTTTGAGTATAATAAAAATATATCTTTTCAAATCATAGACTTCCTTTAAGTTCGTAACAGGTATCAATCGAATTAAACCTTAATAAAGAACGCCGAAGTAACTGTTTTATATGGTTTAATGCTGTGCGCGTTTCGCCTATCATCGAGACATTTACGACGAAAAAAAAAAAAAGCACGGAGTACAGCAAAGAAAGAGTTAATGTGATCATCAGAGAATACAGACACATCGCTGTGAATGACATCGCTGAAAAACTTACAGTAGGACGTAGTGCAGTGTAATACGAGTTCAAAGCTTAGGTTATCGAAAGATTTGGAAAGAAGATCATCCTTCAACAGGGTAATGGGCATCTGCATACTGCTAGAGCCACTATGGAGAAGATCAGGACATTTAGGTGGGAAACTCTTCCACATCCTCCCTGCAGTCCCGACTTGGCAAACTCCGATTAACATCTTCTCGGTTTTTTTTTTTTTTTTTAATTGGCATTCGGCCTTGTAGCCATTTAGCCAGCAACTGTGTTTCTATTATTTCTCAATTGTGTTCATAGAATCTTCACGTGTTTTTTACTATCACAAGTAACAGGACAACACAGGACGGACCCAACACTTAATTAAAACCACCCATGCCCTGGGCCGGACTCGAACCGGCGACCCCTGCAACGTGAAGCCAGCTCGCTAGCCACGCGCTCCCGGGGCCGGCATCTTTTCGGTTCTTAAGGAAAAGATTCAAAGCCAACGCTACGAGACGCTGAAAGTTATGCAACACGCAGTGCCTCAGTGTCTGCGGTCTGCTGGGACGGAATTCTGTAGTAAGGGTATTTTCAAACATGCAGAATAATGGAAAAAATTGTATGCAAAAATCTGGATAGTATATTGGAAAAGTGAAAGAAAAGTCTGTAGATTAAGATGATGTGCTTGACTTGGCTTAAGAATAAAAATGAAGATTGTTAAAAAATGTTGCTCACTATCAGTATGGCCCTCGAAGCTCCAGATATCACCAAAATCGTAGATGTAGTGAGCTGAGCATAGGTCAGGTGGCTGTGACCCTCATACTGCCTGGGTCGATACCTGCCGGTAGGTCTGACATACTGTGCATGTGGCAGAATGTTGTGTTCCCAGCAAAGTGCTCACTGTTCGGCTTGTAATGACTCCATCTTCAGAGCTTGTAGTTCGATACGTATTTTTGCAGCTGACGATGGAGGCGTAAAGGACACCAAAATAACTCAGCTCAGTTCCTCTTGCGTTCTATGAACATCCACCAGTTGAGCGATTGTGCGCATATGCTCATTGCCCCAATCGGCACTTATGATAGAGAACGACAGATTTAAATAGTAAGTACTTCAGGCAACATAGTGTAACGTCACTAATTAAATAAATCAGGTAGAATCCAATTTATATATACACTAGGAAATGAATGTTCGGAAGCAATTTTTCATTGTTTTGTATATAAGAATGAATATATTCTTCTTCTCTATTTACTCATCATTGATTTTGTCAAACTAACATTACGTAAAGTTTCACCGTACCATTTTGAGAGAAAATTTTTGCGTGAAGGTATTTCCACGAGAGAGTTTCAGTTAGATTTTTTTGCATAAATAGTACAATCAACACATCTTTGATTACATGCAGCAGTGTAGATTTTGCTTCCCTTTTGTAAGTTTTGCTGCAATCAACAAACTGCAGTTGCCCCAGTTCCGGCGGAGAAGAATGTAACGAACATCCTGACTGCTTTACGTTGTTAAGGAGACTGTGTCGGAGTTTTTCACGAATTCCACCTCAATTACTGCACGTTACACAAACAGAATAAAATATTTATCTAGTGCTTACAAAGCTCGCAGTATGATGATGCCACGCATTTCTTAGCGAACAATGGGAGTATCGTATAAACAGTTTGCTGTCAATCTATTCTCATAAGGTTACTGTTATGGAAACAAGGGCAACGAAAGAAAATGATGATGAAACCACAATACGAACTGGAGAAATCTGTAATAACTCTCAAAATTATAACTTGTTTGTGAAATCGAAGTAATTCATTTAGCTTTTGAGGTCTGAAAGTTGTTTTAAGAGGAATACGGGAAAAGACTTTCCTGAATGATATTTTCTAAAAAGTATGTTAAAATTTTTTCTGGGTAAATATAGTGTATAGGTCTAATTTCTGGAAATGTGCTACAGCTCCGAATATGGAAAATTAACAATAGTATAGCTGCGTTTAGCAAGTCTTTGATCGTGCAGATAAGAATTGCAGTAAACGACATTCTTTAACAGGCTGTTTACGAAGTTCCATGTTCTTAATGGTAGCCCTGTAGAAAAACTCTTCCCTAACATTATATATCAGAATGTAGAATATGTTGCAAAAATATCATTTTGATATTTCAGTAGGACGTGTTATAGGAATTACTGAAGCTGTATTTATTATTTTCGAAACGAACTTTTTCCAAGCGATGCTGCTTCTGTATTTTACCCGCAGTGTGTTATCAGCATTGTAAGTATGATACTGACTAATAAAATAACACAAAATTCGGTACTGAGCCACCTGTAAACCTGGTGAGGTTTTGGTTTTTATTTTTAGATTGAACGTGTTTAATTCTGATCTGTGCCTAAAGCCAACTGGGATTCTTTCAATCGACTCATGTTTCGATTCAGATTTCAGAATGTTCCGCGACAAGAACCGTGTCCGCACCAAGATTCATGTTACAGTCCTTTGCGAAAGATGACGGAGGAAGTAACTCTCTGGAATTTATCTACCTCTTTTATGTAATTAAGAATATCAAAGCAATAAACTCAATGAAAACCGACAAGAAAGATGGTGGGTTCGTAAATTATTTCATAGTTGGAATCAATGCGGCAATAATATTTTGTACACCTTAAAAATGGAAGACGGCATGATATTTAGAAATCTTTTGAGAATGTCTACAACCGATTTTGAAATTATTTTAACCAAAGCTGGTGATCAAATATAAAAGAATAGTGCCAGATTTAGGGAATATATCTCTACGGCCAACAGATTAGATGTCCCTGTTCGACTTTTAGAAAGAGGAAACTCATACACAAGCTTAATGTACAATATCAAGATATCGGAAAAGTCGGCATCCCTATTTCTTCTAGAAGTGTACAGTGTGCAAAGACATCATTCGTTCTTTGAGAGAACATATTAAGATAAATAACTAATTACTAGTAAAATATCGACTACAAAGTTGAGAGCTTTTTTTTTAGTTTACAGAAAATGAAAAACAACAAAATAAACAAAATCAGTTTTCGTTATTAGATAAACTATTAATACAAGTTCGTAAAGTGTAATGGTGATTATTTCTGTCGTATTGCTTGGAGTTATAAGTGTTGTCTAACTCAGGGTGACGAGACTCTTAACGTTGTGGTGACCGGTGAAATTCCACTTTTCATATTTTTCATCTTTCTGTGTTCGCGCCTAAATTTTCTTTCAATTTTTCCCCAATTTTCGCCGCGGACACATTGCATTAATCAGCCAAAGCCGTCAGTCTCTTGCTTTTTAATTCTCGATATCTATATTCCATGATGGACACATCCCACAAACAACAATAGAAATGCATCTCCTCAATAAACTGTAAAGATAAATCAGTACTCAACAATATAATTCTAAAAATGAATTATAAAATAATCCCAAAAACGAATTGAAGAGTGAGCCCGTGGCGGTCTCTTCAGCTTGTTCGAATTCACGACCTCACTGGCCAATGTTGCGCGACATTGAGAATCCCATATCGGACGGGACACAAAAGACGAAGAATGTACTAACCCGAAACAGACCAGATTCATAGCGACAGTGAGTGGGGGCAGCACCTGCGCAGACGAGACGCACGCGGGACTCTCCACTGACGCAAGAGTCGGCTCAAGAGTACCAATGGGTACTAGGCACTCACGAATCCTGATACTACAAAAAGCCTTACTATGTAATATTAAAATCCGATGAGCTGCAGCAGTAGTGAGGAAGCTCTGTTTTCTATTAATTCAGTCACAACCTACGGCCGGGACAGGAATTAAATTAAAAAAACTTACAATCTCTAGGATAAAGAACCTTCTTAAAAAAAAGTCTTAAGCGAAACACTGGTATAGTATAAACATAGAATTCTGTTAAGCTATATGTATGAAGCAAGCCTCCTTGGCTCAGCTGGATGCGGCACCGTGATAGTGTTCGGCAATGACGCGGAGTTAGTTGGTTTGAGTCCTGGTGGTGGAAGAAATTATCATCATTAGGACTGTTGCTTCCATCTTAGAAATCAGGAAGCAATGAAGCCACTATAGATAGTATCGAAGAGGATCTCTCAGGAACACAAAAGCCATTCTCACAGATGCTAATAATCCCTCGTCGCTGTACTCGGTCGCCATATTAGATTGTTCGTGGTTTAATTAATATGATAAATAACTAATCCACAATACATTTCACTTTAAACTTGCTTTTATTTTCATAAAACACGACGTCAACGATACTGTTTACATGAATACACACAATCCAGCGATTGTATACAACACTTCTTCCACAGACAATACGGTTCTTGGACGTCGTAAATTGAGTCGGTGAAAACTACTTCTCTGTCTCGGATGATCGCTTTATATAAACTCTATCGAAATTTTTAAAACTCTTCAAAGGATTTCGACAGATATTTCTCGAACATTAACAGTACTTAAACAATTGAAACATATTAAAAACAATCATTTACCATCATTACAAAATGGTCATAAATGGAAATTAAAGATACTTAAACACAAAATTATTCACAGAAATCATTTTAAACTGTAGAAAATTGCCCTTTAGACATCGTAACTTGCATTAATACTTGGAATTACGAACATTTAAGCAATTCTCTTGCACAATTCTTTTCTTAAACATATTAAATGGTCTCTCAATAATTTCTTTTCATAAAACAAAGTCTATATACATTGATTTACATGAATTTGCAAAACAAACATACCAGATCATATGCAACCAAACGCTAGCTTATTATAAGTGCTTCATAAAATACCATTCCATTTAAGTTTAGGTTTGAGGGCTGTTACAGCATCCAGAAACACTGAAAATAGCTGAAGGGCAAAATTATTGGCATAAATTACATACTACTCAAACTTACTGGCTCCACTTGGGGAGTACACCCCGAAGTTTTAAGATCCATAGCTATGGCTCTCTGCTTTTCGGCTGCAGAATATTGCGCACCAATATGGGAAGCCTCCACTCACACTAAAAAGGTGGACGTGGCGCTCAATGAGACTGTCAAGCTGGTAACCGGGTGCAACTCCAACACAAAAAATATATGCACTGGTGGGAATAGCACCACCGGATATAAGACGGAAAGTGGCTACAGAGAAGGAGAAGCTCAAATAAGAGTCTGACCCAAGGCACGCAATATACACTACAATCAAACCATGGCTCCCCCACGCCTCCGCTCATGCAGAAGTTTCTTGTGGGAGTAGGTGCTTTCTACACCTTCCAACTGAGAAATGGAAGCCTTTGGAAAGGCTCAGAACAGGAATATCAATGTGCATGAGAAACATGAAAAAGTGGTGACACACGGGTGACGACAAGTGTGATTGCGGCTCCATTCAGACACCTGATCACCTCCTCGAGTGCAGAGACACGGACTTCATGTGTCAAGCAAAATACCTGTTCTTAGCCAACGATAAAGCAATCCAAGCAGCTAGTTTCTGGAAAAACGCCATTTGAAAAAGACCGGACACGGAAAGCAATGCAAAGCATCATCAGCACGTGGACATCATGATAAGAGAGGTGGTGGTGCACAATTCCTAATCAGCAGATTGTGCTCTAAAGTGCCGGATTAAATCCCAAACGGTAGTGCGATGGAGTGAGACCATACGACATTGTTGATGGTGGATGTAGCCTTCTCGGGAGACTAGCCGAGTAAACAAGGTGCTTCCATACGATATTTCTGCGATCTCAGGCTCCGTCACCAACTTCTGGTGAAGTGCCGGATCCATTCGGAGGCTATAAGAACCAGCCTTCCGACGGATCCGATACTTCACCAGAAGATGGCGACGGAGCCTGAGATCGCAGAAATATCGTGTGGAAGCACCTTGTTTAGGCTACATTCATTCTCAACGCCGAGAAAGACTTCGTTCCTATATTGTTGATGGTGATTCGTACCTCGAATAGGGATGTCAAGCCTGGCAGTCTCTTTGGTGTTTTTCGAAAGAGTAGGCCTGAATTGTCTCGCACCACGTTTCACACTTCTCTTTCTTCATTTCTCATTCAAACATTTTATACACGCGATATCACAGTCATCCACACGTACAATAGCATATACGAACACAAACTGGGAAAGGCAATGGAAACGACCCCTATACGTCTTCCACAAAAAAAAAAGCCATGGAATGGTACATCCTCCATGGTAAATGCCTACGCCCGGAATTTGGTACGACAACATAAGAAGATGTATGAAACAAAGTACTTCATGAAAAGGAGTGTTAGACTTCAGAGAGTTCAGAAATCAGGTAGCACTTAAACGTTTTTGTAAACCAATTTCGAAAATTAAGCGAATCCAAAACATAAAAAATGAATAGGTTGTGGATATAAATATCGAAGAAAGGAGCTAATGGACGTGATATAATAATTTTGCGATTGATAGTTATGATGGTAACTGGATCGTAGATGGAGTACTTCGCACTCTTACTTCCAGTATTGCAGAATGGCAGCATCACAATCTTTTCTAAATTGCACTGTAAACGACAAGCGAAGAAAGATACTAAAATAAATAGTAATCAGAATGCTTATTATTAATAATTTCAAAGTTATCTTAGGTGTTCAACAACATACCATTTATCGAATCTCAAATTAAAAATTGATTTATGTGAATGTGAACTGAATTAAGGAGGGAAAACCAAATGAACTGTGCTTGTTTTCCTGTTAGAATGAGTAGGGTAGACACACAGACCTCTACATCTATCCCTAAATAGTTACTCTGCAATTCAAAAAATATTATGGGGGGCAGAGTGAGCGTTGCACCAGAACTATTCTTTACTCCGTGCATTCCCACCCCGAATAGCACGAGGGAAGAAAGAATTCATATAAGCATCAGTGCGGCATCTTATTTCTCTAATCGTACCTCTCTTGTCACTGCAACCCAAGAAGGTTGGTAGACGAAGTATTTCATCGCACTCGTAAATTAAAATCGATCTTAGCACGTTTGCCAATAAATTCAAACGAAACTTACGTCGTTTGTACACCAGATCATCCTAGCCCAATCTGTGTTTCAATTCCTGTAAGGGCTGTGGCAAGCTTACAAATTGGATAGCTCTTCTCCGTACTTTCTCTATCGCATCAATCAATCCGTTGCGATACGGGTCCCAAACTCCTAACAGTAATCCAAGTGTGGACGCACAATTTTACTCTATCTCCTTTGTATGAGCGTTACAATTCTTCAAAATAAGAGCTACGAATCGCAATCTAGAATTAGCTTTACCTACAACGAAAGTTACATGCAAGTCCATTTCAAGTCACTTTGTACTATTACACACAAATTCTATAGGGAATCAACCACATCAATAATTAAGCTGTTAACTTTGCACTCGTGAACAAACAGATTCTTTTCGGTAGTTGTGCAAATTGCCTTAAACTCAGGGTGATACTGGAAGAACCCAAAGTAGTATAGACTTTAATGTTCTCAGCGCCACCATCACTTACGTATTCATGCTCAACTATTCCTTAGGCCTACAGAACTGACGGCCATCGCTCGATAACCAGTTATGTATATACATGCTGTGATCGTGAATTGAAATCTGGTCAACCGAAGGATCCAGTTGAAGATTAAATCTTCGGATTACTCGGGGGAAGACAAGTAACAGTAGAATGTCCACATATGAATTAATCAATCTATCAATGCCTTCTCCTTTTCAAATATCAGATTTCTTCTTTCTATACAGGTACAAAACATCGAATTGTGGGTCGGTGGTTGGAGAGGGATGTTGTCATGTCACCACAGACTTGATATAGAGGCCCCATTGACTGTCTGAAAGATGAAGGTCAGTGGCCGGACAGGTAGATGGCAGGGATGATGTTGTCGCCTGTGTATCGGTTCAGGCAGTAAATTTTCCGCTCACAACGAAGGTTGATGTATTTTTGTTCACCTGCCACAGAGGACTGCAGCCCGCATAGACTCAGATTACTGAAGTTACTAACATAAGCGGTAAGAATCAGTCACATACCAGCTATAGATCTACGTGCCGGTGCAGCATCGACCACGATGTTGGCGCTCTCTCAAACCCAAACAATAACAGCAACCATGGGCGCAGCTAGTTTCGTGTTCCTTCATAGGCAAGAGTTTTACGAAGCTGAAATGGCAGTTCACGTGTTGAAACATGCGAAACTTGTTCGTAAAGGATGGAGCTGAAGAGCAGAACTATACAGGAAGTTATATATAAGAATTTGGGGCAGGAAACTGAGGGTGTATCCTCTTTAATAAAATGCGTTGTTTGGTGACTGCGCGCTAGTCGATAGCTATTGGCTAGAGAACGGTGACGTCACGAGCCTGCTGTCACTAGCGAATTAACAGTGACCAGTTTAATAGCTAAGCAACTGCTATGAAATTAATTGGCATAATATAGTTATTAATTTTGATATTAATAGCATTTATTAGTTAAAAAATACGGAAATACTTTATGGCTGAAAAAATCGCGAAACTACTTTTAAATTACGTGTCAATTTTAAGAAACTTAAATTAAACAGAGAATGCCAGTTGTCATTCCGGCCTAGGCTAAATTTTGTGACCAAAATTTATACACGTGTTAGCTACAAAATGAGCTTTAAGTTTATCTTTTTATGTTGATATAAATCATCAAGGATACCACTTTGTATATGGGATGTGAAACTCATTACATCACATGATTTTTTGCCTTCAGCTACAGCATTTAGTACACGTAAATAAAATATTTTCCTCTTCTTATTTTTTTTTAAAAAATACAGCATTTACTGTATTTAACCAATTTAAATCACTACAAACAGCTTTGCAATTCAACAACGATATTCTTGCCGCAAAATAACAGCGATCGGAGATATTATAAATTAGAGATTATGTGTACAGTGTAATACATCGTACATACGCTACTGCTATAAAATTATTTGTCATAATACAGTCATAAAGTTTGTTTTTGTAGAACTTTGTTCTTTAAAAAAAATGTAGAAAAACATTTCGGCTGATAATAGCCAGCGAAATAACAAATATTGTTTGTAACTTAACTTCATGTTTAGGAACACAAGTAAAACTACTACTAGGTACTTAAAATTTATTTAGGTACACAAGGGAAATGAATAATAAGAGCTTAAGTGCTGCAACACGTGTTTCTGTATAGGTTTACAAAAGTAAAATAGCCCAGGGTGATCGACTGTTATATCACTGAGTTCCTCTGGGCAGTCCTCGTCTATAGTAGCTTCCTCCCCCGCACCTGTGGTCCCGCCGAGATCGTGTCCTCGCATGACATTCTCTCACTCGTTTTTCTTGTTCAATCAGTAGAGCCGACACATTTCTGCATTTTCAAAGGAGTTTTCTTGAATTCTATCCGCCTTCCGCTTGGATTTTCTTAAATTGCACTTTGACATTTTCAACATCAAAGTGTTACAATTTTCTGTTATGGATCTGGAAATAGTCTTAAATTGTCCGCCGTAGTGTATTTCATACAGACAACGTTATTTCGCCTCAAGCCACACGATAAAATAGTGGGGTGTGCTCTCTAAGACCCCTCGGCGTGTACAGGTTCAACGTCTTTATTTTATGATTATTTACTTATCTCATAATCCATCATTATATTCAGCAGTCACATTCACATGGCGTTAATATGCAACACTTTACAAAATAGACTTGGCATTCAAGAGTCGATGTCTGGGCCAATTTGTTGGCCCAGCATTACTATCTAACGTTCAGCTTAATTGCAAAGTAAGTAAATACGACACCTCTCTGTATTTCCATGCGGGATTGCTTCAATTATAATTGCATACTGCTTGTTCTGCTTCTACTTTCATACATTTTACTTCAACATTTTCACTTTCAAAACATCAGAAGTTTTTGAAATTTTCTTTTACCGATCTCGAAATGGTCTTAAATTATTCGCAGTAGTGAATTACATACGAAACAATATAATTTGTAAATGAAAATACCGTCTGCTAACAACTCTTACTCTCAGAGGCGATTCGCCCTTGTCGAACGGAGCATCATCAGTGAGATTTTGATACAAACAGTCACATATTTGTCAGGAAATAGTTCTAGTTACACTTTTTTGTAGAATAAAACCTGATGCTGCCGTTCTGCAATGCTCAAGGTCACTATTTCACTACTTTTAAATGGTCTAACTTCTTAACCTTGTTTGATTTACACACAACTAGTAGCCATTTTGTTTATTTATTGTAGGAGACTACGAAGTTTGACTATTTAAAAACAGTGAAATAGCGACTTTGAGCAATGCAGAACGGCAGCATGAGGTTGAATTCTTTAAAAAAAGTGCAACTGCCGACATTTCACTGTGCGTATAAAAAATCTCACAGATGATTCCCCATTCCACAAGAGCGAAATGAATCTGAGCGTTTATCTTCGCTCACTCCACAAACGAGTGGAGTGTGCTTTCTAAGGACACTCTGCGAGCACTTATTCCAACCAATCGCGTCCCTACTTCATTACACTGCTTTAACAGTACGTACTGAATTAACCTCTGGGCGCTTACGAGCTGAGTTTGTGAACAGTTGCATTGTATGTTACCGTGATGTGTGTTACAGTCGTGGCGAACTGATTGGTCGGAGAGTCAGCTGGAGTGACTCGACAGATGGAATCTGCAACGTGCATCCTTTGAGCTCGGGTGAAGGCGACAGTGGAGCCATCCATTGCCTCCGAAATCCTTAACATGAAATCAGTGCTATATTAATAATAATTCCGTGTGGTCGTAATGACCTGGTGACAGTGTTTCCATTGGCTCCGCATTTCGCCCCTGACGTAGCCGCCATAACCTATCCCGGAAATTCTACGATTTAACGTGGAACCCAAACCACGGGAGCTTTCTGGCGTACTTCAAATTAGACAGTAAGCCGTGCAAGAGTTAAGGGCGTATGAAAATCCCCGCCGAGACAGGGATTCGAACCAGAGACCTTTCGATCTCCAGTCAGACGTCTTAACCACTGAGCCACCAGATCACTCAAATTAGCGCTGAGAGATGGGTTCAGTGCGGCCCTCACTGCAGCGGACTTCAATGTTGGAGGGTTCAGTTTGTGTGATTTCCTGCTCCAGGTACGAATGCGCATACTATATGATGCACCATCCTGGAAAGATCTCTCCTTCCAGAACACCCGAATGAACTCTTCGTTGCACGTGGACTTCTCATCGGCGCCGATCCTTGTCCACCAGTCAGAGCTTCCTAGAAACTTAAAATCTTATTAATCCACAGGGATCACCTTACGAAACTTGTACATTTGTTAATGTTAGGTTTGAGGATAGGCGAGCATACAAAGTTAAGAAATGAGAACGGACTATGAACAGAGCAGAAGTAACACATTTGTCAACAACCAACAGTTACGAGGCACAAGAAATATTGCAAGTTGTCATTATAACCGCATCCAGCTCGTGGGCGATAGGGCCTCGCACCTCTCCACGTAGTATGAACGGAGTGGGGGTTAATCGAGTAAAACTCTCGGAGCAGTTAGCTCTCAGACTCAATTCGAAATAGTATATCGATATCACGCATCAGTTCAAGATGGTCAACAGCAAGCTATCACATGAGTTCTAGCAGGTAGAATGGGTTGGATCTAAGGATTGCAATCGCGCAATGTTTCCAATCCCGCATTTGCGGGTTGCGGTGTTGGTGAATCCCGCGGGATCCGGAGTGTTTTTAAAGTGCTATTAAATTAAATAATAAACGTCTGTTTTTTGAATTAATAAATCAACTTTAATGTTAAATAATAGAAAGCAACAGTTAACAATATTTCAATTAGCAAAATAAAATTAATTTAAAAAATTTCTAACTTACCCTAAATATATTTTGCTTTTTGCAATATTGTTTTAAATTCAGTTCTATTCATTAAGTAAATAATCAAATACGGTAGGTATTCAGATCACATTACATGCTTTATAATAAACGACATCAGTTTGAAAAATAATCTATCTACCTACTAAGCAGTCAAACAATCACTTTATTTTTGAAGAATTACGTATACTAAAGCGGCCGAGAATCGTCGCTCGTCGGCTTGATTGAAATGGTCATAAATAAAAGACTTTTTGAAGACCTTAACAACTTTCCTTTCTCGCCTCGCATTCGGGAGGACGGCGGTTCGATCCCCGTCCGGGCATCCAGATTTGGGTTTTCCATGGTTTCCCAAATCACTCCAGGCAAATGCCGGGATGCTTCCTTCAAAAGGCCATGGCCGAATTCCTCCCCATTCCTTGCCCCCATCCTTGCCCCCCATCCTTTCCCGTCTCTAAAGACCTCGCTGTTGAGAGACGTAAATACAATAAAAAAAAAACTTTCCGCACTTTTTTGAGCTTATTATATCTGGGAACCACTTCAATATGTGGATGATCCAATGTTACGGTCACGCTTTGTGCTTCGATTATCCCGTCCAACTCTTCGTCGTCTATGCCCGAGTCTCTTCCAGTTAGGTTTTTTTTTTTTTTTGTATAATACGTCAACGGATAATTGTGTACTGTGTGTAAAATCACAACTGTCGGTACCAATCCAGAAGTTGACTAACTTTTGTGATGACACTTGTTCCGTCAGATCTTAAGCCAATAACATGAATTTAGAGATCAACGCAATTGTTTATCAGCCATTCTTTGACTAAACTGCACGAACCGAGGTTTCTAAGCAAGCCAAGATGAAAATGTGATTAAAAAGTCGTTCAAATATTGATGATTTTTTGGACATCCACTCATATAAACTCAACTTCTTGAGATATTAAAACTGAACTATCATGTGAACTTCTACGATACTTAAAAATATGTGACTATAGATTTTAAAATATTAGCGGAATTACAAAGTAGATCACGTAATGCTGGATTACAATCCCAAGTTGGATCGTACACGTTAAAGAGGTTTCAGTGACTCATAATAGATCTGCCACGTTTGGGTTGAAAGGTGATCATATTGCTATGCTCACTCTCCTCATTCCCATGTTCGGTGGTGGTTAGCTAGACGCCACACAGTTAACTCCAGGATAGTGCCAGTGCAACGGAGTAGCACACATGCCCATGTCTTTGTAAATATCTATATGGTTGTATACATAACTTCAGTTACCTTTTATAAATAAATATGTAAATAATCAGCAAATATTGACCCTGATTTTCCTGAAATGACCCAATCACGAAACTCATATCTGCTCGCCAGTTAGGGAGCGTGCACAAACTACGTGGCTCGGTCCAGGGGGGGGGGGGGGTTGGCTGGATGGCTACGCTGGGCTACGTGGGGGGAGGGGGGGTTCCGAGCCAGGCCACGTAGCTTTCCTTTCATAACATTTTTTGACAGTTAAAATGATGAACAGAACACACAACAGCATGTGAATATTTATTTCCCTCAATTAATTATCTCCGTATGTAATTTACGATAGTCTGACGAGAGAAAACAATACAAAATGTCTTCTGGAATCAAAAGGAATGGGAAAAAAGCTACGTGCTACGTGGGGGGGAATAGAGGCAAAAGCCACGTAGGGCTACGTGGGGGGAGGGGAGGTTCACAGTAGGCCAAAATGGAGCTACGTGGTTTATGCACGCTCCCTTATCAACGTTTTCAAAAGTCTATCTTTCAGTTGTCTTTCCACTCGGTTTGTCACTTCTCTTGGTTGTCTTATTATTCATGCGAACCTGATGCTCTATCCATAACCAATAGTTCTCGTCAGATAGAGATATAATATCGAAGCGAAATTTGGAGAGATATCCCTTGTTAATCCTGGGCCACTTCTGACGAAATACCATAGCGATTTTAAGTGCATGCGTCGCGAGGTAGCGATGTTTTTTTATTCACACGTGTTTAGTCTTTGAATACAAAAACTGCTGACAGGTAACTTTTGAGAAAGCGAACATAGAGAATGCTCGGACGCTTGTTTGTTGTGCTTTGGAAGACCTCTTTCACCCCCCACCCCCTCCTAGGGGGTGTTACATGCTCGTCTGCTTAGTGAACGACTGTCATTCATAAAATATTGCCATGATTTGACTCGTGTGTCCGCGAAATTGTTTCTATTCACTTCCTATAAAGTGTCATATTTACAATTATTCCATTTGAAGTGTTGTATTGCACTTCAGACGACAAGGTGAATTAGACGACTACTGGGGAAGTCAGAACACTAATAGAGAAGTTTAGACAAGAGATAGGCTGACCTTATGTCTCAGGTAGACAGTGGCAACACTCATCGGTACCGTTACGGCTTTTATGGTCAAAATTTTAAAATGATAGAGACGGACGGTAAGAAAGAGTCGCTTTCGGTTCAGGTCACTATACACTCACTCCGTCACAGGGACCACGTACATTCTCATTCTAGTCGACATACTCAGTCGGTGATAGGATTTTATCCAGCAATGTCATTCATTTTGCTTAACTTTTCACTGCGCTTGTAAAGCTTTCTCATTCCGTGGAGGATTATCCTCGATGGCCGAAGTCTTCCAGTCTGCCAGACAACAGAACAAGAGTAGTCTTTAATTTGATAGTAAATGAGATTTTGCATTAGTATCCCACGCAATCGAAGTGTTTTTGCTAATTGTTGATGTTATTCAAACTCACGTGCCAAGAACACTATTGTTAGGTAATTTACTTTTTAATCTGTATAAATTATTTCTTTTTTCATCATTCTATCTTCCACTCGTTTAGTCCTGTTACGTGTCCCAGATTTATCTCAGACTTCCTAATTTTCTTATACCACTTTGTTCATATTCTCTTATCATTCTGGATAATCATTCTGTTTAGGTATTCTTACTATTTGACACCATATTAATTTTTTTTGTGTTTTATACTACATCTTTTCTTATGGCAACATTCCTCATCTTCTTTCACATCCCTTGATGGACTCTCAGAACCGCAATTGAGAAATCTCTTTTCTCTTTTATTAGAATTTGCTTACAACCCGTGATTCTCCTTCGTTCCTTCATATCGGAAAGACCATCACCTTATAAACTTTCATGAAGTGTCCTTTATTGTTTAGTTTTTTAAATATAGGTTTATTCTTCTGTATGTTAGTTGAAATTCTCCCACTTTTTTATATTTATTTTATTTTTTTTATTATTATTATTTATTTATTAATTATTTTTTATCTTCATGCGAAGACGTATGATACATTATCTTTCGAGTAGTTAAAATGGCTAAATAATTCAAGAGTTAGTTAATTTACAACCTTTTTTTTTCTCTTAAGAGATACTATCCTAACATAAACCATTATTTCAGTTTTCTTTCTAGATGTTTTCAGATTAGAAGACTGATGTAGAATGCTGACCCAAAGTACATTAGTACAGAAACCCGCCGTATGGTTACAACGTTGGCTAATGGGAGACTGGTTTGTCACATTTCTGGCAAGACGTGAGTATTATATTGTGCCAGCCGCACGTCGTGCTTCTGTATAATGCCACACATTGTTCACCAACGCATTTCATCTCAGCGTGAAGACAACTGGTTCATACTCCTCTACTTTTCTTTTACAACTAGCTGGTGCTCACGACTTAGTTCGTGTTTGTAAAGAATTTGGATTGACAACTACCTACATCTAACCACCATCGTGCACGATGGGAGACTCGATGCCATTACCACACACAAATGCCAGTCATCTGCGCTATGTAGTTCAGGTAGCAAAGTGAAATATACGGACACATATGTCTCTGGTCGAAATACGAAAATATCCTTGATCCCACCACTTTCAACCACCATATCTCCTACACCCCCACAGTTACCGAAATTCGGCCAACGTCATCGACGGGTGACTCTGTGCTACTGCCACACACAAACATCAGTGATCTGCGCTAGATAGTTTTGGCTTAAAAGTGATACACCATGACACATATGTCTTTGGTAGAAATATGAAAGTGGCGCAGGTCGACCACTTTCTCCCACACCTCCATAGCTCTAACTACCATAGTACACGATACCACTACCACACACAAACACCAATGATCTACGCTCTGTAGTTGTGGCAACAAAGTGACATACACGGAGAAACATGTCTTTGGTCGAAATACGAAAATATCCTTGATCGGCCACTTTCAACCACCATATCTACCACACTCCGACAGTTACCGAAATTCGGCCAACTTTGTGATCGACGGGTGCCTCTGTGCTACTACCACACACAAACACCAGTGACCTGCACTAGATAGTATTGGCTGAAAAGTGATACACCATGACACATACGTCTTTGGTAGAAATATGAAAGTGGCGCAGGTCAACCACTTTCAACCACCATATCTCCCACACCTCCATAGGTACAATCATCTAACCACCATAGCACACGACAGGTGACACGATACCACAGCTACCACATACAAACACTAATGATCTACGTTATGTAGTTGTGGCAGCAAATAGACATATACGGAGACACATGTCTTTAGTCGAAATACGAAAATATCCTTGATCACACCACTTCCAACCACCATATCTCACACACTCCCATAGTTATCGAAATTTGGTCATCGTTGTGATCGACGGGTGACTTTGAGCTAGTACCATACACAAACACCAGTGATCTGTTCTAGGCAGTGGTGGCTGAAAAATTAAATATAGGGAAACACATGTCTATTTATATATATACTAGCTGACCCGGCAATGCTTCACTATCACTATTGCTGGACTTGAGTAGGCACATAGATTAAATGAAAAAATATTTACATATAAATTTTAAACTGCTGTTTCATTCATTTTCAGTTGGAAAGGGTGAGAGGATGCGCTTTGGAAAACATATGTAGGCAGTATTTTTCTGTTTGTTTTAAAGTATAAGTGTGCATTCTTATCTAAATAGGATAAAAATGTGGTTTTCCTAAATTATTGGGGTAAAACGTAATGGGGTTGGAAAGGGGAGAGGGTATAATATTCGGAAACCATACGTAGGCAGTATTTTTCTGTTTGTTTTAAAGTATAAGTGTACAAATTCTATCTAAATCGGATAAAAAATGTGGTTTGCCTAAATTATGGGGTAAAAACGTAATGGGGGTGGAAAGGGGGAGAGGGGAAGAATATTCGGAAACCATACGTAGGCAGTATTTTTCTGTTTGTTTTTAAAGTATAAGTGTACAAATTCTTATCTAAATCGGATAAAAATGTGTTTGCCTAAATTATGGGTAAAAACGAAATGGGGGTGGAAAGGGGAGAGGAGATGAATATCGGAAACCATACGTAGGCAGTATTTTTTCTGTTTGTTTTAAAGTATAAGTGTACAAATTCTTATCTAAATCGGATAAAAAATGTGGTTTGCCTAAATTATGGGGTAAAAACGAAATGGGGGTGGAAAAGGGGGAGAGGGGATGAATATTCGGAATCCATACGTAGGCAGTATTTTTCTGTTTGTTTTAAAGTATAAGTGTACAAATTCTTATCTAATCTGATAAAAAATGTGGTTTGCCTAAATTATGGGGTAAAAACGTAATGGGGGTGGAAAGGGGAGAGGGATGAATATTTGGAAACCATATGTTGGCAGTATTTTTCTGTTTGTTTTAAAGTATAAGTGTACAAATTCCTATCAGAATCGGATAAAAAATGTGATATTGCCTAAATTATGGGGTGAAAAATTATGGGGGTGGAAAGGGGAGAGGGGATTAATATTCGGAAACCGTACGTAGGCAGTATTTTCTGTTTGTTTTAAAGTATAAGTGTACAAATTCCTATAAATCGGATAAAATATGTGTTTTGCCTAAATTATGGGTGTTATGGGGAATAGGGGGTGACTTTTTGGAATTTTTTTTTTCACAGGAACTTTCGCAGACACACACTCGAAAACTCTCCAAACTTTCATTGCAATCTGATAAATGGTATAGGAATGCATAGAAGACGAACAAACCCACATACCCACAAACATTGATTTATATATATATATATATATAAGATTCTTGTTCAGGAGTTTGGTATCGAAGCAATTGGAGGAGTGCTTCGTCTTTATCAAGAACGACGTAGGATTTGTAGGCCCGCATTACCGCCAGCGTTTATCAACAAACACCCGATAACGTTTCTGTGAGGAGGTTAGAAATATTATTTGTGTTCAATAACATCACCAAAAGCTGAAGAAAGATGTAATAATTTATTGAGCTATTGCGGACGAAGAATTCTAATCTTCTAATCTACTTCTCGCGTGCAGTCTACGGGACCTCGGTATGTTGCTTAAGTCCGAGGTGATACCTCTGATTCGTCGATTTGTAGCTGCCATATTTCAGCAGAATGACATTCTTGTGCATACTACAATGCTGGTACAACGTTTCCCCTCATGGACGGATATTTCCTTATTCATTTAGCTAGCTCGTTCGCCAGATAAAAACCCGATTCAACATTATCCTCGCTCCGTCGCTACATTCGATCATCTCCGGCAACGAATCAGTGCTGTTAATTGCCATTGTAACCGTTGCCATCCAATGCCTGATCGATTCTCACCTCCCATGTAGCTGCTGTACTGAGAGATGCTAGTGGTCAGACAATGCGCATGGTGCCCTATCCTGACAAATGTATTAATTACTCTGTGTATGCTATCTTTAATATCAAGTTTTAACTGCAATGCATTGTGAATTTCTAAGATCGGTCTGGGAGGGGAATTTTTGGACGAACATTATTAACTAAACATACAAATTTTCATTTATAAATCTTTTTTTAATTTAAAATAGAATCACATTTATCTGCACATACAAGGGAATTAAATATTATGAGCTGATTCAGCTTCGTCATTTTAGATCCCGATTCTCTAATGAATTCATAGATATAAACGTTAATAAGTAAAATTCATTAATATAATGAGGTGTGTTACCACACAGCCTTACCAAATTGCCAGCCAATCACAAGAGATAGACTGTGTGATGTTTTCATCGAAGGGTGTAAACTGTCAGCGTGTTCATGGGAGAACTCGCCGTCTACTCTGCCACGTAAATAAATACGTCTTACAAACGTCAATGAGTATCTGTTTTTTTCACGCTTTGAGAAGAGTGCAGGCTGAACGCTTCACACAATACGAGTACAATGGTCAGGACCAGGCCGTCTCGGAGCCGGTCCAGCGAAATAATAGCCTTCTAGCATAAAACGGTAAACAATGTTCAATTCCGCTAAGTTCTATTTTTAATGAGGTAACCCTGTCAGACAGGGAGTGTATGTGGAGTAAGACAGGGATTATATTGGGGGTAAGTTATGAAAGATGTGTGAGAAGATACCGAGAATGAACTGCTCTCTCTTCTCACCACTGATAACAGAAAGAAGTTTTCTTTTCAAGAAACATGTAATTTTCCGGAAAGGCTGCTCGTGCAATAAAAAGAAGTGATAGTATTGAAAGATAGTAGTGTTCAAATTAATAGTTTCTTTTCTGAAATAGTAAACAGTGACTAAAAATACCCTAATTCGAAGAAAAAGTTTGGAACTCGTGCCTGAAATTCATAAGGAAAAAAATCTTAGAGAGGACCATTATATTGTATTGAGTTTACTGACGAATATGACCCGGTTTTTCAATGAAGACTAAACTCTCATCTTTCTTATGTTCTTCATTTGTGATAGTACGTTAAAAGTGTTGTAATTGTGCAATATTTCCGTTAAGAGAATTCAGTAGATCTCTTGGAATCCCCACAAGTCTTTTTTACTATTTTCGTCTATTTCTTTGCTTTTGTGTGTTTCGGCCTGTCTGTTACAGTTGTTTGCAATTGCAATAACCAAATGCTGTTATGTTAAACTCGATTGACACACCGATATTTCTATGTTAGGACCAGTTTTACTATCTGTCTTTGTCACAAATATAGAAATACTTCACAAACACTTCTTAAAAATCTTGCACCGTTGTTTATTTATGGTTACTAATGGAAATATTCGTAAATAAATGAAATCAAACGTCTTCAGATAATACCTTCAGTAAATAATTACAAATTTTTTTCATTTTTAACTGGTTTAACGGAGATTCGCTTCGGTGTAGGGGACAAAAGGGAATGATACGTGTCGTGTAATTCGTAATGCTAATTCATCTTTTGAAGAATATTGAAACAAAAATTATAATTTTCTTTACATAAATAGTTTGAATTGTCTGTCACTATTTTGTATCTATCCACGACGTTATTCCACTTCAACGAAAATTAGAGATGGCTCTACCATTCGCATAAACTGTCCTGTGAAACACCTAAAAATTATCACATATACCACACGCTCAACGGCTACAGAATCCTCCTGCCTCGGTCCATATGGCGCTAACCAAGTAGTACTTACAATTCACGGTCAAGACGGAATGTAGCGAACCGAAAGAATCTTACAAAAAATTAACTTTTCCAACTTAATGCCTTTCTTTAAACTGAGACGAATTCTCGACAGTAAAGAAGTTTCAGGATGTGAATATTAAATGTAAAACAGTTTGTGCTTAAGCTATGTATTGATAGCAGAGCATAGTACACACTCATTTTATATTATTTTCTAGAGGAACATTCATCTAAATTTTCAAGATAAATCTTTCGCAAAACTGTTAGGCTATGCAAAATGGCCTCCAATATAAAACAGTTTAAGTTCGAAGCAATGAGTTTGTTGTACCAACTAAGTAAGTAGCTGAAACCTCCTCTGAGAAATATCAGTGAAAAATACTGAAGCAAGGTTTTATCCCTCATTGACGTCATTAGAGGCGAGGAAGGACTGTAGCAAGAAACCGGAATAATTCGGCCATGGCCTTTTGAAGGAAGCATCCCCATATTCGCCTAGAGTGATTTGGGGAATCCCTAGAAAACCAAATCTCGATGCCCGAACGGGGATTCAAACCCGCGTCCTCCCAAATGCGAGGCCAGAACGTTACCCATCACGCTCGCTGAGGCAAATAAGCTAAAAAGAACGGGACTATCAGAGTAAGCATTAATACAGGATTTTTGCAAATAGAAAGATAAAAAAAAAATACTACAGTCTCTGAGAATAGTTTAGCAGATAAATGTTTGGAAATATCAAAAACTATTCAAGCTAGAGTTATGTCATTTATGATAGTTCATTTGAATTGTATTTAATTTATCGCCGCAGTTCAACTAGGAATATCAGTGATTAGAAACACCATTTTCACTTGAATAAAGCTCCACGTCTCCACTTCAACTCAGGATGAAGCGAATGCAATCGGACCCATATGCAATTATTTCTCATAGCAAACTTATTTGATTGCAAAAAGGTAAAGAAGAAAATAAGATGCCATATGAACACATATCTGATACGAAAGATCCTAAGAAGTAGATGACCATCGATGACAACAGAACTGTGATCCGCAAGGAAATGATGCAGGTTCTGTCATTATGTGGTCTCCGTGATTTAACCAAATCTGGTCCAAGTGTTCGCGGAAAGCCAAGAGGTTGATAGGCACTGCCATATGCTCAGATACGGGAGCTCAGTGCCATTGAAGCGGTCGTACGCTCGTGGACGTGTTAATTAAATACTCAGTTTGTCCGTGTTTACTGCACTTTGGGCTCCTCCTCAGGCCACGGCGATAAAAGGTGCAGAACGACTCCCCACTTCCCGCTCCTCCCCCCACCATCACTCCATGCTGTAATTACGGAGAGCGCCTCGGCCTTTCCCCACCCCCGTGCCACCTGCTACGACCTCCGCAAGAGAACAATTAATTAGCGAGGCTGCACGCCCACTCAATCTCGGATTAATTTAATTCCATTACGTTAATGAAGATACAAAATAGAGTGGCGCGCCGTTTTATCCCCTGGCAATTTCGCAAATGGCCCCTGCCGGCTGTTGGGTTGCAGCGCGCATGCGCACGCCGGATATCGACTGAAACGGATTAGAGCGCCTTCACACTCCGCCGCCAACTGCGCAATCTCTTCTCTTTATATCGACCGTGTGTCGCCCTCCGCCTAATTGCTCACTGAATAATTGCCTTTGTGTACCACTATTCTTTATAATAACGGGGTTACTCGCTTTCTTCGTCCCCTAGTTACCGAGTTGAAAGACGCACCACATTTTTTGAATTACACTTGTGTGACTGCCGTTAAGTCTTGGTTGGAGTATATGTGATAACCAAATTATGATGTCACTATTTTAATAAAAAAATTTAAACAAATACTTAGCTATAATGTCAGCAGATTCCTTGTTTATAAGAGGTGAATGCCGGGATGCTTCCTTCAAAAGGCCATGGCCGAATTCCTTCCATTCCTTGCCCCCCATCCTTTCCCGTCTCTAAAGACCTAGTTGTTATAGGAGACGTTAAGCAGTTAAAAAAAATGTTTATAAGAAACTAGTTTTGAAGCTCGTTGAAAAGAATTAATTTCTTCGAGTATATACTATAAAAGTATCGGAAATATCTACATAGAATATAAATACCTTGTAAGCCCATCAAAAATAATGGATTGAAGGCAGTACTCAGGCAGTTCATTTCCTCACAGCTGTTTGGCTAAACACAATTGTTACTAAATAACGGTAATAACTTTAAAAACGAGGTAATTTGGTATATATTTCTTATTTACTGTAACTGCCATATTTCGTGGCAGAGAGTATAAGAAAACATCTACATATACTGAATGTAAATAAACATAAAGCAACTATTAATTAATACATTAATTTAAAAGCAGTACATATTGCTTTTAGTGTTTTAACACTTCATTTCTTCGCTGTTGCTGATCTTGATAGAATTGTCATTAAATGATGCCCATAGCCTCAATTTTGTATTAACATCTCTAGCTGCAATTTAACCAGGTATCGAAGGCCGAGCGCATTACGTCACTGTTGTGGACATAACAACACCATGACCAAGCTTAGGGTTTTATTGGTATAGAAGTTTACGAGAATGTAGAAGTATGTAAATTATTGTATAAATTTCTTACCCCACAATGCCAGACAATTTAACGTTAAGTCCTGTAATTTTAAATTACCTATTGTGTCATTAATCGCAACTTTTATGAATCAGTCCCTTTATTTACGAACAACGAAATCATATTTGTAGTTGGCTGTATGGTACCACGACCGAAGCCAATAGCAACAAACTGCAACTGATCATTCTAACAATCAATACTTTCTATTAGTCAGATCAATACTGATCTTATTTTTATTAAAGTCTATCGGGCAAGAGTACTGTAACATTTTCGAGGGGTTCATTATGTTTCTGCCAAGATGTTAACAGAAATGTTGGAGTACAAAGCACACCAACTGCGGCACTTAGAGAAGATATAAAACACTGTAATCTAATCATCTGGAGATTCCACAGCTGCAAATCTGTTGTGGTAATCTGTAAACATATATACGATATTACCCTTGTTCCCAAAATAGTGTAACAAATACTACCGCATCTGGCAACTAAATTTATTGATCTAAGCTACACTACTGATGCGAAACAGAATTTAGTAGAGTAATGACTCAGAAAAGATTAAAGCTAAAGTGGCAGAGGTGTCAAGTTGTAGAATATTAGGAATATTTAGATGTTTTAAATGCTATTCTTATGACAACAAAAATGAAAATTGTAGTAATGGTATCAAATGTCTGAAATGTGCAGAGGGCCATTTAGCAAAAGATTGTAAAAACAATGAAATAAAATGTTGTAACTGTATCGAGGCAAATAACAAGCTAAAGTTAAATTTAAGTGTGACGCATAGTGTGCTAAGCTGGGAGTGTCCAGTTTACCAAAGGAGAATAAATTTAAAAAAGAGGTCAATCACATATGAATGTTTATAGCAAACAATAAATGTGGAAAGTCTCCAAAATGCGGAGATGGTAGTAATAAATATTAGTGGACTTATTGCGAAAAGAGACATGATTGCCACATATGCTCATGAGAACACACCAAGCGTGATGATTGTAGTTGAATCACATGTTTCTGAATTAGATGTAGATAAATTAATTGAAATCAGAGGGTATTATCATATAAGATGTGACTCTGAAAGCAAACACACTGGTGGAATAGTCATATATGTTACTGAAAACCTTTCGTATGAGGTGGTAAGGACTGATGTAAAACAAGGTGAATGGTGGATGATAGCTATCAAGTTGTACATGGATTCACATTTATGGGGGACAATTGTGGGTGTTTATAGATCACCTAGTAGTAGCAAAGGGATATTTATAGATTGGTTCTCAATGGTAATGGAGGAAATACTTGAAATCAGTCAAAACGATTGTATTATAGGGGGGGATTTTAACATAGATTGGTCAAAAAAAGATGAATTTTATACTAGAAAACTAGCATCACAAGTAGCAGGTCTTGGAATGAAACAAATTGTTAATAAAATGACTAGGGTCACTCCCAACAGTGAAACATTAATTGATCTTGTAATTACTGATAATTTAAATCTGAAATGTACGGTAGTGGACACACCTAGAATATCAGATCATAATCTAATCATTATCACAGGGATGTTTAAAAATAATATTAAAGGGAGAGGCAATGTACTAGTAAAGGGTAGGATTGACTATAAGAAACTAATAAAAATAATTAGTGATAAAATAGGTAACAGTAAAATTTGTGATAATACACATGTAGGGGAAAAATATGTTGAAATAAGAGAGAACATAATCCAGAGTATACAAGAAGCTAGAAATTCAGATTTATTGGTGAGGAATTTACCATGTCCTTGGTTTTCAAATAAAATCAAAGAAGTCAGGATTCAAAGGGATATAGCTTATAAAAAGTTTCTCTTATTAAAAGAAATTGAAGAAGCAACTGTAGATAGGGATGAGGCTTGGAATGAGTATAAACAATATAGGAATAATTTTGTAAAGTTATGGAGGGAAAGTAAACAACAGTTTTATGAGGAAGAATTTACAAGATATAAAAATGAACCAACTAAATTATGGAAACGCTTAAAAACTTTGTATAAAACCAAGGACAGGGCATTAAAATATGTAATATTTGGGAAAGAATATGTATATAATTCGAATGAAATAGCAAATAAATTAAATGACTTCTATATTGAAAGTATTGAGGAGTTAATAGAAAATATCCCCAAAATAGATGAATATGTAATGACACCCAAGATTGATAATAACCTTAGCAAATTTCACGAAGTGACGGAGGAAAAAATTGGTGTTATAGTTCAAAAATTAAGAAATATCGTGGGTTCTGATGGAATAAGCAGTGAGGTATTAAGAAGGGTATGGCCTTTGGTAGGGAGTACAGTAACTAGTATAATTAATGAATCACTGAAACAAAGAGTGTTGCCAAAGCAATTAAAAACATCTATTATTGCACCAGTTCCTAAAGTAAAGGGTAGTTCTAAGTGTGTAGATCTTAGGCCAATAAATAATTTGCCATTGATAGAAAAACTTATTGAAACAATAGCTTATGAGACTTTACTAAGTTTTACAAAGGAAAATGATCTCATAACTGAATACCAATCAGGATTTAGGGAACAGCATAGCACGGAGACTGCAATTCAGTTGGTTGTAGAAAATTGGTTAGATGCAATTGATAAGGGAGAGGGAGTAATAGCAGTATTTTTGGACTTTAGGCGAGCATTTGAAACTGTAAACAGGGAACTGCTGTTAAAAAAATTAAAAAATATGTATAATATCACTGGGGAGGTTTATGCATGGTTAGAAAATTATTTAACAAAGAGGTATCAGAGGGTTAGATTCAATAAGGTTCTATCAGAAGAAAGAGAAGTGAAACATGGAGTCCCCCAGGGTAGTAAACTTGGTCCCCTATTATTTATACTGTATATAAATGATCTGGCAGAAATACTGAAGTATTGTAAAATTCACATGTTTGCAGATGACACACTAATTTATTATTATGGAAATAATCTAGAAAAAATGATACAGGTAATTAATAAAGAGTTAAAATTAGTTAATGAATGGCTGAATAAAAATTTGTTAAGTCTGAATGTGGCAAAAACAACATGTATGGTGATGGGGAAAAAGTTGTTTAGGGAACAGGCAGAAGCACAGCATTCTGTTGTGATTAATGGAACTAAAATTAAGTGGGTTCAAAATTATAAATACCTTGGTGTAGTCATTGATAATAAGCTTAAGTTTATAGATCATGTAGATTATATAAATAAAAAAGTAGCAAAAAAGGTAAATTTAATATACAAATTAAGAAAAGTGTTATCTAAACCAGGTAAACAGCTATTGTTTAAAGCAATTGTGCTGCCTCACATAAGATACTGCTCCACAGTATTAATCATGGCAAGCAAAAGAGAAATTATGAAACTGCAAAATACTTTTAATAAGGGAATGAGGGCTGTTCTAAATAAAAGACGAACTGAAAATGTCAGTAATATGCTTAAGGACCTAGGATATTTACATATTGAAAAGGAAATTATTAGAGATGTAATGACTTTTGTATATAGATTGGAAAGTAGTTTATTACCAAGATATGTGACTAGATTAGTACAAAAGAATAATGATGTACATAATTATAAGACAAGGCAGGCAAATCATTTCCATTCGACTTATAATAAAAGTAGTAAAGCACAGAAAACAGTGTTGCACAAAGGTTTAAAAATATTTAACAAATTACCTGATGAAATAAAAAGGACCAAAACTGTTGCAAGTTTTAGAGAAAAGCTGGGTAAATGGTTAGAGGAAAGAGATTGTGATATTTTCTCATGAAGGAGTTCATTGAAAATAACAGTCTGTTTATATTTGTTTTTTTTCTGTTTTATGTTTAATATGATGTATGAATTGTAATTGTTTGTATATATATTAGCCGTAGGCTATTTGAAAATAAATAAATAAATAAAGAAACTAGAACACCATCTCCTGCTCGCTTAATAGAGAGTTATTGTTGATAACGTCAGAATATACCCGCTTTCTTTAGTTGCAATGACAACAAACATTCAAAAACGTTTTCAGTTTCATATGAATTATTAGTGACCATAAGAAAAGAATGAAATCAGAACGCAGATTGAAACATCTACAGCAGTATTATGAATCTGAAATTAACTCTGCCTGTTTATTACGTTTTCACGACTGAACTGCTAAATCTGTCCTTGATGAAATGTGACAACGAAATACTATGTATCATTAGCAAGGACATAGGATGCTTGTTTCAGGATAAATAAAATATTTTAACATGGAATTTTAAAAATTGAGAGACAAATAGCAAGTGTAACTGTAATATTATATTGGTCACACAGGCTTTGTTTTTCTCGCAGTCAGTTTCTGTATGATCTGCTCATAAATTTCATGTACAGATACAACCTACAAGTTCAACTCTTAGCTTTTTGGGACACATTTGCGTAACTTACAGGATTCTGTACCAAATTCTAACAATAAAATTCTAAGTCCATGCATATGAAATTTCTGATAATAGGTAGTATAAATATAAAGCTTGTGGTGGTTACTCCTGGGAGGTAAGGGTGAAAACCTTTTACTTCTTTTTTATAATTAAAAGAAACCTTAGGCCGCTAATTTATTGGGTGCTCAAATGGCGTACAGGCGAGGCTTATTTATCGTTAATATTGACACATTGAAATATGATAAAAAGAACTATGCAAAGCCTCTTCTTACAATTGCCAACACATATTAACAAATAAACAAAAGCATCAAAACACAACCACCTTTAAATTAATCTTGAAACAAACTCCCAATGTTAATTGGCAAGCAAGAAAGCTACACACTTGATTTGTTTAAATGAAAGCTCCCGTCACAATGATCGGGAACCATAAATCAAACACAGTATTGACAATTAACTGTATTCGATCTCAAATGCCGGGCGCCAGGATAATTTATATTATCCACCAAGTGTGGCTTTAGGAAAGTCTGCCCCAGCTAGCTTAATATTTGGGGGTGCGAGAACTCCTAATCATTCAGTGGTCGTTACAGGGCTGTACTCAATGACCGAATAAAAGTACCACACTGCACTTGTAGGATGATTACCGTGACGGCGATGTATTTCCCGCGACGGCGGAATTACTATAGCCCCTTGGCTATAGCGGACAACGCACCACGTCCGTGCAAGCGTAATGGATGCGTGCACAGTGACCTCACTGTACAAGGCACGCTTATTGACCCACAGGTGCGAAGCCAAGAGCGATCTCCAGCTTCGGAAGATCCGCTCCTTCTCGTCTGAAGGCTCGGAGCCAAGTCCTCTCCAGCGTCCGCCGAAAAAAGCCTCCTCTCGTCACTCGTGGTGTACATAGAAAAAATACACCATCATTACAAAATGCAAAGGAGAGTCTCTCTCGATTGTTTCTGCCATTTTTAAGCTCCTCCCTTCGGCTGTCACGATAGGCGAACCTTGTCTTTCTCGGTTCGGGTGAATTCGGGATAGCCTCGGACATTATCGTCACCTGTGACCTCCAAAACTCCCCGTTCGTAAACCTTGGGCTTGGGTAGTTTGTTCACCTCAGTTTACCGTTTCACCGGAGCCAAGGGATTATACGCTTGACCAACTGCGTGAGAAGGGTAGCTGGTGTCCATTGTCCCTGGCCGCCGCCAGGCTGTCGCGCCCCTCTGGCGCGTCTAGCTCAGGTGCCACAAACACACTGACAATCCTATCCGATAATTCCTCTCTATTCTTTTTATATATAAAAATATTCAAAATAATATATATAAAAATGTACGGAATGACCCATATTTGGTCATTCTGCTACAAGCTTCAGTTGTTCTTGTATGAAAAACATTAATAAAAAGTTACCAGTTTTTTTTTATTGAAAGGTCCTATGGAATATTAAGACAGTATCACGGTATGCATAAACTGCAAATAGGCAACTTTCCCACAGAGAAAAACACGAAAATTACAGACGATCTGAAAATATTTAAATTGTGTTCCCATTTTTGTTGTTACATTATTTTGTTCATCGGTTAGATTCCTCGATGATTAATTGGATTGTATCCATTTGGAGAAAGGCTATTTTATTGTTTATTTTGTAGTAGCAATATTAAAGAAACTGTGTATTGTGCAATCCCTCCTAATAAATACACTGAGTATCGGAAGCCGGTATTGTATACTGAAACATTCCACATTGCGTATGAAGTGAAGCTCATGGTTGTGTTGATTCGTCCGTCGGATTTGTCCCTGGCGGTAACCCTCACGTCTTGAGTACATGACAACAGCTTTCCTCCTGAATGTTCTTTCATTCTCATTTACACCACACTAATAATAGTCACCTACAATATATAACGATACTGAACTCCCAAGAAAGATACAAGCAGCCCTGTGTCAACATCATTGGTTTAATATGATTCCTCCTGCATTCCAAGAATTCTTATATTTTAAGAATAATTATTAACTATATTAAATAGTAAAAATCAGAGTACATAAATAAGAAAACCCAATTGCTTGCCATTGGGAGTGCGAATGTCTCTGTCGCTTGAAGTTCTCATTATCTAGGTCGTCCTATTTTTTTTTAGATCTAGATTTGAAACAACGTTACACCACACCAATGTTATCGTTCGTATGTTTTGAATTCTTAATCAAAAACAATATCATCAACAAAGGAGCAAAATACAACATTTGTGACCTCATTTTTCGTAAGATTACCGTTCCGTTACAAATACTGGCATCCACACCTGTGACAAATATGAATTACAAATTTCCAGTGGGCTCTTGTAAATTATTCATTACAGTTAAATAAATGCCAAAAGATTTGAAGGCGCGTTTTTTTGTTGTTTTTTTTTTACACGAAAAAGTTATTTAAGATTATATGTTTTTTAAAAGGAAAGTTATTCGATGATAACAATACAAACTCTGAACATAATATAGAATTTTTAGATAGTACCTTCACTTCTGATACTGAAGTAACTCGAAAACTAATGGTGCAGAAAACAGGATTGACACTATAAAAAATATAATACCAATAACAGGGAAATTACTGCAGGGTAGAATTTAGACTAAGATGTAAGAACGCTATGCAAAGTGTGAAAAAAATAATAAAGTGGCTGGTAAAAGGAAGAAGTAAATATTGTAACTAACAAATAGAATGGATGAAGGAAGAATGGTAGTAAAAAAGACAGAGAAATAATAACCGTCAGAGGTAGAAGGGAAACGGTGAAGATTGTTAGAACGGTTGGAAAAGTGTTTTATTATAATTTTAGTAGATACATAAAGGAGAGGCAACAAGGATACACGTTGTAACCTAAAGAATAAGTTTAAGAAGAAACTAGTAAACGTAAAAGTTCAAAACAGTAACACTCAGGCCGCGTATTCCGGGGGACGCGGATTCGAATCCCCAAATTTGGGTTTTCCATGGTTTGCCCAAATCACTTCAAAAGGCCGTGGCCAAATTCCTTCCCCTTCCTTGCTTCCAATCGTTTCCAGCCTGTAAGGACCTTGACGTCAACGAGGCGTAAAGCCACCATACTGTGAATGTGTCAAAACAGTCTAACGATTATCCCATGCGCTCGTGCCCTGACCACGAAAACGAAATAGTTAGCCTTCCGAAAATTGCTTATAATTTTTCCAGTTCTTCCTAGAATATTGTCCCAAATTACATCCTCGAGCAACCTGTGCTGAATGCGGGTGAGATTTGCTACTAATCTAAAATGGAGAAGAAAGAAATCCATTTTTTCTTATGGATTTACCTCTCCTTGATGTCGAGCTCATTAGTGATGTGAAAGGACGGGGCAGGGGGATGGTAAGGAATAGCAAGGAATACGGCCATAGTATTTTGAAGGAACCATCCCGGTAGTCGCCTGTAGTGATTTAGGGAAACCATGGACAACTGAAATCTGGATGACCGCACGGGGATTTAATTTGTGTCATCTCGAATACGAGGACAGAGCGTTACTGCTAACCCACCACGCTCTGTCGCTGGAGAGAATCATTCGGTAAAATAAGAACTTGGTATAAGAACTGACGCTGACTGATAGAAGACAAACAGTTTGACAGATTCAGAACTTGGACACAAGATAGAATTTACACATTGTGTCAACAGATCAAAAGATAATGTGGAGATAGTTAATGCGGAAAATCTGGCTCCCTCTGGAGAACTGGTTGGGCCCAGAGCCAAAATAGGAGTCAATGTGGTAGAAGACTCCCCTTCGTCTATATAGAAATCGGTGATGATAAAAGATCGTTTTTTAAAAAGAAAAATATCTTAATTTCTAATATTAATCTCGGATTCAGAAAGAAATTTTTAAGACTCTGTGTGGAAAGCACAGCACGTTGTGGTAGTGAAGCAGGGACAATAGGAATGAGAAAAAGAAGGAGATTTGAAGCATGTGAAATGTGGTGCTATATAAGCATGCCGAAAATTAAGTGAATAAATAAAGTATGAATGAACGTGTTTTGGAAATGATGGGCGAGGAAGAAGTTTTTGGGAGATTTTTAGAGAAAGAAGAGATAGGATGGTGGATTTTAAGATATCCGGGGTTGCTTAATCTGTTAGTGGAAGAAACAGTTGAAGGTAAGAACTGTAGACGAAGACGGAAATCAGAATATATGAAACAGATAATTGTGGACGTAGGTTGTAAGGGATATATTGAGATAAAGAGGTTGTCGCTAGAAAGGAAAAGATGTAGGTGGTATTGGCGTAGAAGGTCTTTTCGTGATATTAAATCCACCAGAGATAAAAATGCTGGACAAACTTTTGTCGTCTATGGCGTAAAATTTTAATAGATGACTTTAACTAAGGGCAATAATTATAGTGCCACACAACCACCAGCGTGCAAAATATTGTGACCATCTGCTTAGAAGCGTATTGGTCCACGTTTGGAACACAATACAGCAGTGATTAGGCGTGGCATTGATTCGACAAGTCCTTGGTAGGTTTCCGGAGGTATCTGGCATTAGATGTTGAAGACTCTCTTGTGTTGAGAAGAGCGACTTCTTGACCTCACTGTGGCCATTTACTTCCTGTTAATATCTTACAAGTAATTTTTCGTATTACAAAATCAGGTGGGCGCCAGAGATTCCTTTTGGAGTGTTACCTATTATGAGGGAAGCGAAATCTAAATCTCAAGATATGCTAATTTGAACATGAATTTTTTAAAAAATAGAATTCTTAACTAAGTATATTTCTTTTCAAAACACAAAAGACATAAAGTTTCTCGGTAAAGCAAGTGTGACTATCTCAGGACGTTCACTAGGGCACAAATGACGATGCAAAATTTTCTGTTTCCTGAATTGTTATTACCGTGTAGACGAATCTAGTTGTCCAGTCGGTGGCCATACCCGCTTTCCAGGTGACGGGACGGCAGCTCCATACGGCGTGCGTAACTTGACCCAGCTAGCCCGGTTCCCCTCCAGGTACGCAACCATCAAGTGTCCTCCGGTGCGCGTCGCCGCCACCCAAACAGCCTCGTGTCTACCACCTTGCACCGGCTACACGCTTCGTCTTGAGCTCCGTCTTGCATGCGCAAAATAGTTTGCGCATGCAAGACGGGGCGTGTGGACGGCAACACGGTAGCGCGTGCAAACTCGAAAGAGCGGCTTGTGCAATCGTTGACTTGCTAAAAATTTGACTGCACGGTTTTTGGGTTTGCCCAGTTTTTTTTCAACAGATATCTCTGAAATGGGTGATGTACGAAAGCTCTGGCTCGCTGATTGGCTCCCAATCATGAAAGATACCGCTCTCAGTTAATAACAATATTAACAATTGTCCCGATTATCTGTTCTCTTTTGCTCCACGTCCACCTCACGCTTTCTTCTTGGGTACAGATATCCTTTTATACTCTTTTTACTGAAGACGTACCCAGGCACTCGGCCCGTCCTCAGCTGTGGTCTATGTCACCCGTCTGTTTTACAATTCATCACGCCAAATGGACGACCAGCTGATGTAGAACGTGCACTCAAGGTCTCAAGTGACACAGACCTGAGCGGAGCCTCTCACGAACCACACAAAAAACGGACACGTACAAACGTATTTCATTCTCTGTTCTTTAATGACACATTACAATGTTAACGAACAGTTCACGCATTTAAATTACGGGCCGGAGGTTTATAGGCGCTGGCGCCCGACAGCGTACCAGATGTGTTTTACCGGGTTAAGATGAGGCCATATTTGGTGGCCAAGACATCAACATGAGTTCACCATCGTGCTCTCCAAACAATTGTAGCAAGATTTTGGCCTTGTGACACGAACAGTTAGTTATCCTGCTGGAAGGATACCATCGATCTCGTGGAAGGCATCAAACCTTAAGTGATACAAGTGGTCAGCAATAATTTTTTACGTAGTCCACAGCTATTATGGTGCTCTCGGTCACCACCACAGGTCCAATGGAAGCCGAGGTAAGTGTTCACCGTAGCATAATACTTTCCCCACCCGCCTGCGATCGTGGTGCGGTGTATATATATACACAGACGGAAAAAAAAATCCCAACACCAAGAAAAAATTATTGTAGAGTAATGAAATTTGGACAATGCATTTGTCAAGTTAACATGTTTAATTGATTAAATTTTCAAGATCACAGGTTAATTTAAGCTCAAGAAAATGCATTTCAAATGTGAAATACTGTTAAATTAATAGCCGGTGTAACCTCCAGAATTTTGAATGCAAGCCTGCAAACGTGAATGCATTGTGTCATACAGGTTTCGAATGTCACTTTGTGGTATGGAGTTCCATGCTTGTTGTACTTGTGCTGTCAATACTGGGACGGTCAGTGCTGGCTGTGGATGATGCTGGAGTTGTCGTCCAATGATATCCCATACGTGTTCAATTGGAGACAGATCTGGTGATCTCGCAGGCCAAGGTAACATGTCGACACTCTGTAGAGCACGTTGCGAGACAACAGCGGTATGAGGGCGAGCGTTATCCTGTTGAAAAACTCCCCCTTGAATGCTGTTCATGAATGGCAGCACTACAGAAATTCGAGCTGCAGTTGGTACCACAGTGACACAACGAACTGTTAGAAATCGGTTACTTCAAGGACAGCTCCGAGCCAGGCGCCCTGTAGCGTGCATTCCACTGACTACAAGCCATCGCCGTTTGCGACTCCAGTGGTGTCAAGCCAGAGCTCATTGGAGGACGGAGTGGAGATCTGTTGTGTTTTCTGATGAAAGCAGGTTCTGCCTTGGTGCCAGTGATGGCCGAATGTTGGTCAGAAGGAGGCCAGGGGAACGCCTGCAACCAAACTGTCTGCGGCCTAGACACACTGGACCTACACCTGGAGTCATGGTCTGGGGAGCAATTTCCTATGACAGCAGGAGCACTCTTGTGGTTATACCAAACACACTGACTGCAAATTTGTACGTCAGTCTGGTAATTCAACCTGTAGTGCTGCCATTCATGAACAGCATTCAAGGGGGAGTTTTTCAACAGGATAACGCTCGCCCTCATACCGCTGTTGTCTCGCAACGTGCTCTACAGAGTGTCGACATGTTACCTTGGCCTGCGAGATCACCAGATCTGTCTCCAATTGAACACGTATGGGATATCATTGGACGACAACTCCAGCATCATCCACAGCCAGCACTGACCGTCCCAGTATTGACAGCACAAGTACAACAAGCATGGAACTCCATACCACAAAGTGACATTCGAAACCTGTATGACACAATGCATTCACGTTTGCAGGCTTGCATTCAAAATTCTGGAGGTTACACCGGCTATTAATTTAACAGTATTTCACATTTGAAATGCATTTTCTTGAGCTTAAATTAACCTGTGATCTTGAAAATTTAATCAATTAAACATGTTAACTTGACAAATGCATTGTCCAAATTTCATTACTCTACAATAATTTTTTCTTGGTGTTGGGATTTTTTTTTCCGTCTGTGTATTTCTAGTAGACGGTGTAGTAAACCTGCTGTAGTAAGAAAAGTGATTCATTGGACCAGGCGACACGTTTCCGTTGATCCACAGTGCAATTTCGATAATCTCGTGTTCACTGCAATTGTAAATGACAAAGTCGTTGGGCCAGCATGAGAACAACAGTGTGTGCAGAAAGGTGTGCTCCGAAACATTCGTGCCTGCACAAGCATTGTAGTCTGCCTGATATCGCCCACTATACTCCGATCTCAACGTTCTGTGATAAGGCATGGACGTCCACCACCTTGTCGCCTACTCGCGGTTTCACTGTCCTTCAACAACTTTCCATAGATGTTCACTACAGTAACACGCGAACAGCCAACCAGCCTCACCGTATCCTAGATGCTCATTCCCAGGCGCCGGGCCATGACAACCTGGCCTTTATTAAAATCACTTATGTCAGTGAATTTACCCGTTTGTCACACCTATCATCGTTAGAAAGACTCCCCATGCGTCTCTGCTCCACTTATTGCATATACTTTCTTTACCACATAACATACAAATCTTATCAAACGCCATTCATTCTCGCGGTCAATTATTGTCATAATGTTGATAATTATACACGTATCTACAAATATGAGATGCGATTTCGCACTGCCACTTGCCATTCGGGAGGACCGGGGTTAAACTCGGTTCGGCCATCCTGTCTGGGGTTTTCCGTGGTTTCCCTCAGACACTCTAGGCGAATGCTGGGATGGTTCCCTACAAGGCCACGGCCGACCTTCCATCCCCCTTCCCTTCCCGTAGTGTAATTAAATCGACTTAATTAGACTTCTTTGTATAGATTCAACAAATTTTTTTTCGTTTAGATCGATTCACAAATGAGTAACTGGATGAATTTTCATAGGGTTTCAAAGAGAGGTAATAAGAAAAAACTTTCTCTTCGTTTGTTTATTTGTTTCGTTCACATAAAAACTAATGGTCGGATGTCGATATTTCGAATAATGTACAGCCGATGGTTGCAGGTCTAAAATAGAGTATATTTAGTTTTCATGTTATGTCGAATAGCTCAGAAATTAAGATAAAGGTGTCCGCAAATTATTATGAATTTGAAGTTAATTCTCGGTTAAGTTAATTTGTTGGGATACGAAGCAACGCCATCGTGTTATTCGGAATTGAAACAGATGGTATTTAGTTCATTGGATTTCTCACTGTATTTGTGACATTCTTGACTATGCTTTTGTGAAATTAGGGGGTCAAATTGACCGCGCTAGTAACATTGATAGAAAATCGAGCTTCATCTCAAAACACTTTGTAAAATAACAAGCCAAGTGAACAAAGTTACGCACAATAGGTAGTTTACAAAATATGCACTAAGACAGTTGAAACAGATATTTCAATTCTATAAGGTAAAATTGATATTTTCCGTATGTAACATAGCTTTTTGTGTGAATGCGATAACCCGAATTCAACTGAGTCCCGGTAACAACTGGTATATTAACGTCGTTTAGATCTAGAAATCTTCTGAATGTTGCTTTTTCCATGTTAAATAGTGACGCTACAATTTTGAAAGATAAATTTGGGCAGAATATAGAAATTATATCTTTGATCAGAGAAAGGATGGCATCAACCAGAGAAGTAACAACTGATATTACAATGGATGTAGAGTTACTTCTTAATGTGGAAGGTATGTGCTGTGAGCTATCCAGTTTTTTTTTTTTGCTGTTATTGTTCTGTAGACAAACAAATACGTCTCATTGGGATAGCGAATTTAAGTTTCTTTTACATGCTTGAGACATTTTCTTTTCTTTCATGAACAGAGATTCTTGCAATAATGCGTTCTTTGTAACTGGGGTGATTTTTTCGCTGAAGTTTATGAATTCTGGTTGTTCGAATTTGAAAAATGATGACTACACTCATAATTGACTCAAGGCCCTTTCGTATGCAACTTCTATAGTATTTAACACGCGCATGTATTATCGCAAGCGAGCATTTGACTTTCAAATATGAGGATTCTCCTAAACATGCTTTAGAGAGATTTAAATTCGTTTTTACCAACTGTGAGGTTCTCTTTGAAGAGTTGTTTGCACATCTCAGTTTCAAAGTTTCTATTGGCCGGGCAGTCCACTACCATCGTCGCAGTCTAACATACAATGTAGATATGTCCTACAGTTAGACGTCAAGTCGGATGCAAGGATCATTCATGGCGTATTCTACATATTGCGACACAGGTTAATCAACCTGGAACATTTAGATAACTATTCACAGACTTCACAATCGACCGTTAAACAGGCTCCATACATCTCCGTGGTTTCGGTGGGCATCGGTGACTTGATATAAACGCTGACCCTTACCACTAGTAATCCGCTTTGTGTATTAAAAATCCATTGACCGCTGATATATGGTCCACAAAAGATGGATTACAAAATTTTTATATTGAGCCAGTAAAACCTGCTGACTATCTATTTACGACCCTTTCCTTTCATCGCTAACAGTGACTGTGCATCAACTTCTGCTATGATGCCTTTTTTTTATGGCGTTCGGCAATACAGCCAGCTGCAACTGTGTTTTGTTGTTTCTGCTAGTGAATATGTACTTTATCTTCATCATTATCATTTTACTGCTCAGTATGGACAACACAGGTCGGACACAACACTTACTTAAAACGACCCACGCCCTCGGCCGGAATCGAACCGGCGGCCCTTGCAACGTGAGGCCAGCTCGCTAGACCCTACGCTACAAGGGGTCTGGTACATTACGTGACTGCACTGCTTGTATTCCACGTAAGCTGAGTAATGCTTTCAGGGAGAGCCTACACAAATTTCCTGGTAGACGATTTCTTGGATAATGTGCGAGCGAACATTTATTCGGAAGCGGACTTGCTGCACGACAACGGACCACGAGTTCACACATTTTAGTATCATTTCCTGTAAGTATCTACATCGCATACTATTTTGTTGCAGGATAAAACAACCGTCATGTGCGACGTCATTAAGGAACTGTAATTGTGGCTAGCGCTCGACATGAGCTTAATAGTTTCTTTATTTTCACAGTTGCCTCTTTTACTTTAACAAATTACAGAGCCTGAATAATATTTTGTAACACAAATTCAAACTACGCATTTGTAAAACCATTTATGGAAGGAACTAAATACTTGTTTCATTCTGTGATGCTCCTGTGTTATATTGTTTTTTTTTATGGCTTTACGCCTCGTAAGCGTCGACGTCATTAGAGGTGGGAGAAGTCTGGGGACATGAAGGCATGGGAAAGCATTCGGCCATGTCCTTTTAAAGAAACCATCCCGCCTTTCACCTGCAATGATTTCGGGAAACAGAAATCTGGATGGCCGAGCGGGGATTTGACCCATGTCGTCCTTCGTGAATGGATAAAGAATTTTCTAACTGGTCGGTCGCAGTATGTCATCGTTAAAGGAGAAACCTCCTAATCTAGACGTTACATCGGGTGTACCTCAAGGAAGAGTAATAGGACCACTCCTATTCTTAATTTTTATAAACGACCTAGGAGACAAAGTGAATAGCAGTTTGAGATTGTTCGCTGATGATGCGGTCATTTACAGGGAAGTAAGGAATTCAGCCGATTGCTTAGAAATTCAGCGCGCTCTGGATTTCGGCATGGTGCGACGAATGGAAAATTACACTAAATTTTAAAAAATGCAAGGTGATGTACATAACTAAAAAAAAAAGAATCCGTTTGTTCAGAAATACAAAATAAACAGTTCAGTCATTGATATGGTCGATTCCGTGAGATATTTGGGCAACAGTACAAAGGAATATGAAATGGAACTTGCACATTCATTCGGTCGTAGGCAGAGCTGATTCTAGAGTGCGATTCATAGGTCGATTCATGAAAAATTGTAATGATCAAACAAAGGAGACAGCGTACAAATCTCTTGTGTGTCCACATTTGGACTACTGTTGTCCCATTTGGGATCCGTTTCATAAAGGGTACATTGACAGTACAAATAAAGTACAGAGAAGAGCCGCACGATTCGTGACCGCTTACGCGAAAGCGTCAAAGAATAGATTACTAGATTGGGCTGGGAGTCTCTGGTAGATAGACTACGCAAGTTTCGTTTGAACTTATTAGAAAACATGCGAACACCCACTTTAACTTACAATTGCGGTGAAATACTTCGTCAACGAACCTATTTGAGACGCAATGACAGCAAAGATAAGATTAGAGAAATAAGGACCGCACTGATGCTAATATGAATTCTTTCTTCCTTCGTACCATTCGGTAATGGAATGCACAACGAAGAGATTAGTTTTGGTGCTGAGCACCCTCTGACACGCACATTTTTTTATTTTTTTTTGTATTTTTTTTTGTGAACTGCAGAGTATATATGTAGAAGTAGAAGAATTACAGGCGCGTACGTTACAGGTCCTTTTCTTTTTCTCTAATGATTGGAGTGCATGGGAGAAATCTATATGTATCGAAATTAAAAGTTTAGAGCCCTGAAGGTGAAAAAAAAATTTCACCATCTGGTATATGGAAAACAGGTTAGGTGGGGGGGGAGAATGCACCATTCGTAATAACCAACTCATGCAACCGGCGTAGTTTATATTGCTCTGTCTTCTGGATACGACTCAGTCGATCATAGGATGATATTGCAGATTTATGGAGTGACGAAGGGCTTTAAATTGGCGTTTCACCATTAGTGTAATCTTTCACCCACAGAAACATAATTATTTTCCACTTACTCTTCTATGCTTGTCTAGACATATTTTTTATAATTAATTAGTAATTGTTTTTTGCATTTCTGTGATTCTGATACGAACAAATAAATGACCACATGTGCCTGTTCAGTATCAAAAATGGCGTTAATGACCCCGGTGTCAACGAACGAACAACAAAAACCAATCAATCAATTAATAAATCAATCAAAATCACAAAACTGTCTGAAGTGCAAATTGAGAAGACATACGATACTGTTTATGCTATCCCTTAGTCTCATTCAGAACTGCTGACCTAAAGACCGTCATCCGATTTCATTCCCTACCTTCTTTTATCCTTATCAGCATTTCTATCAGTACTTCATACACGTCACACATAAAACAATCTTTCAGTCATCTGTCATGCACGCAGTAACAATACTAACGGTACGATGGGAAAGTACAAAACATCACTGCAGTGGAATTGTTATGAAGGGGTAGTGTAGGCAATCAGTGCAGAAAGAAGGGAAACAATTACTATTTGCTTAGTTTTCTTTTGGTTCGTCAACATCAAGGTCATTATAGCTGAGAGTGTAATGAGGTCAATGAGCGTTCTGTAGTTCACACATTGTCTTCTAAGGAAACATCCCGGCATTCGCTTTGACCGTATTCTGAAAAGCATGGTAAACCGAAATCTGGACACGAAACCACGTTCTTCAGAACGCGAGGCCCGAGCTCAAAACGATTACCCGGCTTCCACTGCCTGCTGTATTTCTAAACAATTTAAAACCAATTGTAATCATAAAAGAATATACGCGACAACGTTGGATGAAACCCTCTGAAGGAAGTTTCTACGCCTATTTGTCAGAAACTGGAAAGAGCTTCTTTCTCACGTAACCTAAAGTAAAATGTGGAACTGAAACCACGGACAAATCCCAGCGCCTTTCATACACACACAGCGGGAAGGATAAATGTCCTTTAAAATTCCGCCCCATGCCGGGAATAATAATTTATGAAAATAGGCTACTGAGTTACTGGAACACTCGTGCCAACGGTTTCTTGTTTTCGGTAAACCGAAACATCTGAGAACTTTTCCAATGCGTTCTTTAATCTGTGATACGACAATTTCAGTTCCACTCTCAACTTTAATGATAGACCTTTCAATGATTTAAGTAACGTAAAAGTTAAGTGCCACCGATAAACTCGGGACAGACCATTAAGGACTGATTGATTTCCCACATATCACTTCGCTTTCAACATTATCTAAAAGCGTCGTATTTTGTGAGTAAAGACTGGCGGTAGTTCAAATCCTGTTTACCAATCGTCCTAATTACGGCTTTCAGACTGTTTCTTTCGCAATTATCAACGCTAATTCTCTTATGATCACTAATTTCAAGAACGGATTTACACTTTTTTGGAACAGAAGAACGTTAACATGTTAGCAAGAGGATTACAGGGCTAGCAAACACAGCAACACTTCACTTTCTCCCGTAAGCCAGACCGTTGGTAATGTTTTCAGAATTTGAACGCAGAGAAGATAGGTCCTCATGTGAAACGATCGTATTCCTCAAGTCGCAAAATATATTTTAAAAAAATTCTTTAGATTGAATTTAGTACTGAGTTTGCTTGTAAGGGATACGACAGTAATCGATTTTCAGAAGTTAATAAAATTTCAAAATAACAAAACATTGTCCATCACATAAGCATCTTAGAATGAGTCGATTGCTCCAATAAGTCAATGATGACCTTCTGATAACAGCAAGAGTGTAGACTTCGTGGAACGGCTGCTAACGACAGACGTTGAGAGGAACTTGGCTTCTGTTAATTAATTGAGGGCTACACCCCGCCTGGTACTTTATCCTCGTCGTCTTATCCTCACGCAATTAGTCTGAAAAGATATACCGAGGCAGCACAGTCTGAGAATCATGGCAGGCTGAAAGAAATCCAAACCTACCAACTGTAATGAAGCCATCGCACTCGCATACACATTATCATAAAACACTCCAACACAAGATTTATTCTAAAATAATAATTTATTTTCATATATACGTTGAACACAGTATAATTCTATCCCCAAATACACCGAAGAGCCCAAGAAACTGGTTACACCTGCCTAGTATCGTGTAGGGCTCCCCCGAGCAGGCAGAAGTGCATGGACTCAACTAAAGTCTGAAGTAGTGATGGAGGGAATTGACACCATGCACCCTGCACGGTTGTCCATAAATCGGTAAGAGTACGAGGGGGTGGAGATCTCTTCTGAACGGCACGTTGCAAGGCATCCCAGATATGCTCAATAATGTTTATGTCCGGGGAGATTGGTGGCAAGCGGAGGTGTTTAGACTCAGAAGAATGTCCCTGGAGCCAATCTGTAGCAATTCCGGACGTGTGGGGTGTCGCATTGTCCTGCTGGAATTGCCTAAGTCCGTCAGAATGCAAAATGGACATGAATGTATGCAGGTGATCAGCCAGGATGCGTAAGTACGTGTCACCCGTCAGAGTAGTATCTACACGTATCAGGGGTCCTGTGTCACTCGAACTGCACACGCCCCACACCATTACAGAGCATCCACCAACTTGAACAGTCCACTGCTGACATGCAGGGTCCCTGAATTCATGAGATTGTCTCTATATCGGTACACTTCCAACCGCTCGATACGACAGGAAACGAGACACGTGAGACCAGGCAATATGTTTCTAATCATGAACAATCCAATGTCGGTGTTGACGGGTCCAGGCGAGGCGTAAAGCTTTGTGTCAAGCACTCAGCAAGGGTACACGAGTGGGCCTTTCCGTTGAAAAGTTCGCACGCTGACACTTGTTGATGGTCCAGAATTGAAATCAGCAGCAATTTGCGGAAGAGTTGCACTTCTCTCACGATGAACGATTCTCTTCAGTCGTCGTTGGTACCGTTCTTGCAGGATCTTTTTCCGAGATCAGAGATGTCGGAGATTTGATGTTTTACCGGATTCCCGATATTCGCTGTGCACTCGTGAAATGGCCGTAGCGGAAAATCCCCACCTCGTCGCTACCTCGGAGATGCTTTTTCCCATCTCTCATGCGCTGCCTATAACACCACGTACAAACTCACTTAAATCGTTATAACCTGCCATTATAGCAGCAGTAACCGATCTAACGCCTGCGTCAGGCACCTGTTTTCCAATAAAGGCGTTGCCGACCGCGGCGCCGTACTCTGAGTGTTTACATATCTCTGTGTTTGCCTATACCAAAGAAAGCTTTGGCTCTTCAGTGTATTTAGACTCGTATTACTCGAAATTTTTGCTGTAGTTTTACATTCTCGTCAGCAGATGTTTTTACTCCTAATTGTTTAAATAAATGTTATTCTCAAAGTTACCACTTTCTCCGTGTACCGTCACCAGATAAAATCTTTTTAGAGCAAAGTTCCTTTTCCAAGATTTTAAAGGATCTTAAAACGATTCGCGTCAGTACGCGTCTGTAATTTTGCGTATTCTTTTTATATTGTAGCTCTTAAAAAATTAAAAGTTTTGCAAGTAATTTTTCAAACACTTTTGCAGAAATATTTGAACATGCTGCGCAGGTGTTTTAGCACAATTCTTCATTTCTCAACCAATTTTTTTAAAACAATTATTGTGCATATCAGGAATAAGCTATCTGACAGATGTAATTCATCTCAATAATGTACATCTCACACAGTTTAATTTGTTATCTTCATTTTAAATTCATGTTAAATGAATTACCGGAATGGATGCATCCATAAAAAAGGAAAAAATTACTACCAATGGAACCCCTAATCTTTCCACAGTACATTCGGAATGGCAGCATACCACACTGTTGATGGTGATCCATCTGTAGGTTGGGCACGTTAACTTGACGGCCTCCTTGATATCTTTGTGAAGAAACGTTATACCCTCATTTATATCGCGAACACACTATACATAATATTCACTGATCATAATCATCTTCGAAAAAAGGGGAGAGACAAACAGTATTGAAAACAAGAGCTCGGGTAGTTTGAACTCAGTGTTAGCCAATTTAATAGAATGTTCGGAAGGAGATGAAAGAAATTGCAGTGTAAACGAGCAACATTAGTTCAGCTATTCGTTTTCATCTCAGAGGACTTTATCCACAGTATTTTAGATGAAATACATAATTGGTGCTATGAGATAGTGTGGTACCGATTTTTTCAAGGAATTTGACTAAGTGAACCATAGTTTAGTGGCAGATAGAGTTAAATTCATCGAAGCAGGATAGCAGAATTCTCAAGAGGTGGGAGTCAAAACACTTGGATGGGAACAGTGGCATAAAAAACAAGGTGAAAATGAGAAAAATAGTAAAAATTGTGATCGATAGGGACCTTTACTTCTAATTACTCTAACAAATGACGCTTTTGTTGACTTACAGGTCACATTTAGGTTGTTAGAAAATGGCACAATATGGTATAACAGAAATAAAATGAAAAAGGGATCTGGGTATGGTATCCGGTTGTATAGATTCACGTAGAATGAAGATAAATGTCAGAAAGAGCAAGCTCATTAGGCACACATTGAGAGATATAGAATTTTTTGCATAACTGTACATTGAGGGAGAAATTGCTCTTTGAAAGCAAAAATGAAATATAATAAAATCAGCTTCGCATGAACATATTGGGAAAGAGGTAAGGACACATTAGAAAGTTCTGGATCTATTAGTGAGGATGATTAATAAATATATGCAGCAGAGAAATTATCTGCGTTACCCTTACTTGAGTCTGGTGGGTTAATACAGGGCCCACATTATCAGTAAGCCTATCAAATTCAGGATTTGGAGGAGATGGAAAAGAATCCAGCTAGATTGTTTGCAAACACTATCTTTGAATAGAATCATTAAATGATATGATAAACGAGCTAGATTGGAATTCTTTGAAAGAATAGAGGCGAGTAAACAGAGTGCTGGGAGTGTATAAGTCATGTATTGGCGATGGATGATGTTGTGTGTATTGAGAGAAAAATAGCGAGCAGTTCGTCGAAGGGAATAGATCATCATTACCAGAAATTAGTTCTTGATTTTAGGCTTAAGGAGGTAAGAAAGCTTGAATTCATTGATTAAAAATCCAGAGTCAGGAATAAATCAACAGAGGAGATGAACAGTATGGCTTAGACATTGACGGAAGTTTAAGTAAAAAATTTATAGTAACGCAAAACTAGAAGTATAGACAAATTTCCAGTACGGCAGAAGGTCCATACCAATTGAATTAAGTGTGCTAGTCACATTGTTAAAGGAAACTAGAAATTAAACCAGGATCAAAACTTTCCCGGGATTTACTTGATACTGGTAACATCCACCAAAGCAGTTATTGACCACCGACAAACGCTTTTTACCTCCTTAGAATGCAGAAAACGTAGTTTCAGATGTCAGACCTTGTTAAATCACCAATGGCTACTCTTCTTACTGAGATTACTTCTTCCACAGATTGAAGTCATCAGATATAAGGAAAACACAACATCAATATTCTGCCTGTAGTTTTATTGGAAAAGAACTGGTTTTTTTATGTCGTAGAAATTTCGATGTTAATCTAGATTTTTTTTAAAATGCCTTGTTAATACCTTTCTCCTACTTTTAATTGATAAAGTTGTTGTAAATAAACGTGATACAGTCTTGAAGTCTTAGATCTTCCTTCTCAAATTTTGATGATGCCTTGAAGGAGCAGAATCTTCCTGCAGCATTCACAAAAATTTTCGCACTCCGTCGAGTCCATTCGAAATTTGTTATCGAGCTCTGCACTTATAAATCATAACTTTATGGACCCAGCGAGTGAAGTGCAGGGTGAGGAAGGAGGCAGAAAGCCTAAACGTATCTTCCAATAGAAAGGGGAACTGTGTAAAGGCAGTCCGGATACTGAATTATTGTACGTCCCATATGCTTTCTTCTGAGAACATGCACTCCGATCTGTGCAGTTTTGTATAACTTACAGTACGAAAATTACGAGGCAGAGAGTATTTAACACTACTTTATGTCTCGATCCTTCATTTCAGGTCACACAAGCGAACGATATATAGTTGATTTTCCATTAGTATAAATATCTTTATGTTATGTCACGCATGCTGTTTTTAAGTCAACTGAAACATCAGTGTGTTTATGTCATACAGAAACTATTATTCAATATGAATTTGTCTTCGCTACGTGAATGCTAATCTTTATATATGAAAAACCGATTACAGGTATTCATGTCTCTCTAGGCCCCTAAACTGTCTAAATCAAATCACATAAGCAGCAACATCCTTGAGAGACACTATATAGATGCAGACAAAATAAAGAAATGGAATAGTTTTGCTCTTCTAACAAAGAAATTTTAAAATTGGTATTACAGTATTGTACTGATTAGATTTTATGTACTGTTTAATATAATACGAGGTATTTTCATCAGGTAATGTTTTTTGGAGAATTAAATTTTCTGTAGGAATAAAAAACATATTTACTATAAACATTAAAAATGCTCAAATCTCTTTAATGAGAGATGTTGGACGAATAGAGATAGTAAATAAATTCAAATTTCTGCTGGAAATGATTAAAAAATTGTTTAAATAAGATGCAAAGGACGTATGGTATAACTAAAAATTTTTATAACAAACAGTACTTATCTAAAAATCTTAAAATAAGGTCGTGAAACCAAAATGTTTCTACCCGAGTAAATGTCCAATGTTGAACTACAGATTAGACAAATTGGATTTAATAGAAAGAAGAAAAATCTTATGTTCAGTGAAATCAACAGAACTATGGATATTAAGAAGTAGTAAGGACATACATCAGAACACAAAAAATCACAGAATCAATAAGATCAAGGATATTGCTGTTTTTTGGACATATCTATAAAATGGATGATTGCAGATTAACAAAAAAGATTTTCAGTTACCTTTGTGAAAAAATCAACAATAAGTTGGATTCGAGAGGTCAAGAAAGATTTGAAAGAAACCAGAGAAACTATGGAAAGAGAGCTTCTTAGAAAGAAAGTTTTGAATATGGAAGGATTCCAAGGCAGAAGATGACACAAATTCGGTCAGAAGTGGTGTGAGGAGAGGAGAGAGAAACACAGTGAAACGACGAAGGAATGTTGAACAGACCGGAAGAAAAAACAACAACAAAAATTGAAATTGACTCCTGGTTTTAGCAGGCCTCATAGGAAAGAAGAAAATTATCGGTTTAATAATGATTCCTACCTGATAGGGTCTTCAGTTTTTAAGTTCTTATTAGGATCATGCATAAATTTCTTTAATGGAACTTGGTTTAATGAGGTGAAAGAATTTTACATCCATCAATATGTGTTTCACATCTGTGGCTATTTTTATATATCAAGTTGCATATTATACTAGCTGTTGTGACAGAGAGCCTTGATCATAATATGTGATAGATCTACATTGTAATTGTTTTGTTCGTGACAACATGGAAAACCTTTAATATCAAAAAACAATCGGTAACAGTCGTATAAAATTTGAAGTGACAAGGGCATCCAGAAATTTCATTATCGAACAATATATGCGAATACCACTATTAAGGGATTTTGAAAACATTATGATTTTAAAACGTCGGTAGGGACCGAGAAGAGAATTTCAAATGGTTGCTTTTTGAGATAAGTAAATGTTTCATTGCATTATGGCGGGAAATTATTCCTATGCGCCTTATCTTATGGAAGACATGTAAACTTTCAGATTTTCGATAACTTTCGATTTTTGTTGATTATTCAACTTGGCTACTCATAGTTTTAATGTTCAGCACCTCGTGACTCAGTGGTTCATATTACTGGAGTTTGAATGGTCTCCGGTTCGAAACCCCTTCTCGGTTGGGAATTTCAAAAACCCTTACTACTACCTTCACCTTTGGCACAGCTTGCTGTAAAATGTGAAGTATGCCAGAGCGCATCCGAGATTCGAATTCCACGTTAAACTGTCGGTCCTCCATATCCCTTAGGATTTCCGTTTGAGGTTAAGGCGGCTACCAAAGGGCGAATTGCGCTGCCAGTAAAAAATCCTGTCACCAAGTCATTACGACCACACGAACCTTTACATTTATAACTTTAACAATGATTCGCACAAGCAATTATTTCTATCAGGGGATAGCTAAAACTACAAATCTGTTTAAAATTATTCTTTCACCCTTGACGCTTGGGAGTAAATGTACTTACCTACTTAATTACTTCCTCTTCATGGATAGGCCAAAAGCCTGTTCCGACCTCATTCTTCCGACTATCTCTTCGTTGTTCTTCCAATGTTTTTCCTTACTTTGAGGATTATGAGTAATATATGTTTTTATGTGGAAGGGTTACCAGCCCTTCACACAACCCCCATCCTGGAGGACCAGGGTTTTATTTCAGGGGTTTCCTTCCCTTAGCCAGAGTTTCCCAGTTTTAAGGCGTCGGGGGCTCGCCTTCCATCCCGTTAGCTACACTCGAAAGAGTGCATTGCGCAGGGGCCACGCGGCTTTCGCCTTCGTGGACGTGGGAGTAGGGTTTGTTGGCAGAGCTGCTAAGATAGATCGCAGAGGCATTTCTCAAGGTTTTATTGTCTCAGCCCATCCGGCATAAGCTGAGATCCTTGAGACCATACCAGCCTTGACCCCCTTTGAGTAAATGTAGTTCTAAAAATTATAAACAAGTTCTGGAAATTATTTCTGTTTTATGAAATTCAAAATTTTAATAGAAATAATTCAACAGAAAGTAGTTACTAATTAATTCAGGTTCAAATAGTAAACAGATATGTGCGTAGTTATGTTTCGGAGGAGGAATTATAATATAATATTACAGCAAAAAGGCATTTATTTGCATCTCCATACAAGTTATTTACGACCTTTTAAAATGATGACAGTCCGGATACAAGTAGCAAACTCTCCCTATTCATCAGAGTCCCCCCTGTCCTTACCGAGGATAATATGCGGTGGTTGGTGCGCGCAACACCCCTGTTTAAAGTTTGACGCAGGCGACCGGCCGTTGCCGTTTTAAATCTCGATTTATGCGGCCGTAACCCAGTTGACAGCTACAAATCAGAGCCACCAGCACTGAGCCCTAATAAACGTTTTATTGTCCGCGTGCAATTTGCCGATGGGTGTTCGCAAGGGTGGGGGCGCGCTGCAGTTAATATTAAGGCGCATGGCTCTCACGTTAAACCGATTGCCCCTTATTGGAGCGCTACGGCAATCCGCGTGCAACTGAGCCATTTGGGAGGAGGGTAAGCGAGAGAAGAGAGGGGAAAAAAAAACAAGGGGTAGCGGTGTAGCGCGAGGCACACTTTGTTTTTATTAAGACTCGCCACCCCCTCCCGGGCGAGTCGTCGGAGTAGCGAAGTTATTCAATTTCGCTGCCAGACACTCTACTTGTTATTCAGAGTTCCCCACTACAATATATCCACCGGGAAACGCTTTGCTATCAGCAACATTTTTTTTATTCATCTTTACTTCAACAAACCAGTGGTTATATTATTCTTCTACCTTTTAATGAAAATTTGTATGATTGGATGTGATAATCCTCAGGTGACTAGTGGAACATCTACATCCATACTCTGCAAATCACAAACATTGTGGGTGGCAGAGGGTGCTAAGCACCAATCCTAAACCCGCCCATTCCAACCCCGAATAGTGCGAGGGAAGAAGGAATACATATTAGTATCATTACGGCATCTTATTTCTCTAATCTTACTCCTCCGGTCATTGCGACCTAAATAGGTTGGCGGAAGAAGTATTTCATTGCACTCGAAATTTAAATTTTTTCGGATATTCTCCAATAAATTCGAACGCAAGCTACGTCGTCTGTCTTCCAAACTATCCCAGCCTAATCTGTGTATCAATTCTGTGACGCTTTCAGAAGGGCTGTAACAACAAGTCACGAATCTAGCGGCTCTCCTCTGCACCCTCTCAACTGAGTCAATCAGAACCTTGCGATACGGATCCCAAACCCCACAACAGTAATCCAGATGCGGACGCACTAGTGTTTTATACACTATCTCCTTTGTTTGAGCATTACAATTCCTCAAAATACGACCTATGAATCGTAATTTAGAATTAGATAACCGCATCGTCGACAAACAATCGCAACCAGCATTTGACGTTGTCGCCTAGATATTAAGAAAAGAAGTGGACCTATTAAACTTCCTTGAGAAACGCCCAAAGTAACATTTATCTTAGAAGAGGCTTCCCCGTCAACAACGACATACTGTTATCGACCAGTTAGAAAATCACGTATCCACTCGCAAATCTGAGCCGAAATACCGTACGCTCGAATCTTCGCTAAAAGTCGGTTGTGTGGCACAGAATCAAAAGCTTTCTTAAAATCAAAAAAAAACTGCATCAACTTGCGAACCTGCATCGATAACTTTCATTATGTCGTGGGAAAATAGGGCCAATTGTGTTTCACACGATCTCTTCTTCCGAAATCAGTGTTGACATGGTGTAAGTAACTCGTTCTCATCTAGAAACTTCATTATGTTCGAGCATATGACATGTTCCAGAATTCTGCTACAGACCGATGTTAGAGATATGGGTCGATAATTCCTAGGATCACTTCGATCTCCTTTCTTAAAAACGGGAATTACCTGGGCTATTTTCCAGCTAGAAGGTACTTTTCTCTCTTCTAGTGATTTACGGAATATATCTGACAGAAATGGTTCAATATCCTCCGCGTATTCAGAAAATACTCTTACCGGTATACCATCGGGACCCGGCGCTTTACCCCACTTCAGGAGTTTTAATTGCTTTACAATTCCTACGCTATCAGTTTCTATCGGATCCATCTCTAATTCCACACGATGTGGTAAAGTGGGGATGTTTTCCATGTTTTCTCGCGTGAATGAATTTTTGAATTCGGTGTTAAATACGGTAGCCTCGTCGCGGCTGTCTTCAACTTCCCGTCCGCCTTTTATTAGAACTGGCTTATTGTGCCCACTACAACTAACTTTTTTTACATACGACCAAAATTTCTTAGGGTTTTCAGTGAGGCTCTTAGAGAGAGAATTTTCACGAAAGTTATTAAAGGCCTCACGCATCGCATTCTTAACACGTCCCCTTATCTCCTCTAACTTATCTTAATCAGTCCGATGCATCGTCCTTTTTGATCGTGCATGTATCTTCCTTTGCATCTTGAGTAACCTTTTAACCTCCCGTGTGAACCATGGGGGATCGTTCGCTTCCCTGATTGTCCGTTTCGGTATATGTAAGTTCATACTTTCCCCGACTATATGTAGGAATCGATGCCACCTCTCTTCAACGGTGCCTCCTGCTACTAAGAAGGTGTGGTAATTATGCCTCAAATACGCTCTAAAACACTCTTTTGAAGCCTTTTTGAATCTGTAAACGATCCTCTCTTTTCTCTTTCTGCTCGTGGTTGTTAGTTTTACTGTAGCAATTACAGCTTTGTGATCACTTATTCCTGCGGTGGTAGAAATCTCCGTGAATAGTTCAGGCCTATTTGTAACAACTATATCTAAAATATTTTCGTTACCGTTGAGGCATCGCGTTGGTTCAGTTACGAGCTGTTCAAGATTGTGATCTGAGAAGAGGTCTAGAATGATTTCGCAAGCTGCTTTATCCCTGCCCCCAGTAATGTGAACGTAATTAGTCCAGTCGATATCTGGCAAGTTAAAGTCACCTCCTAGCATTATTGTATGGTCCGGAAATTGCCGTGCTATATTATTTACATTATTCCTTAAGGCCTCGCCAATATTTACGCTTGCATCGGGTGGACGATAGAAGGAGCCTATCACAAGTTTTGTCCTAGCTACGTTGAGCTTGATCCATATGATTTCGCAGGCAGTATGGACATCATCGCGACATGGGAGGACTTGCTAACAGCTATAAATACACCACCTGAGTACTTACAACGATTTACTTTGGTTTACTATTAAGTATTTATGTACAACCAGTGTAGCCAACTACACCGTAATTACGGTAACAACAACATATTCAGCATAGATCTACCACCTATCATAGGGTTATAACTACGGTAGCAAAATATACCGTAATTTAAGGAATCGTAGTTTTTAGGTAAATGTGATATATTCTTCAAATTTCAAGAGTTTATCGACCGATGATAATACATCCTTAGTTTTATTTGGGTATTTATTTTTTTATTCTGTTGACAACACTATTTTTTTCCTTTATACGCATTTAATTTTTGAGAATTCCACAATCTGAGCTTCGAGATATTACGCGAACAAGTTTGATAGGTAATTGCCTATTTGATTGTAGATGAATACTAAGAACTTTTGAACTAAGTCTGTTAGTATTCTTAGTTGACATTTTGAATTTGAAAAGATGGTGAGTGATAGTGACAGCGTTTCTGGAGAAGAAGATACCCGAACACCAACACCAGCGAAGAGAAAGCGTTATAAGCAGAAGTTCCGGGAAGAATGGTTGCTGAACAATGCTTATTTTAAGCACTTGTCGAAATTTATGTTGGCTATTTTGAGCTTACCACACTCGAATGCTGGGTGCGAACGATTGTTCAGTAAAGTTAATGACATTAAAACAAAAAATCCGCAATAAGCAAAATCACTTAAGGGAAATCTTTTTTCGCAGCAGGCTATACAGCGAAACGCGAAAAATTGTATCGATTTTAAACCTACTAACGCTATGGTACAAAAACATAATATTGATATGAATAAAAGTGATGAAATTACAATTATACTATCTGATTCAAATTAAAAATAGAACTTTTTTCAAATTCTGGCATTTACTTTTTGCTGTAGTAACATTTAATTTTTTACCGTAATTTAAATATAAACTACAACATAATTTCGGAAAATCTACCGTAAGTTTTGATAAATTCTACCATCAGCTAGATTTCAGGGTTTGCAACACTGTGTACAACTATAAAGATCTCGCAGGTATATGTGTTATTCATTCATTTATTTTAAACCATATGTGGTGCCATGCAAGCTATGAAAGCTACAGTATTTCGGGCCAACACGTTTATTTGTCATTAATATTACCTCACATAAAACAATATATAACAGTTCATAAATTGGCGATTATACTAATTGTTATCAGGGACTTCGTACGTGTGAACTTAGAATTTTGTTGCTGGAATTACATATAGAAAACTGTAAGTTACATAAAAGGTATCCCAAAAAGCATGGAGTCAGGATAACATGACGCGGAAGTCATCACCAAACCATTCTATCAATGAACCTGTCTTATGAAAAGAGCCAATTTACAACATACTTAAAAAAAGCAACTACATACCACAGTTCCTCCGGCAGATTTCTGTTTGTTGCTTAAAATTTTGTCTCTTTCTGGGGACATTTTATGTCAATACAATTTTGTACACAGTGTTTTTGGTTTTGCTGTTCTTTTTTAAAATGTATAGCCTTGGGGGTTGGATACCTGTGAACTAGCTACATGCAACTGCCCATGGGCAAAAACATGTCTTTTCTAAGTGTACCCTGTTACTTACAGTGTCTGTCCCTGGGGTTTATTGATAGTAGTCGCATGTAGCGCAAATCCACATGAATTGTGTGTGTACGTGAAATTTATGAACATATTATACACAAACTGACTGCCATCGAAACAATGCCTGAGCGACCGATTTAACATCACAGACTTACTTACACACGCTATCCATCCGTCTGGCACCGTTCTGTCAGTTTCCAAAGATTCATGTGAAACATATCCTATTTCCTTCATAATGATACATAAAGGTTCCTTGTTCAATGTAATAATGTTCGGTTTAGACGTTCAGTCATAAAAACATAACACACGATGAGAGAGACAGAGTTACTTGTGCATTTATAACATTAGTATGGATGCAGGATTGTAGAATTCAAATTAAAGACAAGAGATAGTTATTATTGGTTATAAATAGCGGATGTTTCTACATGTGTATTAGGGCAGTACAGAATGATTTGTAAATATTAGATAATGAACTGAAAACTTGAAATTACTATCATTTACTCGGTTATCGGGCAACGGCACTTCAATTATATTTGCACCTAGCTTTCGGCGACATACTACTGCTTTCTGTGCGCTGAACAAAGCCACAGTATGTCGACCGGAAACTCGATACAAATTGGCGTGGAGTAGCCCGGCCCTCCAAGTAAATAAATAATATATTCTACCTACGAGCCTTCCAAGTCTTTCCAAATATGGTGTTCTAAATCAAATTTTACTAAATAGAAAGACTAAAATTTAACTAACATAGCTCAAGGAAGATTGTTTCCTAACAGCATTGTTAAGAGTGAAACTAAATGGAACAGCAAAATAGCTCATTTCTTCATTGAAAAAAGGCTGTTTCATAAATGACAACTAACTAGTGACACCAGTATGAAATTAGTTTATTATTGATATACAGATAATATTTATTGACAGTTCTCGTTGCCATTGGTCATTTCGCAATATTGTCAACTATTTATAACAGGAGAGCTGCGAATGGAATTCGAAACCCAAAGTATTTGTTTTGTAGGAAATGATTTAGAATTGCTAGTATATGAATTGAAAAAGGTAGGCTTAACAGACAGAATTTCAGCATTGAAAAGACATTCGATACCAAAAAATTGAAGAATTTCCAGTGAATGGATTATTTTTCAAATACCATTGAATAGTTAGTTCCTCTTCTGCCTATATTCACATATATTTTCTCGTTATTCAATTATAGATATACTTGAAATCTACATTTCTTTTTCATAGGTAAGCATAAAATTTACGATATATTAAAATTAAATTCAAAATAAATAATAATTCTCACATTGAAATAGGACTCCAAAAATGTCGCTAAATATACAATAATTTAAGAGAGAGGCAGAGTATAACGAAAATCGAAAGGTTGAAATAAAACTTTCAAAATAATTATCCTCCTTTGTTACCAAACGATATCATCTGAAATAGTCTCGACTAATGCATTTATTAAGCAAAATTTTACTTCGTTGAACTTCTTTTACCTATGTCACGTTTCACTTTAGACTGCTAAGAAAAAAATGCTTAAAACGAAAGAATCAAATTTCAAAACTTAATCAATTTCGAATTAACACCACTTTGCCGTTGATATTAAGTCACGTAATCTAATTTTATTAAATTTAATTTAATTGCAATGGAGCACAGGCTCTGGTGGCAATTTCCCTACACACGCATCTTCCCCCTATCCTGCACCCACCTATATTTTCCCTCTACAAATTTTATCTTTAAATTCTTTCAAAGTTTTCAGTAAATTATTCATCATTTCTCTTGGTAACTCATTCCAATCCCTGACACCCTTACCTAAAAAACAGAATCTTCCCACACCCTTGTGCCTGAAATCGAGTGCCAGCTTGTGGTCATAGTCATCTTTTCCCTTCCATGCACTACTTTTAATACCTATTGCAATATCTTTCCATACCTCATCGCCAGTATATGCCCTGTACACTCCCATGACCCTCCTCATCCTCCTCCTGTCTTGCAATGAATCCCATTCCAGCTCCTTTATCATATCCGTCACTGATTGCATTCTGCGATAATTTCCAGAAACAAATCTAGCAGCCCTTCTTTGCACCCTCTCCAACTCCTGTATTTGATACGTACAATGAGGGTCCCATACTACACTACCATATTCGAGCAATGGTCTGACCAAAGTTTTGTAACCCAGTTCCTTTACTTCTCCCGTATATCCCTTCATTACTCTCTCCAACAAGTGCAGAACTTTGAAACCTTTTCCTACCACCTGTCCAATGTGTCCAGCCCAGTTAAGCTTGTTATCAAAAGTAATGCCAAGATATTTATATTTCAAGTCTTCAGCAAGCAATTCTTTCCCCACCTTATATTCATAATTAACCTTTTGTTTTTATTTGTGTATCTAATAAGCTGACTCTTCTTTGCATTTATCTTCATCCCATGTTTACCAACACAACTAGATATCCTGTCCAGATCACCCTGCAACTGTTTACAATCCTCTATCGCTTTGATTCTTTTATACAGCATTATGTCATCTGCAAACAATCTAATTTCAGATAGCAAACAATCAACACAATTATTCATTATGGTAATAATGAATAGCAATGGTCCCAATACGCTACCCTGTGGCACACCCATTTTTACTTCTATCATTACGTAGTTACCTTCTAACAGACGTCGTTTATTCCGTGTTGTTATCTAATGTATTTTCTTTTTTAAAAAATTCCATTTAATTGCCACTATATGCTTTCCTGCTACAATATTAACTCAAATCCGTAAGTTTAGGGATCCTGAAGATCAACTAGAAATTATTGCATCATGGTGATAATGTGTGGACTAAGCTGGTGACTTCGATACACTGTTTAATGTGCCGAAAACAGCCCGTGTGGACACAGGTCTTAGGTGATGTGGTTCGGAGTGCGTGTTGTGTGCATTGGACACACTGTATTCCAATTATAGGGAAGCAAGATGGCACAGAGAACACATCTGGATAACATTAGGCATGGTCGCATCATCGTAAAATAAGAGGCCAGGCATAGTCCTCGCCAGATTGTATATGAGTTGCATCAGGTCCAGGCGGCAGCCAGGGGCTGATTGGCCAAGGCTAGGTGTGCTGACGAACTAACCTTGGGGAATTCCAGTTCTGCCGGGAGCGTCTCTTCTGTTCTTCTGTCAGCTCCAGTAGAACCTTACCGTCGGGCTGCTTGGGATAATGTTTGACACCACTCTGGATTGAAGGCCGCAAACCGAAGATTAGAAGCTGATTATTATCTTACTACATGAAGAAAGGCAAGACTTGCAAGTGAACAGTTTATTGGCCTGGAAGACTGAATAATACAGGTGATAACGTGCCGCAAAGTGGATTCCAACTGTCGCCTTAGTGCAAACTGCAATGGTTAATTGTTAGGCAGATGGTCGTCCCGGATGGGAGGTGCATGGGAGGGTGGCAGGCTCCTAAAAGGTGGCTATCGAAGTAAGCTCGACTACTCTCGCCGACTGCCCGACAGTTGCATGTCGTCCTTAGCGTCATTTCACAGCTGCGCAGAAGATTCCACGGCAGTACATGCAAGGTCAACCACGTCAGGATTGTTATCTTGCTTTAAGTCCCCGAAGACCTCCAATCAGCGAAGCACCTGCACTGGCTAGAGATCTCACACATTATCCATCCGACAGTGGAGGATGTTCTGTATGCTCGACGACCCGTCAGATGCATTTCTCCCACACAAAACACCGCATGTCTCGTCGAATGTGGAGTCTTGCTACTGTTATTGGACACAGTAATTGTGGGACAGTGCCTTGTTCAATGATGCGTCGCGATTTAGGCTGGAGAACGAGTGTAGCCAACTGTTCATATGCTGCGCCCTGTGACACACTACAACCCTACCAATATTGTGGAAAGGGAATGATATGGCTGCGCCAGAGTTCCCGTCTTGGATGTCATTATTTTAGGAGAAAGTAACCTACTGCATGTGTTTCCTAGTTCTTTTTTTTTTTTTTAGTTATGGCCTTACGCCTCTTCGACGGCTAAGGTCATTAGAGGCGGGATGGGACTGGGGATAAGGAACGGGAAGGAATTCTGCCATGGCCTTTTTGAAGGACGTATCCCGGCATTCGCCTGGAGTGATTTGGGAAACGATGGAAAACCCAAATCTTGATACCCGGACTGGGATTCGAACCGGCGTCCTTCCGAATGCGAGGCCAGAACGTTAACCGTTCACCCACCACGCTCGGTGTTTCCTAGGGATACTGTTACGGCTGCTGTTCATAGGGATGGTATCCTGCAACAGTATGTTCGGCTTTTTCGTGGTGCATATGGACCCGGGTTCCATTTGATGGATGATAATGGCCGCCCACACAGGGCTGACATGGTGGCCGTTACACGTGGGCATAACACGTTCAGAGTGGCCAATAGTATTTACTCTGAACCATTCTCATTGAGTGATTTCAGATACAAGTAATCTTGATGCCTGAACGGGAACTTAACCCGCAACCTCCTCAATGCAGGTCCGATCATTTGCACTCACGCATGAGGCTGGGTGACATTATTATCTAATGGAATGAAATTTTCATTGTGGGATTGTGTAGAAAACATATTTTACATCATTACTACATTTTTTATCTTAGATAACGCTAAGAGCGGTGTAGCAACAGAGAGTACCAGGAGCGCTTGCGACACGTACTGTTCATAGACACTAACATCGAAGTTCAGAACTTATGTACACAAATTAAAATATGTTCAGATACACAGGAATGCCGACAAACGGCAGCAAGATATAGATACTGACACTTTCATAGACACGCAGGAAAATATACAATTTTTGCTCGTTGTTGCATAATATCTTAGAAGTTGTTGATGTCATGATTTTTTTCGGCATTGAGAACTAGTTATTATAAAAAGACAAAAATTTAACTCATTTTAATGGCTTACATTTGCCACAAATATTATGCAGCACCTTATCGACTAGTGAATCGTCTTCTACCTAAACGTTTGTAACAGACTGTACTACAGTTTCCACATTTTGCAGCGATGTTATTATTTAGAGAACTGCTAGTTATTTCCACTAGATTGTTCAAATTTGGGATTATCAGTACAGCATAACAATAAAACCAACCAAGTACATTTAAAACTAAGTTTTAATTTTAGTTTCCAGATATCGTAGAGTCTTACTCGTTCCTCTACAATCAGATTACATAAAACTGAGGTGCTAGTTTCTGGTTAACTGTTTTTGGCATATCTTCAAATTTATCTTCAATCTCAGTTTTTATACTGTTTTGTCAATCAGGTCCCATCTCTTTAGTATAATGTAGATGTATTACATTTTGAAGAATGTAAGCTAGTTCGAATTTTACAAATTCATTTCTATATTTATTCACCTGTTGTTTACAATATGCTGAAAAATGGTCAGAAAGCACAAATTCACATACGCATTGTGTCCCCATTAATCTGTACTACATGGTGGAAAGAGTTTTATGATATGATTTTCTGGATCGAATTTTACTTATTGAAGCACATCGTTTCAGGTCTGCCAAAGCCTAAGAGATAATTGTTCCTTGCCAACAAAATGTATTCCTATTCCTATTTGTATTCAGACAGAATAATCTTACTTCACGTAAGATAATGTTCATCATTGTGAATTGATGGGAAAAAAAATAAAATTGACTCTTTAACACCTACAGGAGAATTATTTCAACTGTCTTTTAAGTGTTCACGAAGTTCGATGCTATCTTCTATGTACAAGAATTCCATGAAACTTGTTTGTTGGGTAGAACACACTTTCAGAGTTTATTTGAACCAATATGTAGAAAATCTCGTCCTGTTTGCTAAGGTTATTGCAGAACCATGACGATGTCAGAATTCTCCAAGGTTCGGGGCTTATAATACTGGAAGAAATTATCACCATATTGCCTAGGCCAAGAGGGTAGGAGAAATTTATAGTGAGTAAATTGTGTATCAAAACCCTTGTCTCTCATCCACAACACATTATACTGGACAGATACTCATAACACTTATCCAACAGACACCTCAACACGGGGGAAGGCAAAAGGAAACTACCCTGGTTAGAGTCCGGTCTCGGGAATAAGTGGTTTTAATTTAGTCAATTTCGTGTTTTCATTCGACTTGTGATCACTAGTAGCACAAAAGGAGATTAATTTACACGCTTGAGATAAACAATAACAAATTCGGTAAGTTGGCTGATTGGCTATAAGGTCGAATATTTTTTTTATGTTCCCAGGTAGGTTGATTTGCTACGGTGATGACACCGTAAGTAACAAATTACACGCGGACACTAATACGTGACGATGTCATTGACGTTGTTAAGCGTAAAAAAGTTAACCATTTTTAAGCTAGAGCATACCCTTAAAGGAGGTTAAGTATGATGAAATGTCCAATGTGTCTGTTTCCTATAAGGGGTTAAACGAAAAAAGATAATATTGTTGCTATTCAGCGTCACAGTAAGAGACTAGTGAATGTAGAACTTCTCATTTCCTTCCATTATATCGAAAATAGATTTGGTCAAAAAATCGCTTCAGCGTCCAAATAGAAACGCAGATTGATTCTGTTTATAGCAGCCTGGGATACTGTTCTCGACTTCTTCAAGCAATAATCCACATCTATGCAGATTTGAAACCGAGTGTGGTGGGTGAGCGGATTCGCATTCTGGAGGACGTGATTTCGAATCCCCTTCCGTATGTGATGGGACGTATTTATTATAATATTTTAGTATCTAAATCATGTAAGTTTTCTAGTTTCACTGCAGCCTGACGTCGAGTAAGCACGTCCTGTTTGTTCGACTTTCTGTAGATCGACAGTTCTGGTTGCAAGCTACTCGTGCAATGCTGAGCATGCAAGCCAATACTTTTCCAGCAAGCTAAAATACATTGATCACTCTCACTTCTTCACTGACGAGCTACAAGTTAGCATCTAGGCCTCGGAGATAGATATTCGTTGCACCAACCTTACAATACTCTGTTAGTTGTGAACTGTAGGTTCATCCCTATGGTCAGTATTACGGGTTACGGAATACCTCTGATTTTGTACAACATCGACTGTAGATGATTTACGGTTCAGTGCAAATTAAATGGGGTTTCCAGAAACATTGTTTCATTTCAAGTAGCTCGTAGCTGTCCGCTCCCTCTCCTAATTACAAGTTACCCACGATGCTCATGTTTATTTGCTAGCGCAAGAGAAGAAGAGGATAGGTTCAAGAGAGAAGAGTTCAAGAGCAGAAGATACGAAGAAAGTCGGCGCTAGTCATAGCTAGGGCCCGGATTTTTCAAAAAAGCATATGCGCATATGCAAATGCATATTTTGAGGGTTAGTGCATATTTTATGGATTTGTGCATATTTTAGCTTTTATTTCATCTCATAACTGAATATCCGATACTTCTGAAGAAACTGTAAAGCCTAATGTACCTGTATGTTGGACATCCTTGGCAACCGCAACAAGTAAGTTAAATTCTTGGAGTAAACAGGATTTTTTTGTACTGGCATTCACATGTAGAGAATTTTCTACCTTATCCAAACTCACACAGTGACATGTTTGGAGGTGCTGCAAATGGAAAATTTGTGTGGCGGCGACCTTCTCTACTGCCCTGAGCGGTAACATTCACGGGAAGGGCGGGTGGGGTCGGCAAAATCAAAGAATAGCTCTATTCTCCCTCAGGCGGCAAATTCTTGATTGAGGAGACGACAGTCACAAGTATTTACCCCCACTTGGAATATTCGTTATCTACCAGTGTTTTTATTCGTGCGACAACTACCGGGAAGGCCAGCGGTTTTCTTTAATCTTTTCGGGAATATTCCCCTAATTGCGGTACGAGCCAGTTTTCCTGAGAACAGATTCCTGGCTTCCAGACCTGAGGGATTCGTACTTTTAAAGGGACGTGTACATTCCTTTCCAAAAACAGTAGCCTCTCAAAGTTTGTGTTGACAGGAGTGTTCGTGTGCTAAGATTAAGTTTCTTTAATCTGACTCCAAAAATGCCTAAAGAAAAATGCACAAGATCAGTTTTAATTAAGCAGTGGATTTCAGGCAACAGTGACTATTCTAGTGACGGTGAAGTTGTGTACTGTCAAGTATGTGAGAAGAATATAAAATGTGAGAAAAAATTTCAACTTGAACAGCATTCTAAAACAGCTGTACATCTCAGGTCAAAAGAAAAGAATAGGAACACGCAACAGCTACTTTTAACTCAGGTATCACGGTCTGTTAATACATTCTCTGCTGACCTGTGTAAGGCTTTTGTATGCAGCAATATCCCGCTGCATAAATTGAATAATCCAGATCTACGAGCATTTCTTCAAAAGTATTGTGTTAATCAAAGGATACCGGATGAATCCACCCTCAGGAAAAATTATTTGCTCTCTCTACACGATTCTGTCCTGGATTCAATTCGGTCTGACATAGGAGGGAACTGTGTCTGGATATCGGTAGATGAAACAACCGATTCATGTGGCCGATACGTAGCGAACTTTATAGTGGGCAAACTATGTCAAGAAGAACCCGGAAAACCACATTTACTTTCAACCAAAGTGTTAGAGAAAACCAACCACAGTACAATTGCAAGATTTATAAACGATTCCCTGCGACTTCTGTGGCCTACTGAATCGGAGAGTGATTGTTACAAGGTGCGTGTTTTAATCACAGACGCAGCTTCATATATGTTAAAAGCTGGTCAGTCGCTTCGAGTGTTTTTCCCCAATCTGATCCATCTTACATGTTTGGCGCATGGATTACATCGCATTGCAGAAGAGATACGTTCTCTATTTCCTTCAGTTAACAAAGTAATTTCAAGTGGAAAAAAAGTGTTCCTAAAAGCACCAGCGCGTGTACAGTTTTATAAGGATCGTCTGCCTGAGGTTCCTCTTCCACCGGAACCTGTTCTCACTAGATGGGGAACTTGGTTGTCTGCAGTGCTGTTCTACCAGGAGAACTTTCATCAAGTGAAAGATGTGGTTACAAGTATTGGTCATGACGATCGTGCTGCGTGTGTTCGTGAAGCAAAGTGCGCATTTGATTGTGATACTGTATATCGAGATATCAATTTCATCCATGTACACTATTCGTCACTTTCTAATGCTATTAAGGGTCTAGAAACTAGCGGTGCACCCCTTCACGAGTCTATTCAGTTGCTTCACAAAACAATTTCTTCTTTAAATGCCGTCCCTGGTGAAATTGGAGAAAAAGTTAAATCTAAACTCAGCAGGGTGTTAGACTCAAACCCAGGTCTGCAAAAGATTCAATCAATTAATACGTATTTAAGTGGAACCACACAATCTTTGCCAGATGAATGTTCCGAACAGTCAGCACCATCGTACAAGTATTGCCCAATAACGTCCGTTGACGTGGAACGATCATTTTCGGCTTATAAACTAATTTTGTCTGACAACAGAAAATCTTTGACCCCTGAAAACATTGAAAAACTGTTGGTAACATATTGTGATTCATCATTTTGTAAGGAATGAAACGTGTATATCAGTGAGTTGACATAAAATAAATCATTTGATAACTGTATATTCTTTAATAGTTAGTCCATGTTCGTTAATTGTTAGTGTATATTCGTTAATTGTTAGTGTAGATTCGTTAATTGTTAGTGCATATTCTTTAATTGTTAGTGCATATTTTAGGACTTTTTTGTGCATATTTGCATGCATATATTAGATGTTTTACGTGCATATATATCCGGGCCCTAGTCATAGGGCATCGTATGTTAACCCCTTAGAACCCACGTGTCAGTCATCCTGGCACACAATATTTATAGTCATAGCACGATCCTATAAATATACGGTCAGCGACACGGATTCCATATTTGGATTTTTCGTGGTTTCCCCAAATCATTCCAGGCGAATGCCGGGATGATTCCTTCAAATGGCCATGCCCGAATTCCTTCCCGTTTCCTGACCCCATCCTTTCCTTCCTCTAATAACCTCGAAGTCGACGAGGCGTAAAGCCATAAGCAAAAAAAAAAAAAAAAAAAAAAAAAAAAAACGCTCTCATACACACTTGAACTCCGGACTTTCAAATCAGACAATCTCTCTATGAACTGAACTACGTACCGCACAAGATATTAAACATTCGGTTGAATTTTCACAACTGTATGGAGTTCAAAGAGACGCCTAGTCCTTACATTTGTTGATCGCGGATTACCGGTGGAGATGCAGATTGGTGTTTTCGCTAGTAACGAGCCTTGTGTTTGCCAGACAACTCGATTTGCAGGCGACTAACCGACTTATTCGGATGCCATTGATTGCGGGGGAAGAGAGGCAAGGGTCCTCTTTGAATAGGACCGACCTCGCTCTAAACCGGTTACAACAGCGCAAACAACAGAGAACTCAATTACGAGACACAACAGCAGTCACCGCACCGCGTGCAGGCGACGTGTGAGAAACTAGTTGATACGTTACACTACGACACGTTAGGCAAATCAAAATTATCTAGGTTAAGTTTTCAGAAAGTGTGCTGGTAGTTCACTTCCCTATCACACCATACCAAATGTCATGCATAACATATAGTCGAGGGAGAGTACGAATTGGAAGAGGATTATCGAAAAGCAAACAAGAAACCGATGAATGGTTTGACAGTGGACTGACAAAATGGATGTAAGGAGCAAGTTACTTGAAGCTGATCGTAAATGAGAGCTTTTCGATAACTTCATTTTCTTCGGGACTCGTTCCACCATCACTGAAAAAGTTTATACAACACGCTCCAGTTAGTGTATTTAAATGAAAATATAGCATTGTTAAATGTGAGATACTCTCGTGAGGTTGCCGTACAGACTGTGTATTAAATTTAATAAATTCAAAAAGTTGAATAAATTGAAAACTTTTTAAAAATCAATAACAAGTTGTTTTTAATTAGAGTTACTATACGTATTTCTTAATTGCTTCTCAAAAGGTAAATACGGGCCAAACACAGAAATTGTTATAGGTCTTGGAGATTTAGAAGATTTTTTTTGAAATGAGGTCTTCGCGGGTTCTACGCCGGATAGTATTAAAGAAAGACAAGCTTTCGGCGGCTTGCTCTGCTGCCATCGTCAGGTACATAGTCTTTCTTTGATAATATCCTGTGGAGAACCCGCGAAGACCTCATTTCAAAAATAAGCCGCGAAAGTCTTATTTCTCACAGTTCCCTCCCTCGAGGTCATTAGAGGCGGGGAAAGTACTTTTTTTTATGGCATTCGGCTACTGGGCCCTACAGCCAGCTCAATGTGATTTGTTGCTATCAAGTATTGACACAAGGATACTATAATACGGAAAAGACATTCACAGACACAACACTAAACACCCATGCCCTCGGCCGGACTCGAACCGGCGACCTTCTGTACGGGGAGCTAGCACTCTAACCCCTACGCTACCGAGGCCGGCGGAGAAAGTACTGGGGACATGGAAATGGAAGGAATTCTGGCACGGCCTTCTGAAGGAGGCATCCCGACATTCGCCTGGAGAGATTTTGGGAAACCATGGAAAACCCAAATCTAGATTCCCGGACGGGGATTCGAACTCGCGTCCTTCCAAATGCGTGGCCAGAGCGTTAGAGGTCAACTATCGCGGTCGATTTCTCCTTCGAATGTTACATTCAATTTTGTGGGAAAAAATATCTACTAAAATTTGTAAATGTCACTCATTTAGATATTTTAGGAAAACAATAAACTCCACAAAGATATAGAAATTTTATATTACAGTGATTAGGTTAGTATGCACCTATTGTGCAATTACAAATTTCTAAGTTAGAGGGTTCAGAAGCTTTGAATGTGTGACAGACGACGAACGTAAATATGGAAAATTGAGTGAATGCATTAGATTCACGCTGTTCGCTAGGAAGGCACAGAACCCTAAAATCTATAAAATTACATATCTATCAAATGATTCAATACGAGTGATGTTAAAATTTAAATCCAAAATTGCGCCCGATGAAGTACATTGATCCCTATGTCAGTAGCACACCATGTAGGACGAGAAACAGTATATTTGTAAGGAATCCCTAAGACGCTATGAGGATAGTACGTAGAAGATGATTGTTTCATTGAAAGAGAGAATTCTTTATTTTAACTCATCGAAAATTGGGTTGTAGGTCTACTCTGTTTGTTTGTAAAGTACCGAGCGTGGTGGTGTAACGGCTAGCGTTCTGGCCTCGCATTCGGGCAGAAGGCGGTTTGAATCCCCGTCCGGGCATCCAGATTTGGGTTTTCCATGGTTTCCCAAATCACTCCAGGCAAATGCCGGGATGCTCCCTTCAAAAGGCCATGGGCGAATTCCTTCCCATTCCTTGCCCCCCATCCTTTCCTGTCTTTAAAGACCTCGCTGTTAGAGAGACGTTAAGCAGATAAAAAAAAATGTTTGAAAAGCAAATCTGAAAATCTTAAACACTTTGTGAAATTCCATCTGACTAAGCAAAAAAAAAAAAAAAAAAAAAAAAAATGGGAAGTGCTAACAATTCTAATTTTTTCCCGACTTTCGAAGTTATTACTTGGAAATTATTTTAAACATTTAAAACAGTTCCTACTAATTTTCGACTGGCCCATAAGTTTAGAAAGTATGATCAATTGAAACCCGACTACCATAATAATTTTGTTCCATGGTGAACCAGCACGCGGAAACTCCGTATTCCAAGATCACAAGATCACAAGATCATGAAACATAAATAAAACAACGTGATCGAGTACCCAATACACACCATCATTAGCGTGTGCATTGACTACTCATAAATCACCAGGCATTACCCTCTATGGAGTGGTTATTGATTAGCGAAACCGAGAGCTAGCAGTTGGTTGTAGCTACGCAGCACTTTCCAGGGCTCGGAGATTTAAAGATATTCTCAATACTGGACCTTTTTATTTGAATCATCTCCAAAGAAAAAAAAATGAAATTACTTGGAATTTGCATCGAAGAAGAAGAAACACTGAAGTAACTTGTTTCCCAACGTCTTAAATTCAAATAACACAGTACACACCAAACGCAGGGTGGAGCGGTAACTCTCTGGCCTCGTTCGAAACCCCATCCTACCATCCAGATTTGGTTTTCCGTAAAATTTTAGCTTGAGTAAGGTCAGTAGATTCACCTATTAAGTCAATCGATACTCCAGCTTTAAGTAGATTTTTTGCAACTTCAATTTTTCCTTCAGATTTTCCTTCCATTCTACGCAAGGATTGTAAGTGATGATATCAAAGGCGATAAGGGGATAATACGAACAACTGCAAATGACCAAAATCTAGCTAAGAAGGGAATTATTGCTGGAAATCTTCTTAGCCAAAAAGAAAAAGCGATCCACCAAAGACAGTAAAATCCTGGGAATAAACAAAAACTTTTCTGCCATAAATAGTGCCATGGCCAATTACAACCCCGTCACCTAGAAAGATGGCATTTTGCATGACTCTCTATGGGAACAAGAATAGCTATTCTTGTAACACTTTCGATACCTGGGTCCTTGAAATAATACCTCTTTACTTCATGGGCATAATCTTAGTGGTTTTCCGTGGTTTGCCGAAATCGCTGCTGGAAAGGTTGGAGGTTGTCAAATTAATTTAACATCTGCTTGATTCGATTCAGTACAATAGGCTTGGAACTGAATCCACTGCTCTAGTTCGCAATCTTATGACCAAGAAGTTAGCGAAAGTTTACGCAGCTCATCCAAGATCTACTGGAATTAAGGTAGCAACTACCAGCAACTACCAGTCAACGTTACCCACGTCTTAGTTTGGAAGGTGTTACCGTCTATAAGCCAGTAATAAAATTTGTGGATAGCAACAATATTTAAATCTGAGGTTTATCTTTCTCAGAGAATATAAGGATCATAATCTAAATTAATACCCCTCCAATTTACTTTAGACATTTATCTTTCTTGCTGCTTGGTTCATTTTCTCTAATGGTGACAGCCGATGCAGTTCCTGGTAGAATGACTGGCACTAGGTGCGTTACTCATTAATACCCATTTGTTCGCTTCAGAAGAATTAAGGTGAACTCAAGAAACTTAGTGTTCCACATTTGGACGCACATTTCTTTTTAATTTATTGATTTTATTAAGTATCAAAGATGAATATTATAACTTTCTGGAATAAGAGCACAGAGACACGAGAATGGCTATAAAGTACAAAGAAAAAATTCCAATAAAAAAAACGAGAAACAACAAAAAGTATATATCTCCAACTCTGTTTACCTTCTTCAAAAATACAATATGATGTCATATTTAATGAGACTTCTTAACTAACTCAATTTGTAATTTAAGATATTCATCAGTCTTTAATTATGATATGACGAGGATGAGAAGAAATGAAAAACAAATTAACATATTATTTGCCTTTTATTTTGTCTACTTCAAAATATCCACATGGATGTTTGCTGTGGTGGAGAGGAGAGTTTGACTGACCTCATGGCGTTTGTGTAGCTGCAGAAATCTCTTGTATCTTGATGATCTTGATCCGGAGATCTTCTGTCTTGTGGGTCAATAGATAAGATGTTATGTCAGGACTTACTCAATCCCATTATTACGTTGGAGAACGTAGGATAGAAGAAGGCTAGTACGAATTAGGTGACTAGCTGAGACTCTATCGTTATGTAAATGTTGATAGGCATCTAACAATTAGAAGGTGCCATTTATTATTCAGTACCTGAGTGACCGAGCATAGCTCGGCGTCTTTCGATTTTTATTCAGTATGCAAGATTTCGTCAAAATCGTTAGAGACGTTTGGGGGAAATTAATGTCTCCTAAATACAAAAGTTGCTCGTATGATAGTATTATAGATACTGAAGTGAGTCTTGACTGTGCGAGGTTCGAGAAAACTAGTTGAGACGATTTTCATCGAGAGTTACTTTTATAATGGTATTATAGATATTGAAATATGTCTTGACTGTGCGAAGTTCAAGAAACCTGGTTGTGACGATTTTCTTCAAGGTTCTCATGAGTTAAGTCTTGGCTGCGTGACGTTTGATTGAAGTTAAACGGTTTTCTTGAAATCTGCCTAGGCATTTTGAAGTGCACATTTCCTTGCTCTAACCATAAATAAACTTAACTAACGTTAGTAGGCTTGGAGATAAGATAAACTTGAAAAGCCAAACGTCATTTACATATGAAATTCCATCCAAATCATTAGAGACGTATCCGAGATACCAGATATATAAAAGAACTGGTGCACAGTTTCTTGCTCTAATCAAAAAGAAGCTTAACTATCATCAATAGGCTTACTGGTACCTGAAACTTCTACAAGATGGCGTTAGAGATACCAAATACAAGAATTTTTCGTTTTTTGTAAAATCGGGTGTGTTTTTTTTTTTTTTTTTTTTTCCAGGGAAGACACTTATTTAGATATTTGAACGGTAAAACGTTATCTACATATTAAATTCTATCCAAATCGTTAGATACATTTCCTAGATACGAAATATATACATGAATTGCTCGTTTAAAGATATAAGATTGACTGCCGTTAACATTACAGCCGATATGTAATAGTAGGCTTTCGTGGGCAGAGTTAGATGACCGTCCGGGTGACGCCGCGTTCTGCCCTGTAAGAAGACAACAGAATGATGGTAGAAACGTCGACTCCACACATCATGACGAGGCGTCACCCGGACAGCCAAGAACCATTACAGCTGATAGTTTGACTGCATGGTTCCTTCCTACAAGCACCTATGAGGAATGATTGTCGTATGCCACTGAATGTTGACTGGTAGATTGATTGATTATTGGTTAGGGAAGCTAAATGGCTGATGGAATGCCGGACCCTCATAATCTTGCAAGAGCTTTTTGGTATACCGACTAGAGCTGAAAGACCGAGCATGGTCGGTGAACGGTTAACGTTCTGGCCTCGCATTCGGGAGGACGCCGGTTCGAATCCCCGTCCAGGAATTAAGATTTGGGTTTTCCATGGTTTCCCCAAATCACTCCAGGCGAATGCTGGGATGCTTCCTTCAAAAAAGCCATGGCCGAATACCTTCCCTCTCCTTATCCCCGGTCCCATCCCGCCTCTAATGACCTCGGCATCGACGAGGCGTAAAGCCATAAGTTAAAAAGAAAGTGCAGAGATAGTTGGTTCTGCTGTTTGCAACCCATAGCTGCTGGTTGACGGCTACCCGCGGAATGAGAGCTATAATAATACCTCGGAAGTCGACGTCATTGATGTCAGTAAAGCAGTTTCATCCAATATATCTTTTGAATCAGCGTTTTTTCGACAAACATCTTTATGCTGCGCTTTGAATATGCTAACATTGCTTCCATGCTACCGCACCAACTTATTACTTTCAATATAACATTGTATTTCCATTTAGTAAATCCGTATGGTCATTAAAACTCCGACACTCAAACTGCCTACCCTCGGGCCGGCAATCATTCTAAGCACTTTGGTCTTTGACAGGTTGTTGTCATTTGGGTGCGAGGGCGCAACATACGCGACAGACAGAAATTATAGAGAGCTAATTCCAAAAGCAAGTATGTTTCTTATACTGTAACAGCGTTCGATCAGGTTAAGATTATTTACGTCAAAAGAATCTTGATATTTTTGTAAACTTGCAATATTTACGTTTTAAATATTTCTTTGATTTTTCACGAAGTATTGACTGATAGAGTTGGATAAAATTAGATTCTTACATCGATTCCAGAAGGTGAGAAACGAGTTAGCTTATGGAAACGGTTTCGATTCGTCTCCTATTGAGGAAGGCGTGTATATAATTTTGTTGGCAGGTGAAGGTACGGAGACAGACGACTCCGGCCCACCACCGCCCCCGCCCACGCAGACACCTGCAGGCGGCACTACTCCCAGAGTGGCCGCCACCCCCGCAGCCCCCGGGCCGCAGCCGCCTCCGGGCCAGCCGCCTCAGCCGCAGCAGCAGCAGAACAAGCAGCGCCGCAGCAGAACCAACTTCACTCTGGAGCAGCTGAGCGAGCTGGAGAGGCTGTTCGACGAGACGCACTACCCCGACGCCTTCATGCGAGAGGAGCTCAGCCAGCGGCTGGGACTCAGCGAGGCAAGAGTTCAGGTAGCTATAGTGCACACACGGAAATCAAACTCAAAAGGGTACACGCAGTTAGCTAACAACATAGATTGTTGGGACCTAGACACTAAACGAATTTGTGAAAGGAAAACTTAGAACAGCACAGTGAGCTATGGAAAAGTCAAAGCTAGGTTTAACTAGAAAATACAAGTAGAGAGCAACCCACAATAGATCATAAATCAAAGTTCCGTCTGGAAACAACTGTTGGTGTTAATTTTACTTTATTCCCATACGCGTTTCGCCCTTATAGTGTGGGGCATCGTCAGTGGAGCTAGGGTGATGATATCTACATGAAGATCTGGAACAGCACTTTATGCATCTTTACATATCTTTTTCACAATTAGAAAAAACTGTTTTACACCTATTTCTGAATTAAATCCATTGAAACTGCCAACTTCTTGTTGTGTTTGTCTGCTATATAACATACATGTTGTTTTGATCACCCTAGCTCCACTGACGATGCCCCACACCATAAGGGCGAAACGCGTATGGGAACAAAGTAAAATTTAACACCAACAGTTGTTTCCAGACGGAATTTTGATTTATGATCTATTAACCAACAACTGCGGAAGATGGCCTACAACCAGATTTGCACATTAGATCAGTCGCAGAGATCAAAGATATCTTGTAGAAAACAGCCTGCTTGAAGTAACAGTGGCCCGTCCATATTGCTCAGAGGAAAAAATGAAAGAGGAAGAAAAAAAAGTGTTAGAGTGGAGCCCAAGAGATTATCAGAGACCGAAAAGAAGACCAGCAGATCGATTGGACAGGTACATACACAGGGTTGTTGGAGTTAAATGGCAGAGGATTGTCCAAGATCGTTCGACCCGGAGAAGACTGCTCAATCTCTACTTTAGCTCATAACTCTAACTTGGAGACCATCAGATTTGTTAAGAACAGATTTCGATCTCCTTTATATATGTTGAAGCGTACACAGCATAAATGTCTGTGATGTAATCGTTTCTCAAACTGCGCCCTAGTTTTTGAGATATTCGCATGCATAGAAAAAAAATTTAAATGGCAGATATATAGCTAATTATTGTCTACTTTTAATAAATGGCCGTGTGGTCTGTGTGATAAGGTGTTAGTTTCGTAATTTTATGACCCGAGTTCAAATCTCCGCAGAGACACATATTTTTATTTGTTTTTATCTTAAAAAATTGTCTAGCTTGACTTATTTATTTTGTTAAAACTTCATTTACACACTTTAATTGCGCGAAATAAAATGTAAAACAAATCACAATGCTTATAACAGATACACCAAACATAATTTCGGCCCATATATCAACAATAGCTTCCCAATATGACTCGCTCATACCCAATTAAATTAAGTCAGGAGACGAATCTACTAGTAAACTTGAATTTGACTCAAGAATTTTTCACTGTTTATAAGCGTTTGTCACTTGTTCTTCCTTTCCTTGTTGAGCTCCATTTTTCGTCACGGATAGGCCTACTATTTTATTTTCAACCATTTACAAGCAACGGTTCTTGGAACAAATCGAGTGTAGAAGAAAGAAAGAAGAAACTATCTTCCCAATACCTCTTGATGATAAACAAGTGAAGAAACGACGAAGATGAAATAAATAACATGATAGTAACTATTTCCATTGAAAACGCACTGAAACAACTTATTAACAAAAAGTGAAAAAATAATGTAAGAATGGATACTTTCCTGACGTATGATTGCAAATAAGTTTTCAAGGGTGTGTGGCCATTTTTGTTGTGAAAAGACCCGTGAATTCATTACGGAAAAAAGAATTTCAGGAAAAAAATTACGCTGAATTGTAGGTTATATGATTTGTTTTAAATATTATTTCACTCAATAAAACCGTTTAAATGAAGTTGTAACAAAATAAAAAGGTAAAGCTCGACAATTTCTGAAGATAAAAATAAATAAAAATGTTAAATTATGCGGGGATTTGAACTCGGGTCAGAAAATCATAAAGCTAACACGTTACCGCACAGACCACGCTGCCATTTTTGAACTCAGGGCAATAATTTACTACATACACGACATTTCGAATTTTTTGTTTCTATGCATGCGAATATCTCAAAAAATTTTGGCGTATTTTGAGAAACGACTACATCACAGACATATATGCTGTGTACCCTTCAACATATATGAAGGAGATCGAAATCCGTTCTTAACAAGTCTGATGGTTCCCAAGTAAGATGCCACATTATTTAATGACTGAACTGGCTGATGATGTTGATGATAGATTGTTGGATTATTTGAAACGGGACAGAATAGCGTATCTGCGATGAGTCAAAGAAGAAATAATCCTGATATAATTAAGATACGCTCGTCCCGTTGGCTCAGTTGGTTGTGGCAACGACATTAGATCAGTCACAGAGATCACCGTGATGGTGTCCGGCGCTGACACGGTTCTTGTCATGGTGGTGGTAGAAAATTGCATCATTGGGTCTTGGCCGTCAGGGTTGGAGAGGTGGTGGCAAACAATTCCTAATCACCAGGTTGTGCACCAAAATCTTAAGTTAAATCTCAAACTCCTCCGAAGTGGGTAAATATTTAGGGCGTACGACACTGCTGATGGTGTCTCGTCCGTAGAATGGGGACTTTAAACTTGGTGACCACTTGAGTTCTTTCGCAAGAGAAGGGCTGATTGACCCGGCACCAGGTGACATCCTCTCCCTTCTTCACCTCTCATCCACAACACTAATAACACTCTACACTCAACACGCACAGTCATAACAACACTTCGAACACTGTCACATTGAGGAAACCACCCTAGTTTATGTTCACAGACTTCACGATGGAGGGGTAAACATCCCCCATGGTAACCGCCTACACCCGGATACGGACAAGGCGTTCATGGAAGAAGAAAAATTAAGATGTCACTAAACAACTGGTTTATCAGAAGATAAATATTCTGATTTTCTGCATAAAAATGACTTCCCTGAGGTGCGAGACGAAATGAAGTCCCTCTGCAAATCCTTATTTTGACTTTAGACACTTTTTTGTGATCACGGAGATGAATACTGATATGATCTGTTGTTACTAACACTGTAGTACATATTTTTTGAAAGAAGTAGTACCACCACACCAATAATAATACTAGGTTTACATATTGAAAGACCTCCCCTAATAACAAAATGTTTAATGGAATACCTGATGACACCACTTAGATCATAAGGTTATTCGAATATGAGCGTTGAAGTTCATTGAGCAGAGAGAATAGACGGCCGAAGTCAAAGCCGAAGTTGACGTTTTTTCGTAGTTATACTGTTCATCATGCCCATTCAGTCTCCCGTGGAATGAGTGTTACGCTGGTCGTCCAGTGGATGCGTATTCGCGTGAAAAATGGTCGCGCGAATACGCCTGTATACGCAAAAACTGGTCGCTCAAATCCAAACACAGAGAATGTAATGTGACTCCATTCATTGCGGGCGCATTGGTCGTGCGAGCCTACTCGAGGGCGACGAGATCTGAGATTGTTTGGATTTGGTAGCGTGAACTAACGATTCAAGTGATGTACATTGAGAAACGGATTGTTCTTGTTGAAAAAAAAGTCCCTTTGTGGAATCAAAAATTACGCCAGATCCACCAAAGTAATGTTCCGATGAAACAGTTGAAGGAAACTGAAGCTGAAATGAATCTACCACATAACTAGTTATATTATTTATCAATTATTTAGAGAAAATACGATATTATTTACCTAAAATTTTACTTGATATCTGAATTTATAGTATTTATTATATATTAAGATCAAGATTATATTTCTTACTGTTTTTGTAAAATTAGAAAACTACTAAACATACTGCATAATATTACGAAACAAAACGAATTTTACTAAAGATTATTTACGGCGTAATTCATTTTCCCTATTTTATCATAGTTCCTTTTCCTCGAATTTAGCTGCAAATTGTTTCTTTCTAGTTTTGCTTTGAGATGGTTGTTTCAGCTGTCCTTTCGAATTATTTTTTTCCCTTTTAAAATTAAACTAATTCTAAATTTAGCAGTATATTTTCAAAAGACAGTTAAATTATTAATACATTATAAGATTAAAATGATTAAAAATGTATTTTCTCAAACAGAGATCTTTTGACTAGGATCCTCACCTATCTAAACTAAAACATAGAAAAAATTATGAACACATATTTTCTTTTTTTCGAATCAATAAAAAAGAAGTAATAGTGTTTGATAACACGTATCTTACTACACCTATGTATGTACATATATTATTTATCAATTCTTCTTTCCTTTTTTCAAGCCTTCTCCTATCCAGAATTATTGATTCAAACTCGAATAATTGCAAAAATTCAGAGAAAGGCATTGCTACAGGTTTTTCTAGCTCTTTCCGACACAAACAGCAACGTAGAACTGGCGGCAGAGTCACGGAATATGTTTTTAGTGGACGGGTTGTCTTCGCGCCAACACAGTTCGCGCAAATATAGGCGTATTTGCGTGAGCATTTTTCGCGCGAACACGTGTCCACTGGACTGCCAGCCTTAGGCAAATAAATTCTCTGGGGTTGAGCAAATGGAGCATGGCACGTCAAATCCACTCTATTGCCGAGTACACCAAAGCGAGCGACAGGCCTACCTCCTCCTGGGATAAGCATTGCTAGAAGGTAATCTTTCGACTCATAATAAGCTGCCACAGGACGTCTTTCTGAATACTGTATCTATCAGGTGCAGTATCGTCAACAGAGGCAAGAGAATATTCAGTCTGCCACGTAAAGAAGAGGTAGATAGATTATGGTTTGATGTAGCATAGCAACATTCTCCCCAACTGCTCTTCTTTGCAGCTGGCTGTAGAAACAACGGCAGCGAAAGACTCGGGATATTAGCTGCGTTATGTTCCATGGTTCAAAGAGAAAGTATGTTTATCTGCTACCTTGGTGCTGGTACGTGACTGTTCCTTCCACAAACAGTATATATGTCTAATCGAAACTTATATTTTACTTCATGTTTTGTAACTATTATCGAAGGGATCTGTTTGCTTTCCTTTATACTCGACAGTATCCCACACATTTTAATTGATGTTTGCCTCTTTCCCGAATTCTCATGGTGATTTAATTTTTACATACATTATAAATTACTCTTCTGTCTCCATATTTTACATCTTTGGAATATCTTGTCCAAACTAAAATTGTCAAAAGCGTTTTCTAGTCATCAAACAACAGGAAAGTATACTTTTTTTCTTTGATCCACCATATACACACATCGCCTAGCATTTCTATAAAGCAGTCCGAGTTGAAGGTTTTTTTTACTAAAATATTGCCTTCCCCAGTCATTTTGGAATGACATAGCTGTATAGTTGGTCTTTTTTCTACTTAGGAATTTACGCTTCGTCGACGTTGAAGTCATTAGAGGCGGGATGGAACTGGGGACAAGGAACAGAAGGATGGACTTTTGAAGGAAGCATCCCGGCATTCGCCTGCAGTAATTTGTGGAAACCTGGAAAACCCAAATCTGGATGCCCGGACGGGGATTTTAACCGGCGTCCTACCGAATGCGTTAACCGCTCACCCACCTCTTTGGAGTGGTCTGACATCTCCTGGTTGTGGTTCCAGTCCTTGAGCACAATCAACACCACTGATTCTTGTGTTGGTTGAAGTTTGATCCGTTTTGATCCAAAAGACTGAGCAGAGGATTGGTGGAGCGATGTGCCTTTCCAACCTCAGGATGGTTTCTCTTGTAACCTGGTTTTTCGTAAACACGCAATTGATTTTGATCTAATATTTATTCCTCTTCAATTTTTATTCTTCTGTATGTTAATGCAGTTAGTAATTTTGAATCATGGGATTTCAGACTAATGGTGCGATATTTTAGACGCCTGTCCTCTTATGCTACCTTCGGAAGAACGAAACACCTTCAATTACTGTGATTAAACATCATTAACATCTTGCCCTCTTTTTTTCATACTGATGTCAGGCCATCTTTGTCATATAGTGTATAACAGTGTTATATTTTTGGCTCGTTTGAATAAAGTACATCCAAGAATATAATAACGAATAAAAATTAAATTTCCCACAAAATAAAAACATAATAAATTCAGAGACATTTTAAAGACTTTAATCACAGTTTTGTTAGAAAAAATTATCATATAGAAGTATCTATGGACAAAATAATGGTTTTACGTAGCCGAGGACGTGTCTAGAACTAAATACAGTCTCGAAAAGTCCGAAAATATTCTCAAGGAATTTAAACTATATGTTTTACGTTACTAGTTGGGTAGATAAATACAAATGAAAATTTCAGCTATCCTCATATTTCCTTATAATTCATTTTGATAAATAGGTTTCTGCTCATTATGCAGTATTTGAAAGTGTATTTAAACCTGGTCATAAAAGGAGTGAACATTGGATCAATAAGAAAAATTGTACTTTTGTTATTATTTTTTAAATCTAATATCATGTAGTGAGTTAAGATATAACAATGAAAGTAACAGTTGACATCGACAGTGTAGAAAAGTGGTGACAATTTAATTACAATACCACAAAAAAGTTAACGATTCTTAAAATGGTATGCTTTCACCCTATCATCAGCCAACGGCTGTAGAGCTCCTTCTTTGCCGCTCATAAGCAATGGACCAGCAAATCATTTTAAGCAAGTCTTTAATAAAGTCGTATCGTGTAGCCAAGGAGTCTGCATGATACAAGAGGGAGGGGGGGGGGGCTAGTTTGGTGAGTTTAAGTTATCTTATAAAGCCTGTTTAAACGTTTCTCAGCGTCAGCTGAACGTCTGTTTCAGGTATGGTTCCAGAACAGGAGAGCCAAGTGTCGGAAACATGAAAGCCAGATGCAAAAGGGTGAGTACAACCCAGAATAACAGCTCTAGCAATCTGACCTTTCGATACCTTCGTGTGATTATCTTATTATTCAGCAGGTTTTATACACATACCTTATGTCTTCCACAAGTTCATAAAGACCCATGAGTCCACCAATAGTTGTTTTAAATGGGAGTCTGCTTCGCAAAAATGAGTCGTTTAGTCCGGCACTAAACTAGTTGCGATGCCTTACTCAAATATGATTCGATAGCCTGTTCCTTTTGTCTTAGAATTTTCTTATAACAAACCGAAGAGGGAAGTTTATTGGCGAATAATTAATTATTTTGACGAAACGTATTTTCCACTATATTTTTAAAATATGAGCACACCTGGTCTAACTGAAATATTGCTAAGATATTGCAGTTTTAACATGGTAACACCTTTCGAGAAAGATATTGATGTTCTTCGTGGTAGTTATTTCAATTTCTTTCGGCTAAAATATCGCTTCAAATAATTCTTTCAATGAACCTTTTTTTCGAGTCAGCGTTAAAGAAGAATTTCACTCAGAAGTTAGTGCTAAATTCTCATGGATAGTCAGTCTGGTTAATTTAGCGCTTGGAAAAAGAAAGTGTCCTTTTTTTCCTGAGAACGTTCGTAAAAGGGTCAGAAATCTTTTGTAACGTTAAAACTGGCTACAGTCTGACAACTCAAATAAATACTATTGGGTATCCTTCCATCAACCCGCCTACAGAGACACGAACATTATTTTAAAGTTTACTCGAATTCATTTTCTTCTTCTTATGATTTTACGTCTCGTTGAAATCATTAGAGACATCAAGCTTTTATTTTTAAAAAAATATATATTTTTTTATTTTTATTTTATTTTATTATTATTAATATTGTCTTATTTTTTATTTTATTTTATTGCTAGAAGGGACTGTGAATAAGGAACGGCATGAAATTCGGCCATGTTCTTTAGAAGAACCATCCCGGCATTCGCATGGAGTGATTTGAGGAAACAATGGAAACCCAGAATCTGAATGCCCGGACGGTGATTTGAACCCGTTTCCTCCAAGCTGCAAGCCCAAGGGTTACCGATCACCCATCGCGCTCGTTGATAGGAAAACTTCCCAGTGCGAACATTAACGTCTCTCACTTTCAATAGCAAGTATCTTTGTCCCATGTGAATGAAGACTTATTTGGATAAATCCTTAAGATTGTTGAAAACATCGCTGTACTCATACTAACGATTTAAACCGCAGCGAACGTGAACTTTGAGGACGGGGCCGTGTGTCCGCAGTGCTCCGTGTTTTTCTGCTTGTCCCCTCGCTCTGCGGCGTGAATCACTTGGCTTGCTGGTGCTATATCACGGCCGTAATACACAAATTGGACGGCCCGCGCGGGGAGCCCATATATATGGCCGAGGCCGCCAACCAGATTGCTGTAAAGCCAACCCCGGAGCACAGCTTGTAACGAGCCGCAGATGAAGAAGCAAAGGGGAGGGGGCACGTCCTCACTCCACTACTCGAGTGCTGAGCACACAGCCCCACATGCAGAATACAGTGAATACCCGAACATAGTTATTTCGTTCCAGGCCCGTCAACTTCAATTTCACTCTCTCATTGCACGACGGAAAAATTAGTATTTCCTCGCATTTATACTTCTTATTTCTCTTACTTTGCTTAAAATATAAATAGTAGGTATTATTCATTCCACAAAAAATTTGATTGATTGTATTATTCTCAACTAATTTCTACGAAATTTACTTCGTCTGTTTTGCAGCCTACTCCACCATGCACGAACGATCAGGTAGGAAAGGCTTTCTCTGTCATCTAATGATAAAACGGATTGTCCCACTCTGGTTTCAGTGAATTTTTCATGCTAATCATGGGTGGTTGCTTTGGTCTTTTTTTATTATTGTTTTTGCTTCTGGCTTTACGCCTCGTCGACGTCGAGTTAATCAAAGTAATGCATTTTGATTTAATCAAATCATAAGATTCATAAATGAAAATAAAACAATCAAATTTTCTATTTTCTTGAGATTATTATCACTTGAAGGACTACGCCCATTTCTTGAATTTATGCCCAAATGAATCATTATAACGGTGGAAAGGATTTGGACCATGACCTTTTCAAGGAAACATCCAGGCATTTGCCTGTAGTGATTTGGAGAGACCATGGAAAACTTAAATCCTTTGCTCCTTCAGCAGAGGGACTGCCAGTAAACGGACGTCCGAGTTCAAATGCCCATTAATTTGGAAGGTTATTCATGCTCATTCAAGCTGCTATACAATAAATACCGACAAGTGAACAGCCATGGCTGGCGCTGACCATTCAATCTCCCCACGAGGCTCAAGGAAAGAAATTCTGATGCCTAGTCCCACAAATCTCATCCTTAGAGCATCTGAACGCTGTATTAGGGGACGCCTTTACGGTTCTTCTAATCGTCTCTCCATCGCAACACCGAATTCTGTCTGCGAAATTTTCATTTACTGAAGGTACAAAATACTAAAACAAGCATAAATGAAACTCTCCAAAGTGGCTCAGTGCCGGTTTTAGGTGATTTCCCGCTATCATCAAGGTGATTGCCGGGACGGTACTCAATCTCCACCTCATAAACCACACATTACACAACACTTATAACACACAGAACATAGTTTTCTAATCCACGTGCGGGCATCCAGATTTGGGTTTTCCATGGTTTCCCAAATCACTCCAGGCTAATGCCGGGATGTTTCCTTCAAAAGGACATGGCCGAATTCCTTCCCATTCCTTGCCCCCCATCCTTTCCCGTCTCTAAAGCCATCGCTGTTAAGAGACGTTAAACAGTTAAAAAAATAATAATATAGTTACAAGCTTCACAGACAGATGGCAACATTTCACTTCACCTCTCATCCCCTATTAGTACATAGTACGACCTGGCAGTGGCTATAAAATTCTTGGCATCAACAAGGGTATGCGGCGGTCAAACGAATGCTCCAAATTTGACTGTGCCAACGATGAGTGAAATTGTTAAAAGGCAGCCGACACCAAACTGTTAAAGATTAATAAAACAAGTTAGAAGTCAAACATACGCATAAGGTGATCTTAACTCAGTGGACTACGCGTAGAGACCGCTTTGTAAATAGGCGTGAATGATTTAACTCTATTATACTGGCCATGGAGTGAAGTGAGATATCAGCTATTGTCATAGAAGTGCCGAAAAAGAAAAGGAACTCTCATGTAGTCCAAAAGTTTCTAGATGCATGAAGGAGGGTGACGGAAAAAATAATGACAGTTTCTCCGGCTATTGCACGTGGATTACTCGCTCGGTGTCCACAGTCTCTTGTCAAGAGCGGTCAGATGCCATGCATGCTGAGCTAGCCACGTCTTCTCTCAGCTGTTCGACCCCTGCCGATTTCCTGTACTGCCGTGGATTCGAATATTTGCCGTCTTCCCTTATCATTGTTTTGAGCGATGATTAATGGGATCTCTCACTCATTTGGTTGTGAGAAACCGTTCCCAATAGCCAACCATCTTTACTGAAACTGAGAAAGTACTATGATTGACGCTATGACATCGAGAATCTTTAAAAACTTGTAGGATTTGTTTGACATGTTATAGAGCATGGGGGCCGCTGTGCCCAATGTGAGTAATCAATTCGATGTCATCCTCCGTCTACTCCCATCTTAAGTTAATCTCTTTATCTTCCCATAGGTCTTAGAACTCGCTCGCTTTCTCAGTTATCAGCTTCACGTACCCTTATTCCTCTACAGATCTTTCTTCCAACAGTTATCTCCAGAAACAATTCAACCCAATACCGCGTGTCTTAATATCACTCACACGTTCATACTCTTGTTTTCTTCTACAAATTCACTTTTTCATCCACTATTTCCAGAAAATCTTCGTTTCGTACTTTTATATGTTCACAAAATTTTCAGCATATATTCATAGCACCTTATTTGGTGTTTTCTTTTATTCCGTCATGAAGATGATATCAGAACAGTAATATGAAGAATTTAAGTATATCTTTGGTGGTATTAATGATAAAAAAAATTAAAAAACTGGCTCTCCAAAGCAGAGTGAAGGTTTTAAATTAAAAAATAGTGGATTGAAATGCTCCTGAATGGATTCCTTGTCATCATCTTCCGCAAAAACGTTGACTACAATCTGCATTGTATAACCACAAATTGACTACATTACAAAATGATTAAAAAAACACTGTTATTTTAGACATAAATTAATATTTTAACTTATAGTTACGTCTAGACATCGACTGTTAAATAATAATGAAATTTTATCGTGACGATGTTTCCAAAAACCAGTTGGCTGAAATTATTTCTTATTTGATTTTCAGTTTGTAAGTTTTAGATCTGTCGGTAGACCTAATCTATGAATTTTCGTACATTTAATAATCTTAAGAACTGTTTGGAGCTGCATCCATTAAAGGAGCTAGCGTTTGTTTGGAAGTAATCTGAAAATTTTAAATAGCAAGCAGTTGCACAACATAGTCTGAATACAAAACAGAGTTTGTAATATTCAATCAACCGATAATATTTTTAATGCACAATATTCAATACAATAATAATCTCACTGGAAACAAAAATACAATATTAAATGTTCTAACATGTTTACTCCCAGAAAGCAAACAGTTAAAAATCATACCTGCTTTATACGCGTGTTGACACTAGCAGGAAACGTGGTTTCATAATGGATGAAGTACTTTGGATTACAAAAACAAAATTTCGTGCTATTCACTGATTAATTATCGATGCGATGGATTTCTTAAATAAATATGCTACTCGGGGTTAAAAATAGTTACTAAACTTTCTGTTCCACATAAGAAGCAAATGCAGAGAAATCTGTTAGTAACTTTTAACGCATCATTAAAGTGTTATAAATAAGATCTATACAAAATAAAACTGCTAAGACCATTGTTTAGTAACAGTTGAAGTAAATATTAGAAAAGGAGGACTTATAGCTTATTCCGCTTTAAATTCTGATTTTGCTTCTTTCGTCCTTTGAATAAAATCATACAAAATGATAAAAAATCTGAAAATCCTAAATGTCTATTAAAGCAAGCAAAAAAAATACTAACTCATACTAAAAATATACATAGTAAAAACACAATAAGGATTTTAGCAAGTGGTTGAGGGATGGTCTGAAACCCCAAAAATTGCTTCCGTTCGCTAGGTGTGTTAGATGTAAAAAGTTAAAACGGCAATCAGTTGCAGAGGGATGTTTCAATAGCGTGGAGTGCGAAACACGGTAGTCGGCAGTATGGCAGGACCCCTGCAGGATGGGAGCGTCCCTCGGGGGCCGTTTGCGAAGCCACCGCTGCCCCGGTCTGCAATCAGATTAGCGCCCCAGGCAGCCATCAAATAGAACGGACCGGCTCCAGCCCAGCTACAGAGACGACATACACAGAAACACGTGTTTTCACTCATCTGTTTTTTAAAACAACAAAAATTTAAAAACTGGATAGTATTGGTTTTGTCAAGAACAATTGGCTTGGCAAAATATTATGAGGAAAACTGGAATAAATATATAAAATATTAAAAAAATTGTAAAAAGGCTGTAGGTTTGTGCAATTCAGTATGTAGCTTGGTGACGAGAAAAAGTAAAAAACAACCGAAGCTACAGAACCTCCTTCCCATTTGATCAAGACATCATCAGATAGCTTCGTTACATTTTAAAGTTGTTTCTTTGAGTCGTCTGATAGGACAGAATGTTACAAACAATTCTATCAACTTAGGAGGCATCCATTAATTACGTGAAGTGAAACAGAGAGGTGGAGGGGGGGGGGGGAACCGACAGAAATCTCACGTCATTTTTTTAATTCCTTGAAGAACAGTAAAGCAAATAAAAAAGGGGGGGTGGTGTCTCACCACCCTTGAAGAGCTAAAAAAAGGTCTCCAAAAATTTATGAGGTCGTCAACAGCGGGGGGAGGGGGGAGTCCCTCAAGATCTTACCTCACCAAGGCGGGGTGAGGGGTGGAGATCTAGATTCCGAAAAAACATCTTGGAGTACACAGACACTCTTCTTCCCTTCCTGTTTTCCACAAAACGTATTTGTGATGACTGATGAACAAACGAACGTTCGCTTGGCATTTACACGATGCTAACAACTGAAGAATGCACATTATAGCAATTAGTAAACTACAGTAAACCAAGTAACTATTACAAAAGTGTACACCATTCGATGCGAAAAAGGCGATCCAAACACTTGTTGTATTTTGAAAATATTCATAAAAATTAAGTCCTTGAAAAGCTTGGTATTGAACTGCCCGTACAAATCACCTAAAGTTCGAAACTCAAAAGGTTCTAATCTATATTTGAGAAAGGAGAATGTGTACTGTTAGGTCTTACAATATGGTTCTTTGGATATTAGTTCTTGACATTCTAATTAAATCTCTGAGTGACATATTTATTAATTAAATTCATATGTATCAATTACTTCGATTAAAATTACCAACATTTAATCGATGATTAAAGTGAATGTTTCTGAAAATTATTACACGTTTCACTTACCTTCAAGGGGTCATATACATTATATTTTCATATCCTATTTCAGTCTACTTTACTTGAGATATGCGTTTACATTATTAAGATATATTCCGATCTTATAACATTTTAAGTAGTTTATGTGGCAGATTATTTTTTTCCAAAAAATTATTAATACTAGAATTATTGAGTTTTGAATAGATGAAGCTAAAAGAAAACAAATCGAATTATTAGGATCTGAAAATCTCTGCTGTCATACTGAACACTGAGTTCCACATAATTTTTTAAGAATTTTAAAAATTATTTTTTACTATGTACAAACATAAGAACTGTATTTATTAGTTTAGTAACTAAGTGAAAATGTCATAAGTGAAATAAAGAAACCAGTCGTATTTACTGTGACTCAGTACAACGTTTGGCATATGGAAACTAAGAACATTCTCGGAAATAGGCGTGTATGTATTATTTATGTATCTTCATTATGTTCGTTCATATACTGTAGAATATATCACTGATAAGATTTGATAAATAAACATAGTTGATATCATCCGAAAAAAACGTAGGCCTACACAGAATTTAGACGGAGAGTACACAGACACCATACCTCTGCTTAACAACTGCATCCTACTCAAACAGTTCCTGAAAAAAGGTAGGAAAAAAGAAATATAGGTGAAGCAAACCAAAAATCTGAGCTTACCAAATTAAACAAATCTTAAAACTTTGTTACTGTCGATGAATATAGATACATTTTTATAACAAGTAGTAAATGATACACACTATTACATGTAAAACTTGTAGGTTGTTGGTTCCTAGTTTGCGGATTCAAAATCAAAATATTTACTACCACATTTTAAACAAGTTAAATGTTTTATTTTTCTTTCAAATAATATCACTAGTCTGAAAAAAATATAAAAGATTATTTTTATAACCATGAATGATACATATAGTGCATGTGAAATACTTTTTTCATTATTAACTATCGCTGACTGTTGGCTTAGTTTCTAAATTATTTGGAGAGTATGTGCTGTTTTCGGGTATCGAATAAAACACACAACACTCGTAATTTTTTAAAGTAACCTCATGGTTGGTATGAAAAAAAGTAATGGGTGATTCTTTCTATTGAAATACGGTACCAACCATGAAAAATCATAATTTCTGCTTTTAGGTACCTGCCAATAAAAAAAATATTTTCATGGAATTTTGCATGGCATCAAAAAATAATAAACGCTATACCTGTATAAATGCTAGTTATATAGCAAATCTTTACTGTTTACACTTTCTCCATATGGATTCTGGTTAGTGATATTTCCTTTTTAAAATGTGTAATAAATAATACCAGATGGTCTGTGATTAAATGAAGTTTTAGATTTTAGTTATTTTATTTAATAATATCGGTTATTGAAACACACTTTTTACGAAAAATTAAATAAAATAGATTTATAGAATTCAATCTCTTAGTATCTTTTCATCAGTTTTAGTTACCATGACACAAATCCTTTATTCCACCACTCTAAAGGGTCTTAGCATCTACGACTAATGATTCTTACCTGCCGCATCGTTAAGTAACTTAAGAACGCAGGTTAATACGTTATACAAGGGATACTCAACCTTATTTACCTGCCGCCCACTTCTGTATCTCTCTTATTAGCAAACTTTTCTAACTGCCCATTGGTTCAACAATGATGGTGATTTATAAAGCAGGGAAATAACTTTATTTTTTGAAATTTATAAACAGAATTACATCAAGATAAAGCAAATAATAATAGTTATTTACTAAATACTTTATGTCGGACTTTCGCTAAGTTTGGCAGAATAAACCTTTATAAAATGACTTACTATAGTTAAATCTATGCTTTTCGTACATAGAAGCATGAAATCTGGTGAAATCACATTTAATTATTTAATTTATTAATGAGATCCATGCGATACTAAACACTGGATATCCAGCTCAATTTTTGTAAGGAACAAACGAAAGTCTCTCTTTTCGGAAATATTCAGGCTTTTATTTTTCTTTCTTCATCATGTGAGCAACAGCAGTAAAGCCTGATTATATGAGATAGGGAAAGGTACCAATTAACTGAATACCATGATATTTAGATATAAGATAGACATTTTTTTTCCACAGGTTTTCATACCCAACAATATCGAATATATGTTTATTTTCTTCATCATATTTAATTTATAGCAGTTCTTCTTTGCAAGTTTTATCAGTCTTGTCAACATTTGCGGTAAAAGGATACACTTTAATTTCAAAATATCTTCAAATCATTTTCAGTGTCAAATTTAAGTTTTTTTGAGGTCACTACTGAATCTGTAAGAATCCTCTGGTGTAATATTATCTTTTATAGATGATAATTCACCAAACTGACGAAATCCCTTTTCAATAGATTATAACGAAGTAGTTCAATTTTGTCGATAAAAAATGACATTATTCTTTGGCAGCCTATAAGAGTTTTATTAGCTGCTAGAAACAGCAAATAGACGTCAATAAATCTCTTGATTTTTTTTAAAGTAGTTAAATTTAAAAAAAAAACTAAAGTGCTTCAGTATCGGATTAAAACCGCTATCGCCCAAAATGAAAGGTGGGACGTTCACTAGTGGTCGGTAGGGACCACTGCATTATACATCAGCATACCCAGATTTCGTTGTGCGGCATTTGCTTGTCATAAATGGACAAAAATTTATTTCATTCCGTGAATTTTTTTCACGTATTGATCTGGAAAGTGATTTCAGTATTTCCTTTATACACTGTATTGTTTTTTATAGTTTGAATTTTGTATGTGAGCAATGGCTTAAAGTTTTTGTTAAGTGGAGATTTTGAAAGAGTATCGAAACAATAATAATAGCTAAAAGATTTTTTAGTGGTTTACCAGGGGGTTTAGAAATATTATTACAGTTAAGGAAATGAATGGAAGAATATTTCATGCACTAGGCGACATTTTAAAACAGATTGACTGTATGATAGTACCCTCTGCGTTATCATAGAACATATCTGATCATCCATTATCCTCTAAAAGTTAAACATCACTCCTGTATCTTTATTATTTTTTAGTTTTGGCTACAATAGTCCTAACATGTTCCAGCGGCCGGCCTGGTCCTGGGTTCGACTCCTTCCGCGGTGTCTCGACGGTCGCCGCCCGTGTCCACTCCTCTGGAGCCGTGTCGAGGGGCGCCTTACCTCAGCGTACCCGCCCTTAGGCTGCCACTCGCTGTACCGGCCATTGACCCCGCCATTCTGCACCAGGTAACAGGCCTGTTATAATAAGGAATACAAATCATCGTTGGCCGTGCAAGGAGGGATAACAACATTAACATTGTATGGAAAGATCTTTTAGATATTAAAGCTGAACTGAAGCAAGCTCAAAATGTAATATTTGTTACGTAGGAGGAAATAGAATGTAAAATTAGATTATAAGTGGCGTGTTGTTTGATAGGTACAAAATGTAACAACAAATTCTGGTAATTATTCTTTGTGATAACTAATTGTATGTACTATTGAAGTGTTTAACGAATTGTTATGAAAATTTGTGCAGTATGCGGTGGCTGCGATGTACCAGGCGAGCCCTGCACCCTACCCCGTCGGCCTGTTAGCAGCAGTTCATCAAGACAGGCTGCAGCACAAGAACTCCAGCATCGCTGACCTGCGACTCAAGGCTCGCAAGCACGCCGAGGCTCTGGGACTGAGGCACCCGGCGCTGTAGCAGGATTATCTCTGACCAGAGATTGCCCGCATTTTGCACCCCGTGATTCATCTCTCTCCCTGTTAAATAACCTCGACGATTTGAAGCCACCTGCCGGATTTACATCACTACCTGTAAACCGAGCCTTTTAGTGAACATTAAGGGTCGTGTGTACCATGTCCATATATTTCGTTATTTAAGAGACAAATTTTTATTATTGGGAATGTTATTTGCCCTTTGAATCAATACATCAAGCTCGTAGTGTTGGCATGTTTTTCTCTCAGATAAATAATCCAAACACGGTATACATTTTATTAGTTTGTGTTTTACAACCCCATGAAGCAAAGTAGTAAATACTTTATGATAAACTAGTAAATGGGTGGGATCGTGATACACCGCAAAATTTCTGTCGCTACTTAATCCACTTTAACTATTAAAGTTTTGTATCACTTCCATTAGATTAACCAATTGGTTTCTTGTGGGATTTGTCATATCCGTATCTGCACTGGCAACTGCAAATCATTTTAACTGAAATGTGGAATTCCACCAAGATTGCCCTTTCATATATGCAGAGTTCAGGCATACAAAGGAAAAGCCAGCTACCTCTCTTCCTCCTTCTGAGCATCAAACCGTCTCGAAACGTTTTGTTAAGAAATTCGAGAAGTCAAGAATCACTGCTGTTAGAAAAGTGTATTTCTTCTGTCCTTGATCACATGAGGAACCAAACATTCCGTGAAATTCCTTATTTGATATGACAAGTCACAGTAAACATATTTAGTGTCTCAGGAAGCAGGAAATATTTTATTTCCTTAAAAGAAATCTTCGCCGTATTAACTTCGTTAATTACTGAACCGTCAGCCCATTTATTTATTTTTTCCTCCAAAAATAAATAAATAAAACAAATTTTTTATTGCTTCATGTAGTTGTACTTACTTACACACAAGCTACCGAATTAAATTGAGAATTTTTAAAAGGGTTTGGATCAAAACCAGCACAACAAATAAATAAAAACATATATATATTAAGCCTTTGTTTTCTGAAACACGTAGAAATAACGGAACCAAAAAATGTAAACAAATGAAAGTCAGAGGCTTCAAGGAAATGTGGAAATTAAACTGGTTCGTCAGTACCGCAATTAATAAATTTAGATTTTTTGCTGTTACTTAATTAAAAAGAATGGTTAAAACGTTATTTCGTTGTGTAATGACTAACTCAGAAAGTGATACTGCTGCTAGAACCAATTCACTATCACGTCCCGATGTAGACTACTCATGGATTCAGAATCTGTGAAATTTGGTAACCGTTGTTGGTCTGCAAACGCTGAGTAAACCTCTAGAAAAACCGTCCCAAGGAGCATGCAGAGTCATCATGCACATAAAGGTTTTATGTGCTAACTGAACATTTCCTTGCAGATTTCATGGACTATCTACCCTTCTTCAGAACTATTAACAGTGATGAATACGAAAATATTAATGTAAACATTACAGCGATAATGAGTTAATGAACTTTAAGAAATTCCGGCACCAAGATATGTTACCCGGTCGTGCAAAAATGATATCTCCGAGGCTATAATACAATAACAATCAAAGTTGGTCAGGTTTGATTGTTACCATCAGCTCGCCGAAGTATCCAACTGCAGACTTCACCGATGTTTCGAGTCTGTGGGAAGCGCTGTAAGTTGCTCCAAGTTCCTGATATCATAATAACCAACGAGTCCCTGGCAATCAAGGACGAACCAGGCGACCTAAAGTTGTTATCTCCAGTGCCCTGTTGTCCCAAGATTTTATATGGTCTTTCAGAGTTTGACCTCTTAAGGCAAAGACTTGACGACAATTCTGCACTGCGGAGATGAGTAAAAGGGTACCTAAGGACATTAGTGAAAAATATTTACTTACACGTTGTATGGCGCTAAAAGCGTCATAATCAGTTTTCTAGAATAGACCAGACTAATGAAGATACTGTTCATTGAATAAACGGTTTCTCTTTGTGAACGGACGTGTTGTGTTAAAGAACGTTTTGTTGGCATTCTGCCGAAAGGACCGACTGGAGTGCTACTGTGTTGTGTGTCGCTGGAACAGGACGTATCAGACTGATTACTTACTTGTTTACTGTTGCATTTGATTTTAAGTGCTTCTGATATCATGTGAGTTAATCAGGTTTATTTAGGTGCATGTTGACATCTAAAATACCAGTTCACCTTGTATAAAATGTCGAGTCGGCTATCAAACACATCATTTATTCCGAAATAAACGTATAAAATCTTCTGTGTCTACTAAAGTGTTGTTTCTGAATCTGTTAAGTCCTTTATATGATTCTTTTCCTACTATGATTTGTATTTCTTCAGATACAGTGTATCGTAACGCCTACGATATCTACTCAACCTCAAAATCAAACGAACTGTTCCTACGAATTTTTTTTAAAATAATTTAAGAAGTGGATAAAAATATCAGCTGCTCCATTTCTGCACTAAGGTACGCTATAAACAAATTCTAAGTGGAAAAGAATGTCAATGCTTTGGTAAAACACGCAGAGTGACTTAAATAATACCCTCTAGATAAAGCCAGACGGTATCTGACTTGTACTGAAAAGGTAAGAACATAATCGAAGCCATTTATTTGCTTTAAATAGTATTTGCAAAACAAGAAGGAATTGTATGACTAAATAAATCAATGGGTAACAATTGAACACAATATAAATCCGGAATAAATTGTTGTTTCTCTGCTCTTCTTGATGTATTGCACATAAATAATCTTCCCTTATTTTTAGGTGGCATCCAAACACGTTACATTTTGTTAACACAAATAGTACATTAAAGGAAAAATAATTATAAAATCGTCAACTCTCACCAAAATTAAATTAAAACGCTGACGGAAATAAACAGACAACTCAATGTCAGTAAATTAAACGTTAATACTAGGTAGATATAATAACTTAGTTTATTCAAAAATATAAAAAAATATTTATTATGAAACTAAAACAATACATGAAAGCAATTGTAATGATTGCATAGATAATGCGAAGTGAAACCGACTCATTCTACATTTCGTTTAATAAATATGGTTAAGTTAGTGTTAAAGCAAGAGATTTCAGAAAATTAAGTATATTTTTTAAGTGTAGTGTTCATGGCTATATGCCACCTAGGCGTCGAGGTCATTAGGGCAGCATCTTTTGAATTTGGCAACATCGTTTTTTTAAGTTTTACATGCAGTGAATACAGAAACCTAGAATCGAAACGTGATGATTCTAGATATAGCATATGGTTTAAGCTACTAGACGAAATTCCTCAATGCTTATCGGAAAAAACGAAGAAGTTCCAAGAGATGAAATATTTGATTACAGCATTAAATAGCTCCGCATATCATTTTAGATGAAAAAAAGTATTTAATTTTCATCAGTATTTTAAGTTACTGATAAACAGAAACACTATTTAACATTCCTTGTCTATCAGAAATGGGAAAAATGGAAAATTCTTTTAATTTTTTTACTACAAAACAATCACACTAGAAAAAAACACTGTTTGATGTGGCTTGCTCACAGTTGCAACATGAGTTTCGTCATACTTCCTATATCTGTTTGTTGTACTGGAAGAAGCAGCAAAACTTGCTCTATAATTAAGGAGTGCCTTGAACCAAAACCTTAACAACGAGATCTGTACAGATATTGGGTCTCATGTTGTAATGGTGTATGTGGTGCTGCTTCATCCCGTAGGGACTTGGAGCGTGGATTTTTAATGAATCTTTAAATTCCCTGATTCAAATTTATTCCTCGAAACTGCTGCGAAAATCAGAAAATTTCTGGTTTGACAAGGAAGGCTGATGAGTTCAGCCAGCAGAACCAGTGACAGGGAGAAGTTAATCAGATTCTGATGAAGTTTAGATAACATTTTCAACATTATGATAATTTACTAACCTTTTTTTTTTAACGACATCGTGCAACAGAAATTCGTGTGCCTTTGAATTCCGAACAGATATACGGAAGAATATCAAGAAAACTTGTGGTCGCAAGTTTGCTGCTTAAGTATATGTGTAAACATTAAAAAATAATTAACAGTTATCTAAACTGGATTAAAATTCATCTTGTGATCGTCAAAACCGTCAGCTGCTAAAAATTATTATATAACTCTCGCTTGTTATTTGCGTTTGTTTAACGATTACTTTTGATAAGTGTACAACAAATTTCTTCTCTGGGCTGTTACTAAGGGAAAGATGATGCATTGTATTACACGAGAGCATTTCAAAACTCATCATACTTTCCTAACGCATTTTTATCAGAAATTTTTTTTTCTGGTGTTTAAGACCTCTTTTAAGTAACACCACAAAGACAAAATGCCAGTTGCTGGAGGAAATTTTTCGTGAATGCCGTTCGTGAGCAAAGGAATAATTGAAGTATGTTGTTCCATTGACTTTACTCCAGTTAGGATTTTTTTCTCATGTAGTTGGCATTCGAAACACAAAGATATGTAGTTGCAATATAAATCATACAGAACAGAGCGTAAAATACAGGAGCCTACACCAATTACCTTAAGCAAATCAACTTTGGTGCAAAGTTCCTTTACTGACTTACTTAAAACTCACACTTTAAAAGGACCTAAAGAAACATGGAATATTTTTAAAAGCTTAATTTTGAAATACAGGACACGATTAATTTTATGGAATTATATTTGGAATGCCTGTATGAAACTTGCATGAAACTCAGCATAAAACAGACATGATCTAATGTAACTCAATAAACGAAGCATAGAACTTATATCTGATATTTTCATACCCTTCGTATACAGTTCCGAGATTTTTACACTTTATGGAAGGAACATTCAAATAGGAATAATGTGCTTGAAAGCCTTCTGTTTGTTTATTGATTTTAATTAAAAGTCACTTATCTAAACACAAACAATTGTTAATTAAATAAAAGGTTCTTTAAGCCGCGGTCGCCAGGTTTAGGTACTGTTCTCCATCGGGATAATTAAATGAGAGAGTCACACAGTTTAGGGTGAACATCTACTCAAAAAACTTTATTCTATTTCATTAACCTCTGCCACTACATCGACAGAAAGTACCACCACCAAACAATATATCAACAAGGAATCGGACTTCTTCTTCGAAAACTACAGATTCGTGGGATAAGAGAGGTTGACTTACAAAATAGTCTCCCACATTCACTATCGTCCTCTTAACGCTATACAGTCACTTGAAAACACAGCATTCCCTTTAAAACAGTGAGTTCCACATAATACAAGTCTCCATCATCCACTTCACCGAAGTTTTCACAATTTCAACTATTAGATAGAAAAATGTTCCTGCGTCAGACCTTCACTTGACGGAGGTCAAAGACTCACTACTATACCAAGACAACATAGCATTAACACACGACGTCTGCCACAGATACTATTGCAGGGCACAGACGTTTGTTATGTTACAAGCTCCTTAAAAAAAAAAAAAAAAAAAAAAAAAAAAAAAAAAAAAAAAAAAAGAGAGAGAGAGAGAGAGAGAGAGATAAAGACAGAAAACCTTCAGCACACGGAATTGCAATTTAAAGCCAAAAGTTTAGAAGAAGCTGGTATAATATTTCTCAAATGAGCCGGTTATCATTCGAATCATAATGTTCGAATAATTGTTACTCGATATCAAAGTAAACGTTACGGTTCACTTACTCAAATTTTACGAATCCTATAGCAGTTATTCGTGCATGCTAGGCCGTAGCTGGTGTCTGTATAACTATAGAAAACTAGACGACCCATGCGAAAATTTCGCGAAAAAAAAATAGGTGAAAAGTGAGGTTTAATATGATGTCACGAAAGCTGAGTCATTACTCTTCATACTCCTACTTCATTTATCGATTTTGGTTGTATATCCAGGGAGATAAATGGCTAGAGACACAAAAAAACATTTTAGAAAAATTAACATTTTTGCTCTTTAAGGGTCGAATTACGAAAAATTCCTATCTTAAATTATAATGTAACCACGGCGGAGACCTTAATCTTTAGTATGATACCTCATTTATCTATATCGGTTCGATATCAAATGAGATAAATGGCACGTGACACAAAAATGCGTTATAGAAGCATTTATACTTTTTCCATTTTAGGGTTGAATTCCAAAAACATTCTTTCTTAAAATATGATGCCACCAAATCTGAGACATTACTCCTCATAATCTTACTTGATTTTTCGATTTTGGTTAGATATACATTGAGATAAATTGCTTAAGACACAAAAAATGAATTTGAGAAAAATTAACATTTTTGCCCTTTAAGGGTCGAATTACGAAAAACTCCTTTCTTAAAATATAATGTTACCTTGGCGGAGACCTTATTATTTAATATGATACCTCATTTATCTATATCGGTTAGATAATAAGGGAGATAAATCGCTCGTGACACAAAAATGCGTTATAGAAAAATTTATACTTTTTCTTTTTACTGGTTGAATTCAAAAACAATTATTTCCTAAAATATGATTTCACAAAGCTGAGACATCACTCCTTATAATCCTACTTCATTTATAGATTTTTGTTAGATATCCAGGGAGATAAATGGCTCGAGCTACAAAAAACGAATTTTAGAAAAATTAACATTTTTGCCCTTTAATGATTGAATTACGAAAAATTCCTCTCTTAAAATATAATGTTACCATGGCGGAGACCTTATTCTTTAATATGATACCTCATTTATCTATATCGGTTATATATTAAGGGAGATAAATCGCTCGTGACACAAAAATGCGTTATAGAAAAATTTGTACTTTTTCCCTTTAAGGGTTGAATTCCAAAAACATTCTTTCTTAAAATATTATGTTACAAAGCTGAGACATTACTCCTCATAATCCTACCTCATTTATCGATTTTGGTTACATATCCAGGGAGATAAATGGCTCGAGATACAAAAAACGCATTTTAGAAAAAGTGACATTTTTGCCCTATAAGGGTCGAATTACGAAAAATTCCTTTCTGAAAATATAATGTTACCATGGCGGAGACCTTATTCTTTAATATGATACCTCATTTATCTATATCGGTTAGATATTAAGGGAGATAAATCGCTCGTGACACAAAAACGCATTGCAAAAATATTGATACTTTTGCCCTTTAAGGGTTGAATTCCGAAAACTTTCTGGCTTAATATATGACGTCACTAAAGCGGAGATCTTAATCTTTAAAACGATACTTCATAAAATGGTTTCAGATAGGTATCCAGGGAGATAACTGACTCGTAACACAGAAAACAGCATTTTAGAAAAATTTACATTTTTGCCCTTTAAGGGTCGAATTCCGAAAACTTTCTTGCTTAAATACGATTTAACCAAAGTGGAGACCATAAGCTTTAAAATGACACCTCATTCATTGATTTCGGTTAAGTATGAAGGAAGATATAGGCTTGTGACAAAAAAATACCTTATAGAAATAATATATATGATACGGTCACACAAGTGGAAATCAGTAAGAAATGTACAGCACAAATTTTAACGGGGTCGAGCTCTCGGACCGTAGCCGTGTGTCACTTTTGGCATGGGGCGCTAAATGCTTCGCTGGTAATCCAGTTAGTATCGACTTGGACATCGAGTAGAGAGCCTAAAGAGGACAGCTCCAGCCTTGCAACGGTCTGACGATAAGAAATTACGTTTTGTTTCCTTCCAGTTTCTTCATAAAACTTCACGTATCTCTAATTAAATAGGATTTCGATGAACAAATCACAATGACAATGACCAAAGTGCCGAGACGCATATATAATTCCTGGTAAACAAATTAAAATATGAGATAAATAACCCACCAATGTGGGTGCATGCGTTAATGCGCTTCCACACTCGATCGGAGAGGTACAACAGAAAAAGGATAGAATCCTGGTCCCCTCGTACCAGCTATCCTGATTGGATTTTTAGGTGGTTTCCCGCAGTCATGAAGGCGAACGCTGCGACGAGCCCCAACATCCGCCTCATAAACTAAACATTTCACAAACAAAAATATACTTGTCACACACAGAACGTAGTTACCCATTTCGCGGATAGATGACAACACAAACTTTCCCCAATAGTGTAAATGCTCCGGATCTGACGAATGCTGTCCTATCCCGGGTAGGGTTCATGTCCTCCCACTCACGTAATTTCACACCGGACGCCTGTACATGGGCAAACCAGGGTAGCACGGGATGTTGCAGCTGAGAACAAAAATTACATCTACACTAATCTGCTATTGGGTGCCTATATGGACAGCATTATCTCTAGCTCTTATAAATGTTTTTCATACCTTCAGCTTTATTTATACTCCTGTAATTTATTTTCGTATTTATGATTCCATCCTTACATATCAACATTTATAAGAATATTAGGAAGAATAACCGAGGTCAAAGTGTAGTTAAACCAAATTCCTTTTTTATATATTTCAGATAATTTTATTTGTACATGCAAGTTAACCATTTGATACAGGTGACGATAGATTCCCGGCAAATATCAGCATATTAGCACGAAGTTATCCACTGTCTGTTTCAAATACGAATCTACTTTCTGTTTGAATCACAATTTTCAATTTACTTGTACAAATCTTAAAATCCCATGCAAACACGGAGACAACAGGCTTGTTTCTTTCCACTAAAACATTGACCAATCATTGTTTTTTAAGAAACTCAAATAAGATTTTATAAAAATAACGTTGCCAATTTCCACATTTATACTCCATTTCGTAATCCTAAGTCTGTGATGCATGTAACTGTCAATAGCTTTGTATAAAATTTTCCACCAATTGTTTGTTCACGAGGCATCATTCATTAGATTTTAATTTTACTGCTTTACTGCTAAGAATGTTAATAGGTCATCTTCTTCAATAACTTTTCTTTGGTAACTACGCATTAATTTTACAAGATTTCAAGAAATCTTGCAACCTAAAATTATCTTGATACATACTTTGTCCAAGAATTTAAGTCTGACGAACAGAAAACTCATTGAATTGTATTCTGGAGTTAATATCAACAGTAGATACCCCAGTTTCAGTAATCTTAGTGGCACGTAACATTAACCTACACAGAACGCAATAACCGAAATAATTACTAATTGAGAAGAAGATTTTGCCAGCTGATTTTTGTTTTTATTAGACCATAGTCATTAAATTCTCGCTCATTTCAATAATTTGGTATTTTAAATAATATCTCACAAATTAAATCATTATCCGCTTGTTTTCAAGTAATCTGCTTGAATGCACTTCAGAACTGGAAACTGTTTTTTTTTTTTTGGCTTTACACCTCGACGGCGTCGAGTGTATAAGAGGTGGGATAGGACTCAGGCCAAGGAACGAGAAGAAATTCAGCCATGGCCTTTTGAAGAAACCATCCAGGTATTCACCTGTAGTGATTTGAAGAAACCATGGAAAAAACCAAATATGGAAGGCCGGACGGGGATTTGAACCCACGTCCTCCCGAATGCCAGGCCAGAGCCAACCACGTCGACAAGATGTAAATCAATTAGCAGAACAGGAGCAAAAGCAATTCTACTGAATTAAAATTTTATTCATTGATAAACTGTTTATACACATTATTTATGAAGGTATTACATACCGTGCTACCGGTAAATATTACAGGAACACTTTATAAAAATAAAAAAGAGTTGGACTGACTACGTACTTGAAAATATTAAAAATCTAAAGCTTCCCGACAGAAAATAAAGTAATTGCTGTTTTACAAACATTCTGCATTTGTTCCTAATTTTATCCTTTAAGGTAATAATAGTCATAATTCCGAATACTTCATTAACATTATAAGCAATTTTAAGATATATAATACTTTTATTTCTAAAACAAAAATTAGAAATATTGTTACTTACGATGTGAATAACATAACCAAATAGTTGTGACGTTTTATATTTTTGACTTATAGATATATTTATGCTGTTTTAAGACTCGGGGATATTAATTTCATGCCGTCGACGATATTTCCGATCAAAACTAGTTACTTCAGATATCGTATTTACAGAAATATGCCACAGAATGCTGGATACCCAAAGAGCGAAAATAAAAGCACTACCATCAAACAAATTCTGATATCTCAAGACCTTTTCCGTACTACACAACTAACTGCCCTTTTATTTCGTTCTAAAATGGTGAAATATATCAAAAACAACTCACGAAGAAAAATTAAAGAGAATGTAAACACCTTCACCTTCCAACAGCAAATATCTGAATTGTCCTTTCTTACTCCTGATTCATTGTTTTACTTAAATACTACATCTGTACAATCCTCGACTGTAATTAATACCCTTACTTATGTTGCACACGGTTATCCGAGCCGTGAAAATTACCTTAATGGAAATGCAAAAGAAATTCAGCGTATGATGATCAAAGGTAATAGACAAAAAAATGTCAGTAAACGACTGTCCAAAACAATAAATGCTATATTACACAGGTTTTCTGAGCAAAAATTAGTGGTTACGTAAAATGATATAAATTGGACTATCACTCTCTTAGCTCCTACCAAGCGTGGCGGTGTAACGGTTAGCGTTCTCACCTCGCATTCGGGAGGACGGCGGTTCGAATCCCCGTCCGGGCATCCATATTTGGGTTTTCCATGGTTTCCCAAATTACTCCAGGCAAATGCCTGGATGCTTCCTTCAAAAGGCCATGGCCGAATTCCTTCCCATTCCTTGCCCCCATCCTTTCCCGTCTCTAAAGACATCGCTGTTGAGAGATCTAAAGCAGTTAAAAAAAAAAAAATCTTAGCTACTGTGCTTACAATAGCTCTTTAAAGGCTGTTATGAACCATAGGAGCAAACGATAACTTCTGTTCTGCAGATTGCAATTCGAAATGCCTGTGTTATTTTCTTGCTGAGTTACGAACCGAAAGTTATTTTAGAATTGGAGTTGTATAAAACAATTTCTAATCACATAATGAAAACGAAACCTCTAATATCTACAAAATTTTATACAATTTGTTCATTATTATTTTAATTATTGTTTCTACATTTACATACAGACAACTTAGCTGCTATGTCAACATAATACAGAGAAAGTTAATAGACATATGTCTGAGAAAGAGATCAGGAAAGAAACAGAACACCACTGGTGGGCAAATGTTTGTCAAGCTACAATTACGCTGTGCGGTGGTTGTTGTGTGGGTGCCGACTGCTAATCTGATTAGGATCCCCAGAGGAGCCTAATGACCTGGCACCCCACGAGGGTAAACCTCAGACGTTTACGTCGGCGACGAAGTTCAGCACTTTCCGATCTGAACGGAGGCAAATAAATCACAACTGGCTAATTGAAGTAAAACCAACTGTAATATTCACGGAAGGATCGTCGGAAAATTTCCAGCCTCTACCAAAAATTACTACGCTAATGTACACTGATAGAAAATTACAGAATTTCGTAATAAATATATTTGTTTTAGAGAGTGATGGCAACCAAATATTGGTGAAATTTCATTTTACATAATTTCCCAACAGAATCGTCAGCTACCACGGAGACCGATAACTTTTTAAACAAACCTCCAACTACTTTACATTTGTTGTATCTGAAGGTGTGTTACATTACACTAATATATTACCAAAATCTAGGTACAGGGAAAACAGACTGAACCTACAAGCTAGACGACATTTGGAGTTGAACGGAGGGCTGAGAGATTTAAATACTCATGTTAGTTCCCTACTGTTAATGGCAGACGGGAGGAATCATTGGGGAAAAGAGCGAGGAAGATGCGAAAAGTCGTTAAATGATTCCATAATGTTTTTAATTCAGATCCATTTGGATAGTTGCCAAATCAGTATGTCTCATCGAAAAGGAAGGATTACACAAATTCAGTAATCCTGTGATAGAGGAAAAGAAGAGGAAGTATCTAGGTTCGAGTAAAGTTTCAGAGTGTTATTACTTTCACCTGAGGTCCTACAGGAAACTGATTGACAAGACTGGAAAGATTTTCATCATGGTGACAAAGATATAGCTGACCTTCATTGACATCTGAAGAGAATGAACGAAGGAAAACTGGAGAATAAATTACTCGTCCTTTATGATAAACGGAAACTCATGCACAATGACTGAAGGAGATACACGAAGATCTAAGATGGTTTAGATGCTGGCAGGTCCTGACTTCAGAAAGAAAGTTAGAAAATTAAAGGAGACTTCTGAGAAACTATTAAATAACCATAGAGGTACTACAAAAGAGGAGCTTGAGTTTTAATAACCTTTGATGGGAATTGAAGACAAACGTGTAGTTCAAACGCGTAGACCTGGATAATAGCTTGTTTATTCGTAGCCTACATTTGGTTGTGTTGATTTAAGTAACGTATCTGAAATAATTCCATGTATGAATAAATAAATTCACTTCCATATTTTTTTTAGGGAGGAAATTCCGTTATATATTAAAATAAATTAAAAATAGGACTAAAAGAAAAAAACAACAATCAAGTGAAGAACTTTTAATCTAAAAGAAATTTTCTTAATGTAAGACGGTGACATCTAAAAACAACATGTTATGCATAACGTATGTTGCATATTCGCTTTCAGAACAAAACAAAACTGAAGGCTATATGTCATAATTTTGGTTAGGGAAGGAACCTCAAAATGCTTTGTGATGGAATATTAACACTGTTAACAAAATCTCCGCTAGTCCTAACGTCATGTGTTTGATTTGTTTTCACTAGGCAGGCAATACTCAACATATTCCAAACTTCTGAATTTCAATCATTGTTTAGATCCTGTTAGCTTAGCTGTTGTGGATGGCCGATCTACCTTATATACCATCCAGGACACAGCCTAAACGGGTAAACATTTCGGAATTATTTTTTTTTAATAATTTTTATTGATTAACATTACTTCATCAACATGAAGTAAGTTTAATAGGATATAAAGTCATACAACGTGTAATGTGGTCATAACATCACTGTTTCATGTTATGATACAGCTCAAGTTATTTCTCTACGTTAATATGCTTTCTATTTCCAACAATGGAAACTATAAACAAATATTCTGTCTCAAGTTACACAAATGTTTAGACCTTCTAACTGCTGAGAGCTGTATGGCTGTGCACACTACCTTGTTACATCAAATAAGAACACTTTTGTATCAATGTAAAAATTACCATTCCCAACGATTCTGCGTCAAGTTTGCTTCGCATCCCCGGTGCAGGACTGCAAAGTAAGTGAATGTAAAAAGCTGTTGTGACATGAGACATATTACAATAATCTGAAGTCAGCTTATTTTGAGTAATAGATCTAAGCCTAGATACATAAATTAATAGCAGATCTATCATCTGAAACCAAATAATACACTACCAATTCTTTGGAGCTTCAATCGGCTGATTACTTAACACAGTTTAACAAGACAGGGAACAAATCAAAATCTATAGTTACTTAAATTCAGTTGAGCCAGATTATTATTGCCAGTGTATTACTGTTCCAATTAGCAACAATTATTTGCCATAATATACAAAGAAATCATAATTCAAATTAGTTTGATTGGTTATAATTACAGCGATTCGTAATAATTAGAATAATTAACTGAAAAGAGTAGTGTTAATTTGTCAGAAGAATGTATATATATAAGATGATATATAAAACAGAACTGTAGAATAATGCATAAGCTTTAACAAGTTATCTTTCATAAACGCTAGCTGATAATTAACTGAATTATTATTTTCCCACAAATACACAATCACACTGAATTGAAGTAGTTATTGATTGGTGAGTTTTGATGTTATTTTCATTTAATGATAAAAAACAACGTAGGGAATTACAAGCTTACATGTGGCAGATTCAGGTGCAATCCATTAAATGATGCATTGCAACAAATTTAGGAAGCTATTACTCAGAAATATGTCGACCACACTATAACTAAAAATACTACCACATATTACACTCTATCATCATTTATTGCTTTTTCATGGACCTTTGAGGTCTATCGCAGAATACCCAGGGTATAGGCCGTCCGGCTATTCCTTTTGTATTTTTCTTTAACCCAGTTCTTTTTTTTTTTTTTTCTTTTTTTTACAGAAGTGGGGGGTTGGCCCATCTTCTAACCCTTCTTTCTTTCTCATTTGGGCTTGGGACCTACAGTTTAACGAACCACGGAGCGTCCTGGCATAGCTCATATGATTAAACACAACTCTCAAATTCCTGCGCCTGCCGGGATTCGTGCCCGGGGCAGGAGTAGCGAAAGTTTCGAAAGCAAGCGCCTTAGCCACTGAGCCACCAGAACGCTCGATTACACTCTATATTATTACCAAATAAGGTAACAGGTGCCATGATTTCGAAATGCACAGAAATAGAAATCTTATAACGTTTTCTGACGGCGTAGAATTTACCTGAAATTGGGAGATGGAAGTAACGTATCAAAAAATAGAGACCCCTATCTTGTGATGATCATGATTATGATTTTTTGGAGGTTTGCCGTAGTTTCCTGACAAAGTGCCTACTTTTTGCCCGTACCACAGACAGAATAAAGCAAATACAATTCCACATAGTTTACACAGTTCACATACAGATGAATGGTTTGTAAATAGCTCTGGCCTCGCATTCTGGAGGACGTGGGTTAGAATCCCCGACTGGGCATCCAGATTTGGGTTTTCCATGGCTTACCCAAATCACTTCAGTTGAATGCCGTTATGGATCCTTCAACAGGCCGAATTCCTTCCCGTTCCATGCCCCCAATTATTTCCCGCCTTTAATGACCTCAACGTAGACAAGGCGTAAAGCAAGAAGCAAAAAGAAAGTTTGTAATGGCCCTGAAATACTGAGGAAGTAATCACTGACGGAAAAAATTCCTACATGCTTCTTGAGACCATTGTTTGGACGAATGGAAAACCTTTTACAGAATTCCAACAGGCTTATTAATGTACGGCGGTCCAGCATCGCTTATATTCGTTTTCGGAGGAGAATGTATCACCAAATTTTCTTGATTTTTCTTGTAACTTCTTGAACTGATTATGGGTTGATTGATCTAAATGGGCAGCTTTCGAAGCTATCATCGTATAGCGCTGCTGTGTGGTAACACCAGTAATAGCGACTTACCAGTAAAGCTAACAGGATGAGCGATAATGTTAATAAAAACAGAAGTCAGATTTGAAGTAAAACGTCAGTTCCCTATCATTTTAATAGGTGGCTGTGAATAACGTGGCCACATGTGAAATCGTTAGTTATTTCCGTTATGATATTTGGTAGTTTTCATTAGGACAGCTAAAGTTAGCGCTGTTGTGTGGACGTTATTGTCTTCATTCGAATCCGATACCAAGAAAATGTAGACTATTTAGAGTATATATTGCCAGCGATCTTTCGTCTTAAATACATTTTTAATGACACAATAATCTTAAGTAGAGTTGTTAAACATTAATATTATAGACTTCGTAATGTTATGCCTATTGTAACGGAAATAAACTACCACAACCTGTTATTCAGCAAACAATAAGTTCTGTGGATTCAATTTCTTATGAAACTTAGCAATGTAGCACAGAAGAGAACTACCTTGTGGCCGACGTCACTCCAAATGTGCTTGTCACTCGAATCAGAGCTAAATGGCTCGAAAAAGCTACGATATGGCAGCTTCTGCTGACAAAATACTGGAACATCAAAATTTATAGAATTAACCGCCTAATCTCTTTTTCAAGAGTTTGTTTGGAAGAAATTTTAACAAAAATCTGTACATTTCTGATTAATGACGCACGTTGCCGTAGTAAGTGAAGGGCTTTGCGATAGCTGCCAGTTTAATATCTTCGACGCAAGCAAACCAGTAGCGCCGGTTGCCTACTCCGGCAGCGTAGGGCCGAATAGCGTTAGCATTGTGCTGGAAGCATCGCAGGTTTAAATTCGTTGTATACACTGAATAAAAACAAAATATTCAAAGTACTTATGTTTATCAAAAAAAAATGTGATGGTGCCACCTTTACAGCCTCGAAACTAAAAGCCATTCCTTTCTTTAAAAATAAATAAATAAAGGGTACAGCAGTGGTTTAGTCTCTCAAACACTCTATTTATCTTCGTGGGAAACGAAAGTAACCCATCCCATTTAAAGTCTATATTTGTAACAACATTTGTTTACTTGGCCTCACAATGATGTCCGACGGCTGGCTCGAGCGGCGGTGAAGGATAAAGTTTTCACTATTCGTCACTGGGACAGCGGTATAGGAGACTTGATAGCACACGATTCCTATTCACCATATTATCTTACGAATGATAGTTTAATACAAAAACTTTCTGCCGTGCATATGGATTTAGGGAATACGACTTTTTTGATGATGATTCGTTTGACGGATGGAGAACTTACAGCTGGCAACCCATTCCGTGTTTTAGGGAAGAATAGGCCTGTATGCGCTGGGCCTAGATTTCATTTTATCGATTCTTTCATCTGTTATTTAGAATACAGTACACCGTAGACACACAATATCACGGACATCAACACAAACTGTAATACTTACTTAATTTTAGGTATGGGGAAGCATCCCACTTAAATTTCCCAAGGTGTTACCATCGACGGATAGTTCCACCTATGGCAGCGTCCCACGACTGGGCAGATGGATGTAGAGACCATTCCATTCCATTCCACAGCAACATTAAGCTACATGGAGCAAAGGATCTGACTGGGACTCAATGGTTGAGTACGCTTCTTGCGTGATGTCATAACGAACCCATATGCTTCTTCCACATGGTTTGTAAAACGGCTCAGATATCAGTGAAACTTTCTACAACAAAATAATTCGAAAACACCGTGGTCTCCTCCCTCCCCCTCCCCTCCCCTCACCAACAGCCCCTTTCTCCGCGGAGTACCACCACAATCCGGGATAGAGCCGAGTTCTTCTTATCTACAACTCGCCCATTGTGATTTCCCTACCTTTTAAGTTAGCAAAGTAAGCAGCATAGCACTACAACTCGACGTTGCTTCAATGTTACAATGATGCACAAAATACAGTTAAATAATTTGTCAGGCATTAAAATGTTTTTTTCTGAAATAATTTTAGATATTCAGTATCAAAAATTACGAAACTTCAGTAGCCAGAAAACTTTAATTTTTGTATGCTTAATGGTACTATGAAGTTACCTGTCACACACCGTAACCACTGATGAGGAAAAGAAATGTCTCAGATACGTATAGATGTGTGTTAGAGGTCTCACAGAAGTGACATTGATTGTGACCCTTTAAATATCCCAAGAGCACCTTGTTAATAAGAATAAGAAGGGGGAAGGGGAGACCACCAGATTTTTAATAGTGCCCCGTTTTGGTGTTGGTCTGTCAGAGGCTGTGTTATTGACAGGTGGTTTGGTGAGAGATGTGGGATGTGTAAATACACTGTCTGACAGAAAATGTGCAGCTCCCAGAAATGGAGGAAAGATTCGAAATAAAACTTCACTGACTGAGAATGTATGTACCGTTATTTCAGTGATTACAAAATTGATTCAAACTTACAAATAACTTGGAAATGTGAGCCCAGTTATCAGTATGACGTTGCACCCCGTCTGGATGTATACACTGATTCTGTCAAGAAGTGTGTCGTATCTTCTTCTGAGGCAAGCTGGCCCACAAGTGTTGTAACTGGTCCTTGCTCCTGGATACAGGCACTTGGACGGAGACGAATCTTGCTAGACACGGAAGTGCCGAACATCACGCAGGCAGTTCATAGTGACATGTGGTGTGTGGACGAGCACTGTCCCGTTCAAAAGTGGCATCGCGATACCGTCACATGAGAGGAAACACATGAGGACGAAGAATGTCCGTGACGTACGGTTGTGCCGTCAGAGTATCCTCTGTCACAGTCAGCCGTGACCCCACACCATGGTGCTGTTCCTCTCCAAAACCCTGAAAGAATGGGATCCCACGCCAGGTGGCCACCATATTCGCCGATGATGGTTAGTCCGCGGGAGTTTAAAATGTCGATTCATCGTTGAACACAATGCGACACCATTCATCAGCAGTCCATGCTTCCCGATCACGGCACCACTCAAAACTCAGCCGTTTGTGTTGAGGTGTTAATGACAGTCTAAGCATGGGACGGTAATTCCCTAGTTCGGCTGCTGTTAGTATTCAACCAATGGTGCGGGAGATACTGAATATGGAGGTGTCCATTACTTGCTCTTGGATGGCAGGGGCAGATGTGAAGGGGTTACGATCTGCTTGATACACCATACAGAGATTCTCTTGCAGTGTTCAACATGGTCGACTGGAACCTTGGCGGCGAGTATGCCTGCACTTAATTTCCGTCCAGTCCAACATCTTGGCTACTGACACATCCGAATCTCCCAGAAATCCGGCTATTGCATGATTCTACCTGCCGGCCAAAAGGAGACCCACAATGAGGCCCATTTCAAACACTGTTAGGTGCTGCTATTGTTGTCTCATTCTAGTACGCGGCATATCCGTGTCCTTCACAGAAATCGCTCTACATCTGACGCTGTTCACGCCACTGATATACTCTACCAGGCCTGGAAACAACGCTAAACACGAACAGCACTAATACACTCTGTTGGCCTTTCTGCATTTCACCGAGAGTAGCAACACTTGATCATCTACATATTCACCAATTTTGTGAATGCAAGAAGTTACCAACCTTGTTTTCTGGGAGCTCCAAATTATTATTATTATTATTGGTGAATTCTCCCAATAAATGGAAGACGTTAAGCAAATGACCCAATCAAGTTTGCTTTGAGTTCTTCTTGTTGTTCCAGTAGGATTTCATTTCTTTCCGAGAAAGCTTGTTTTCATTCTTCCGACCATTTTGGTCGGTATTGTTTTTGTTTTAGTTGCTCAGTTATAACTCCCCATTTGTCTACTTTGTGTCTGAAGGTGTCCTTTCTAAGATGTCTGTTGCTCCTATGTTTGCACTTTTAAGATCCTTCAGAATTTCATTGAGCCAAGGTGTTGGATTTTTAAGTGAAGTTACATAATCTATTACCTTTTTTGTCAATCGATTTTCTGGTAACCTCGTAAGGTGACCAAAGAATTTCATTCGCTTTTTCTTGATGTCAGTTTCGATGTTTGAAAACTTTTCTTCTGTTTTGATTGATTGTAGTCTGTAACCATCTTTAGTGAGTCTTGCTCCTAGAATTTATCTAATGATTTTTCTCTCTACTTTTTTTTATTTCTTCGCGGTCATGTTTTCTGTCAAGTGTTAACGTTTCACTTGCGTAGAGGACTGTTGGTTTTATGACTGTGTTGTAGTGTCAAAGTTTGGTCTGTCTTGACATGGATTTGTTTGGTCTGTCTTGACATGGATTTTTTGTTGTAGAGATTTTGCACTAATCCTAATGCTTTTTTTTTTTTTTTTTTTTTTTTTTTGAGGCGATTTTGCTGCGACATTTTCTCAAGGCCTGTCGCTTCGATGAATTCTCCAAAGTACTTAAAGTATGGCACCATGTTGATTTTACCGTATTTTGTTCTCAAAGTTGCTATTTCTGTCTTTGAACATATGAATTCGGTTTTCTGGAATGAGATTTGTAAACCTATTTTTTCTGCACATTCTTTGAGTGTCTCAAGCTGTTTGATGGCAGTCTCTTCATCTTCTGCTAGTATCGCCAAATCATCCGAAAAAGCGTGGTATGGTATATAAAGATTGTTTTTGGGAAAGCCAAGTGAAATTGGTTTCCAACACTTACATTATTATTATTATTATTTTGTAATTAAGTGTAATATTTTAATTCAACACTTTCCCCCCAGTTGACAATCAGCCATTTGTATCTAGTGTACCAACTTCTTTGCCATAACGTAGCCGTGTATGTAACTCGTGTATCTATCAATTAACATTTCCCCAAGTGGAAATTTCGGCTGGGGTATAAAGAAAAAATCACAATTTCCTTCAGAAGAGCTATGTTATTAAATCTCCAAAATTATGTAGTCGACAACAACAGTAACGAAATCCTAATAAATAGTGTGTTTATCTTTGATATAGTGTGGTCCTTGGCACCTATTTGTCCATATCAGGATAAGAGAGTGATCTTTGGCACCCATCTATTCAGGTAAGGTATTTTCTAAAACATTAGTCTTGGGATAAATTCTGTTACCTGCTACACGGAGAAATATTTTAAGACTCCGCGGTCATCAGGCAGTCAGGCGAACTCGTTTCAGCATCACTCGTTGCCTAAGCCGCCGGCAGATGGTGGTGGCGCGCCATTCGTTGCGCCCTAATCGAGTGAGCGGGCAGCTCGCTGGCTACAATCACTGCTAATTTTTGTCGTGACTCAGTGCCGCCCTCTCTGTGCCGTCTCCCTAATTCAATCAGCGGCCGCTGCTCGACGTTGACGGAGTGCCCGGACAGTCTGCAGGGCCGCCAACGTACCCACATTGCGCGAAAATCCGCTAGCCACGTATAATGCCCAATATTTTTGAACCTCCAAAAATGTTGTTACAGATATAAAAATTATATTTTTTAAAAAAATAAAAACCACACTTTTCGTGGAAATGTGAATTAAAAACTTAAAATAATCTTTAGATAAAGATTTCATTCAACAGCGATAGGATGTCCCACAAATCAGTATGACTTAATTACTTGAATAAGCTTAAAATAACAATAAAGTCACTGATAAAAAAATTAATTTTAGTGTAAAACAGAGTAGAGGTTTAAGAGTGTAGGATTTCTGGGCGTTGTATATAGATGAAATGTTCTCGGGAAACTAGCTGAGTGACAACTTTTTTTTTTCGTGTTTTTCAGTTTTTTGAAACTATATATTTTTCATACTTCTGCAAAAGAGTTTTTCGTTGTTACTGTCAAAGTAATTAGCATACCAGGACACAGCTATGAAATTATTGTATTGATATCGATTCTTAATACATGTGCAAAATTAGGAATTAGGCGAAAACTGAATCATTACTTTCAGTCACTTTTTTGTAAATACTGTCATAGTCACGAGAATACCAGGACATAGTTATTAAATTATTATGTTGTAATCGGTATTTAATACGTTTGCACAATTTCAAATAATTCAGACTTATGAAAGTGGGTGAAAACTGAATTCTAAGATTCTGATAAATTCAATAAGTTTTCTGTTATTACTGTCAAAGTAATGAGAATACCAGGACATACCAAGGCAATTATTGTATTGTCATTGGTTCTAAATACGTGTGCAAAAGTTCGAACAATTCGGACGCATGGAAGTGGGTGAAAATTGATTTTTTTTTTTTTTTTTTAAACCGTTACCTTCATGCAGGTTAATCTAATGTAAAGCGTATATAAAAAAGATTTTATTCGAAGCTTTTATTTGGCATATTTCCTCCAAATTTTTAATTTAAATTAATCTAAAAAAGTAATCAATTGCAACAGTTACTCGTTCCCAAAAAAATCGTAGTGCAACCACGACTAACCAACTGAATACGTACTTCTAGAGTGGATATAATTTACCTACATGTATTATTCCTCTCATCAGTTCATAATTAAATTATACACGTTTATTATACATAAAAATATCTGAAATTTCAAAAACTTTGCGTCTTATTACAGGGTGAATCTGAAATATTGAACACTCCTTTGTAAATCAGTTACAAAAATACATGCTACGTTCCAGAAATTGACCGGTACTACAATAAACCGAAAACTTGTTTTATCAATAATTTATATTTCCACTTAATGACACCAGAAGAAAAAGTAAGTGTAATATTCATTAGTAAAGTTAATTCGTATAGTCGTACAGAGTTCGATTTGCAACCTCTGTCGCGGCTGGACCTACAATTTAATGTGGAATCCGAGACACAGAACATCTTGGCACTCCAGCAACAGTAAATTTCGAAGCTTATCCTGGTTATACAGTTATTACTCTGTGTATTACACGGAGTTGAAAACTTTGATAATCGAAATATTGAAGTATACGAGGCCTTTTATATTTGATGTCAATAGATCCTTAGACAAAAGAAAAGCTATAGATTAAGCTTGGAATTTTCATGTGGCATTTGTTAGCAGAGAAACATTATATAAATCCAACAGCAAAATGCTCAGAATCGGAATAACCAACAATTAGTTATTAGACAAGCGAAATATTTGTTAGCGCCAATGACTGCATGTTTAAATCAAAGATCATTTTTCTGAAATAATAGCGAATACTAAGGTAACTGATAGTTAACAATAATGAGACAAAATATAGCTATCACTTCACTTCCTTTTAATTTGGTGCTAATCTATCAATTTTAATGCCCTAAATTTGTTTTATATTTCATTTTCTGAGACTGACATTATTCTGCATAATGCTATTCATTAATGTAAAGAATGTTTCTCTACCATTGAATGGTCCAGTCTTTCAAGGAGCAGCTAGTCACGTGAGCGTTGGGTCGAAGTGGCTCATTCCATTAAGCGATAGCTCCCCTATCGAAATTCGATTAAGGCCTCTTCGTTACAATCGACTGCAGCCAAGCTTCGAGGAATTCCTCCTATAATCCCGTTTACTTCTCTTTCACCGCTTCACATAATGATCCCACTACCTTCGTTCATGACACGCAGGATAGAGAAAAAGGACACCACTCATTTACTAACGGGAGTTTCTTCGTATTATGGCAGTCACTCGCACTATAGTTATTTTCTGTCCCAAATAACGAAATAGAAGTAAGCCAAATTAAATCGTAAAATCATAGTTCAAGGAAAGCAACTCTAGCGAATTTAATTTTAAAGAATTCTAAGAATTTTAATGATATGATGAGAACCTAACTAGTTCTGGGAAAAGATGTTCAAAATTTTTCTGAGGATAACACGTCTAAACTTCAGAGATAGAGGAAAATTCTATACATAAAGCTCAGATGGATATAATAAAAGTAGAAAATCGAGAGAGACAGGCTTCAGGAAAAAAAGTTTATCGCCAATAATAATACTCAACTCGTATGTGAAGTAAATAGCGATCGAAATTAAAATTTCTAACTTAACGTAACTGTTCTGTATATTACGATCTCGAGATAATTATCTAATCAGCAGATATAATGAGGATTACTGAACTCCGGCATGAATTATTTGAATAGAAATATATATAAAATATATAGTAACGTTAAAAATAACAGTAGTTTAAATACAAAAATAGGATCATACATAGAAGTAGTACTCCATGAAAGAATTTTCTTAAAAAGTTTCTATTAAATTATTACCAGTGCCTTGTATAAACAGTGTATATATCATTCTGTAACAGCATCTCCTGGTGTATACACAACTGTCTTGTTATGTAATGATTTTTCTGTAAATTGACTCCCATCCACATCCCACAACTGTTATACTGGTCTTTGTGGTAAATGATTGTATTGTATCGTGAGACAATTCTACTATTGGCGACATAAAATTAAAGCTGATGACCGAAGCAAGAACGATGTCAAAAGCAGAAAAGCAGTAATGATAAAAGCCTTCTTTAAAAACAAAAATATTTTTGTATTTGTAAGCTTCCGTGGCTATTTGTGTTATTAATACCTAGATTTTCCGAGTAATGCCACGTTTTTATTTCTTTTGTGCTATATGCTTAGAAATATGTAAACCAATCATATTGTGACGGGACGTCATTTATTATAATTTAGTATCGAAATCATGCAAGTTTTCTAAGTTTCACTGCAGCCAGACGTCGAGTAAGCACGTCCTGTTGTTCGACTTTCTGCCGATCGACAGTTCGGATTACAAGCTACACGTGCGTCGTGCAGTGCTGAGCATGCAAGCCAATACTTTTTCAGCAAGCTAGAATACATTGATCACTCTCACTTTTTGACTGACGATCTACAAGTTAACATCTAGGCCTCGGAGATAGATATTCGCTGCACCAACCTTACCATACTCTGTTAGTTGTGAACTGTAGGCTAAGTTTAATCCCTAGGGTCAGTATTAAGGGTTACGGAATACCTCAAATCTTGTACAACATCAACTGTAGGTGATTTACGGTTAGTGCAGATTAAATGGGTTTTCCAGAAACATTGTTTCATTTCAAGTAGCTCGTAGCTGCCCGCTCCCTCTCCTAGTTACAAGTTACCCTCGATGTTCATGTTTATTTACTAGCGCAAGAGAAGAAGAGGATAGGTTCAAGAGAGAACAGTTCAAGAGCAGAAGACACGAAGAAAGTCGGCGCAAGTCATACGGCATCGTAGGGTAACCATTTAGAACCCACGTGTCAGTCATCCTGGCACACCCATTCAATAGTCATAGCACGATTCTATACATATAGGATCGGCAACAATATTATTCTGAACAAGGCATGACAGCCGAAGGTTTAGTGAGGCATTGCCCTGAAAACCTAGGAATCAGAAATATTTTTGTTTCACATGTTGACACAGAATGTTCACACAGCACTTTACGGAAATGACTCTTGGACTACAGTGATGCCAGAGGGAATGAAAACTAAAGCTTTGGAAAGTTGGTGATATAGAAGGATGTTTTAAATTAAATGAATAGGTAAACTATGAAGCAGACATGTTCTAGAAATTATAGGCAAGAAGTTTGTAGAAGTCTCTTAAAAAGAAAAGCATGGATGGTAAATGATTTTTTTAAGAGCTCTAGAATTGGTTATTATTAGTTAGCGGAGGAAACAGTTGAGGGGAAGAATATTTAAAGCAGATCAATTGAAAACGTATGACGTAATGGGTACGTTGGAGCTAGTGATCCGCAACATATATTCAAAGCGTTTCATTCCTTCTCAGTTCTTCTCTTCAGCCGTACCCTACATTAACAAAGCAGTCAAAACTGCATGTTGTAAAAATGTAATTTACAGGTCCTTTTTTGTTTATTCGTGAGGTTATTCCATAAACTCATTTCCTACGCCCATCAGAAAGCGTTCTTCTCTTACTTCATCTGTGTCACATAGTACAACTAACACATAGTACAACTAAAGAACTAAATCTCAAATTCTTTCATTTTTAAAACTCCGTAACCAAAATTGCAAAAACAGAATCCTTATAATGTCATCACAATTAAATTAAAGGGTCTCCTCTGCTCTATTCTCCTGGACTCCATTACGTTCGGTGATGATAACGCAACTATCGTTCAACAATATACGTCGCTTCCTTATCGATATTCGAGTCTGTATTGCCAGGGACGCCACTTTCATAGATAAATATTTGGCATGCTTATCACCACATTTCGATTGTTTCCAATACCTTGCATAAATAAACCATCCGATACTTTTCTATTACAAGCTATTTTCGAGCCAAATTTCTCATATGTCGTCATGTATAAAACCTGAGCTTATAACGTAAATCAGTGCTATGGATCCTTTCAAAATGCTCAATAAAAAATCGACATTCTATAAAAATTGATTCAAATTAACTCTGCTGACACTTTTCTTTTTACAAGAATCAACATTTCTGGTTGACCTTAAATAATTCTACACCTGAAAGCAAATATACACTTCCCGCGTAGAAACCAAGAAATACGTTAAGCTCACTTTGTCTCAATAGCGATTTGGTAGCTCAGTAGTGTAATAATCATTTGATTCGTTTATATTGTTTTGGTATCGGTACAGGGTACAAGGACAGAAGAGGTAAATTTATAATTAATTCACAATAAACTTTAAAATTAAATTAAAAAATAAACATTTGCAGTAGGATGGAATAAAGGAAATCGTCGCTATCGCCATAAACATTTCATTGGAATGTTTGGTTTTTGATTGATTCGAGCACATACAAAACTTGGCATCTGCATTATGGACCAAATATGGAAATATATAAAATAACCAATATGTCTAATGATCAACTGAATCTATAACTATGTGCAGTTTCGCTGAAATCCTTTAGTATTAGTTCTTGCGTGAGGCACACCCACACAAACAAAAATTCCTAAATTTAAGGTTTTGTAGTCTGTATCCTGTATGTTAAGGGAAGACATAACTATTTGAATTCTCGTTAAAATGCGTTCATTATTTTTTGAGAGATGAGCGGATAAACAGAAATTTTTGTGCAGTTTCGCCAAAATTCGGGTGACATAAGCTATCACATTAAGAAATTTCATTAAAATTTGTTAATTAATTTCTTTTCGATACGCGGGCAGACAGAAAAAATTATAATGTTACGGTTTTGGACTCTGTATCAAAGGGAATTTTCTAACTTATTGGGATAAAAACAGAAAATATCACTATTTGCAGTTTAGTTAAAATCCGTCCATAGGTTGCGTCCGTGAAGGGCAAACATACAGATAGACAAAAAGTCCCAATTTTTACGGTTTTGGCATCATCAATAATAAACATTGTAATTACTGTTTTTAAATAGATGTAATCTACAGAAACAACTTTTTTATAATTTTATTATATAATACAGATTGCACGTACAATTTAGTGGAGAAACCATGATCTTAAATTTAATGTCTCTAATCTCATATATACGTCCGGAAGTGTTTAAGAAATATATTGGTGAAGAGGGCTCAGTGGAAATTGTGAGAAGAACTAAGCGTAGTAAGTGGAACGAAGAGACGACCATGTCCAAAATCTACAATTTGATTTTTAATCTGTGTATACCAGGTAGGACTAAGATAAATTATAGAGGGATATGCTTTACAAGCTAACCCGAACCTTAACTGAAATTAAAACAAAAAACTCGTACAATGAAAAAGGAGCTTTATAGAGAAAGCTTCACTGAAGTATATCGTACGTTTATCTCTGTGTGTGTGTGTGTGTTTATTCTAATAACCAAATCAAATAAAAAAAATAGGCATAACTCATTGAAAACAAATATATCTTAAAACCTAATCACAAACGTGTAGTAACGCATTCTGTCTGACATTTGTACTAACTTATCAAAAACTCTGAAAGGATTTAAAGTTGAAATTTGTAGAGGGCAAAATCGGCGGGTACAGGAAACAGAGAAAATCGGTGTGTAGGGAAATTGTCACCGGAGAATTCGCTCCATCGCAATTACATTAAATGCTACATCGTTATTTCACAAATCACATAAGAGCTAAGAAGCAAAAATATACTCCCTCCTATGAATTCCAGTCCACACTGGCTGGTAGAAAGATCACCTATAGACTATAGTACGGAACCCACTCTATAAGTTTCATTATTCCTGCTATTACAAACAAATATACTGGTGAAAGAAATATTTCAGAGCAAACAGTAATGAAAGTAGATGACGGGAAGTTAGTCAATAAATCTGGGATAAAATATATGTTTTCTGACAGATTATTCCAACCCAACACTTTGACTCTCTCGTACGCTTCCAGCAAACAATTTTTCATTTGAACTGTCCATGTGCTACCCAGTGTTTGTGCGGTTCAGATAATCCCTTCTCCCCCACCCACAAGGCAGATCGAGACGGCGGGCGTCGTTTGGCGTCGCATTAGGGGCGTCTCGACGCGACCCGAAGTGGCGCCAGCTCGTCCAAACGATAGCCACTTAGTGCTATAGCGTCGGCGTCCCTTCACAACCACCACTCCACTCCACTCACACCTACGTTCCTATGAGCTCCAAAATTGTTTAAAGACAGGTTCGTAAATGCTGTACACGTTCCAGCTGTTTATATGTGAGCAGAATAATGTAAAGGACAGTAATAAAACATTTCTGGTCATTAGATCAATATTTACTTACTTACTTACTTCCTCTTCATGGATAGGCCAAAAGCCTGTTCCGACCTCATTCTTCCGACCATCTCTTCCTAGGTCTTCCAATGTCCCTTCTGCCTGTGGGATGGTACTCCAGGGCAAGCTTAGGAAATCTGTCCTTTCTCATCCGTAGGTCGTGGTTCTTCCAGTTATCCCTTTTTTGGGTAATTCTATCATTTAGCGGGGAGATATTCAGTTGTTCCCTTATTTCCTCGTTCCTCCTCGTATCATTTAGGGAATACCCTTTTACTGACCTTAAAAATTTCATTTCCGATGATTGAATTTTGCTTTTGTATTGCATTTTATTTACCCATGTTTCGCTGCCATATAGCAGAGTCGGTACGGCCATTGCTTTATAAAACTTGAGTTGCGTCTCCTCTCGTGCTTTACCTTTCAATATTTTATAATATTAAAAACCTTTTACATTGTTTTCAGCGGATTTAAGTTGTTTTGCGCCCCACCTTATTTTGAGAATTTGTTACTGCTATGTAGGGCTCGTAATCTATATTATGAATTGTATGGTTTCTGACATATTTTTACAATTATCCAAGAACGTATATCGCTAGAGCTTTCGAGTATTCAAGCATCGTAACTTTCAGTTTCAACTCGGCATGACATTATCACTTTCTGAAGATCTGTAGAACCTTATGAACCTTCAACAGTGGCAGAAAGAGGCTCGCGGGGGCAAAATTCGGTACAGTTCAGTTCATGAAAAGTAGTGCATGGAAGGGAAAAGATGACCATGACCACAAGCTGGCACTCGATTTCAGGCACAAGGGTGTGGGAAGATTCTCTTTTTCAGGTAAGTGTGTCAGGGATTGGAATGAGCTACCAAGAGAAATGATGAATAATTTACCGAAAACTTTGAAAGAATTTAAAGATAAAATTTGTAGAGGGCAAATGTAGGTAGGTGCAGGATAGGGGGAAGATGGGTGTGTAGGGAAATTGCCACCGGAGTCTGTGCTCCATTGCAAATTAAATTAAATTAAATAATTTATGTTCAACATTTTCACGTTTATCTCTCTCCGCAACTGCATTATTATAAAAAGGAATTGTTCATCTAGTGTCTTAGAAATGTAGGCGTCCTGCAAACAAAAGTAAAATGACCTAAGCAGAGATTCGACTATGAGGAGTGAAGCTGACAGTACCACACAATATAGGTAAAACGAATGATCTAATTGCTTTTGATTATGGACAAACAGTTGGAACCCATTGAATGGATCACTACTTCTTGGAAGACGTGAAGATACTGTCATTCTTAGCAGCCACTGGGTCACAACAGCGTGCGGACAAGCGGGTCATCGTCGGTCAACTTGCATTGTTACAGGGAATAGAAGAGCCGTAGGGTAACAGTTAACTAGGAAAAACAGGGTGTAACCAGCAAACCACCTAGAATAAACCCATCGCTAAGAGGTGCAAAAGCCATCGTCCCACGAGGATACCTCTGATAACATTACATCACAGATTAACATTGTGTGGATTCTGGAAATGGGAGTAGGTAGTCCTATTACCGAAAGTGTCAACGAAAATATGCATTCCTTCAGCCAGGTATCCAGAGATTTTTTTTTTAACTGCTTAACGTCTCTTAACAGCGATGTCTTTAGAGACGGGAAAGGATGGTGAGGGGGGGGGCAAGAAATGGGAAGGAATTCGGCCATGGCCTTTTTGAAGGAAGCATCCCGGCATTCGCCTGGAGTGATTTGGGAAACCATGGAAAACCCAAATCTGGATGCCCGGACGGGGATTCGAACCGCCGTTCTCCCGAAAGCGAGGCGAGAACGCTAACCGTTACACCACCACGCTCGGTGGTATCCAGAGAGACAGCATCTACTGTTTATATCTTAACATTTTAGATTCTCAACTGCTAAAGATTTTATTTAGAAACAAAAGAGAAACTGCTGAGCAACTGTAACACTCCAGAGAGTTCGGTTGTTACTCGTATTTTATGTTAAGATCTCTGGCCAAGAAGACTTCCAGAAAAGAAACTGAAGCGAAGGGGCCACTGGAGAGAGAACAGAGAGTCTTGTGGATGACAGTGAACGGAACAGTTGGTCGCACGAGTGGAGAGAGAGTCGGAACGAATATCCGGATTAATCTGAGTATTATGCGCGGTTGTGATTTTAATATCTTACAAGCATTAGCACTAAATTTTGAAGACTTTCTGTACAAAACGAGTGTATAATTAAATGTCTGAAACTGCGACAGCGTGATCACCGCCTCTTATTTCTGTTACTTCCATCGAACCTTCAGTCTACACGGTGACATTCGAATAGTGGCTATCTCGGTTTCCTGTAAAAAATAGGGAGTGTTTAAACTATATTTAAAATGACTTTTCCATACTTTCAGGGCTGATATCATACATCCACACCTCCCTTTTACAGCCAACCAGAACAATTCTGACCATTTTGGTGACCGCGGAACAAATCAAACTAAAAAGCTCGGAAAATCATTTAGAACAATTTGTATGTATACAGGAGGACAGGTTAAACAAGGTTACAAGCCCAGTATCACAGCCACGGACATTATAAATGTTGAAAGGAGACATGCTGCGACACTCGTTTCAGGGTAGCTTTTCAGAAGTTGAAATGCCCACGCTAATCGACATTGGTATCCTCCTGTTCCTCTGGGCAGTCCGCGTCAATCGGGGGAAAATCTGTTGCTGTAATCCCTCCCCCTCGTTGTCTTTGGCCGCGGTGCTTTTTCTCGCTCAGCTTTCTTGCTAAATCGGTAGAGTTGAGGCATTTCCACTGATTCTGCTTCCACTTTTGAACTCCCACATTTTCACTTTTAAGGTATCAAAATTATTCGAAATTTAATTTTATCGATCATAAAACGGATTTAAATTGTCCATCGTGATGTATTTCATACGAAACAATATTATTTTGGCTCACGCGAGACGAGAAACGAGCGGGGTGCCTCTCTCAGCCCACAGATTCGACGCCTGGGACAATTTTGTGGCCTTTCATGGCTTCCTGACGCTTGGCTTTCTTGAGCAATCGTTACATACGACGCTCCTCCGTATTTCAAAGGGAATTGGTTTCGATTCTAACTGCATTCGGTTTGTTCCGCTTCCCCTTTCTTTGTACTTTGATCTTTCCACATTCAAAATATTTGAATTGTTTGATTTATTTTGACCGATGTAGAAATGGCCTTTAATTATCCGCGGTAATGTATTTCATACGAAACAATATTATTTTGGATTAAATCGTACCACAGACCAGTGACGTATGCTCTTTAAAAAAACTCGTCGTGCACTTTTCGCCGTTTCGTTACCTGACTATTCGCATCGGTTCCCTCGTCGTGCGAGGATTGGTAGAAATGTTGGCTCACACGTTTTCCTATTAGGCTTAGGCTTTCTCTGTTGAACTCTGCTGTCTTCCCTTGCGTAGTTTTTAAATACTAATTGTTTCAATGTGTACAGTTTTGACGTCACTCGTAATTTTTGGGTGCTACCCAAAAATAGGGGGGGAGGATGTCGACAGAATTCTCACGTCATCTTAAAGTAGAGCTAAAAACAAAACAAAAATGTCTACAAGCGACGTCGATCCCAACGTTAGGGGGATCTAACCGTCCTTGGAAACAGGGGAGCTTTAAAAAAAGGTCTCCAAAAATCAGTCCGTCAGCAAGGGGCTGAGGGTTACTCAAGATAACACATCACCAAATCTCACCACGGGGAAGGGGGACTCAGATTTCCGGAAAAACACCACACGTAATTAATGGACGCTCCTAAAATACTCTTCACGATGACAGTGGCGTTCTTGTCTGGTGACTGATTACTCTGTCTGAATTGAAACACCTGGCATGTGTGACATTGGTCCGAATAGGTGGTATAAAACTATAAAAGATAAGATTTACTTAAGTAGTTAAAATGTTACTGGTCGTACTAAGATTGTGTTGCTGTCTCAGAGTCCTGAGATTTTAACTATACAGATGGGAAAACACTGATAGAACCATGGAGGAAGGAATTATATGGAGGAGAAGTGACGTTAAATCGGTGAAGCAAGCACTAAACTCTCCCGCATGGTGGCAGCACCGGCAGCGACCATATGGCGCTTCCCAACAATTAAGGTGTTCACATTGTGGTAGATGCAGTGATTATTTCATTTAGTATTGTGTATAAGTGTTTAAAAATGCCAGCTTGTGTTGCGTACGGTTGCACAAATAGGCCAGACAGGAAAGAACCTGGAATATCATTTCATAAGTAAGTTGAATTGTAATTATCGTTGTTGAAGTGAGCGGTAGACACCGCAAACTTTGCAGCACGTCTATAAATATTTAGTCATAGCTCTCAATGGGATGACTTTGTTCTCAAATTTTTTTTGGTGTAGTGTAGAAAATCAGCAAACTTGCTATTTTGCACATAATAGACTAGCATTATTTTTTAACGAGTGTTTAAAATGAGATTTAAAGGGGCGTGTTTTACTTCGCGATTCAGTGAATTTACTATTACGATTTCTTTCGTCACGTTGCTGATTATACTGACAATGGATGATGAAATTAACTGTTATGTGAGAAGCTGTGAGTTTTATTAATTTTTTAAATAGCTATTTCAGGCCATTGACTTAGGTTATTTTTAAAGCTTCATATAAGACTTGTTTCTGTTTGTAAATACGTCTATACCTATTTTTACAGATTTTGAAATCTTTCTCATCTATTTATGTCGAAACAGGTTCATGCAGAAATAAAAATGGGCTTCATAATTAAAGAAGTTATTGGCCTTTGAACAAAATCAATTTGGGGAATGTGTTTCTAATTTAGTCTCTTTTTTTTTTTGTACAACATTCTCCCCCCCCCCCGTATCTAAATCTAACTGAGAGATAATTTTTTTACAATTGTCCTAATAAGTAGGGCTGTGAAATTAGACAACACATCTTGATCAAGAGAATGTTCATTAAGGTGACTGAATAAACATTTTATTTCTGGTACCAGCCTACAAAATGTCTGGGTTGCTTATCCCTAGAGTGGGTCCTCTTACTTTTTTTCTGGTCTAGGACACATTTCAGACTAACCAAAAGTGGTAGTAATAAAACTGAAATATCCATTCTGCATGTCAACCATGTAATCATTGTGGCTTTGACAGAATTAATTTTTGGTCCAGCCTGCATCCAAACCTAAACCCCTCAATTTGGATGTTGTATATCCCCCAAACTAAGCAAGATATCGAAAACATTTATTCCTTACTATCGAGTTTTTTCGTCGTGTTACATAAGAATCCATCATTAAATTTGACTTTTGCGAAATTTTTCTTCGGCATTTCAACTCAAGACACCTCACTTTTGAGACAGTATATCTCGAGAACTAGGTGAAATATCGAAAAATTTACTCTTTATTTTTTATTTGTCTCGTCTTTTTAAATAAAAATTCATCATAAAATTTGACTTTGAATAATTTTTTCTTCTGAATTTCAACCAAAACCATTTCACATTTGAGACAGAATATCTCGAAAACTATGCAGGATATCAAAAAATTTTATTCTTCATTTTTTATTTGTCTCATCGAGTTACATAATAATCCATCACCAGATTGCGGCGTCACGTTTATCCTAGAGTCCCCTTGAGGTGTTTGCACATATTCCCCGTGTTTGTTGGGAAGCGGTCAAGCCCCCACCACTCCGGCCATGCCCCCCCACTCCTTCGCCGGCCTGCTTCACTCCCATGCGTGGTAAAGGTCTCTTGCGTCGTCTCCATATTATTCCTTCCTCCATGGATAGAACATGAGTTGGTTTTGAAATAGTTTGATGTATTGTTGATTTCTAATTTTAAAAAAAAAACCTTGAGGGAGGGTAGCGTAGTACAGAAAAATCAAAACAATAAGAATCGGTCGCTAGAATCAAGCCAACGGATCGTTAAACAGTTAAATAGTGGGTGATAAGTTAGAACCTATTTTATTATTGTGGTAAGAGTTTTTAGAATTAATAAGATTAATTTTACTGCTCTAGCAGTAACAAAAACTGTTCAGTTTTGTTTCACCGCAATTGTTTGAACCGACTTCTCGATAAACGGCGTGTTAAGTGATACGGTCGGTTACACATAATAGAAAAAAAAAATCAAACACCGGATATCAACATGCCTTAGAGAGGAAAGAAAGGGTTATTCCCGAAAAAGAAACCAAGGATCTTACAAAACTCAGCTAGATAATCTTTGGAAAGACTTGCTCTGTACTGGTCAGAGGAAAGACATTCATACAATTACGCTACACATTGCTGTATGAGACATGGAGGAAGGAAATATATGGAGGAGAAGTGACGTTAAATCTGTGAAGCAGGCTCTAAACTCTCGCGCATGCGCAGTGGCGGCAGCGGCGATATTGCGATCCCAAACAAATGCGATGTTCAATTGTGTTAGATGCTGTGATTATTTCATTTTGTAATGTGTATAAGTTTTTTATAATGCCATCTTGTGTTGCATACGGTTGCACAAATAGGCAAGAGAGGAAAGAACATGGAATATCATTTCATAAGTAAGTTGAATTCTAATTATCGTTGTTGAAGTGGGCGGTACGAAATGCAAACTTCGGTGCCTGTCTATAAATAATTAGTCATAGCTCTCAATGAGATGACTTTGTTCCCAAATTTTCGTTGGTGTACCCTGCTATTTTGCACATAATAGACTAACATTACTTTTTAACGAGTGTTGAAAATGAGATTTAAAGGGGTGTGTTTTACATCGCGATTCAGTGAATTTAGTATTGCGCTTTCTTTCGTCACGTTGCAGTTTATACTGACAGTGTATGACGAAATTAAATGTGTTAAATTATGCTATGCAATCTAGAAATCTTTATGATGTTGTTACCGCAAATACAGTTTGTGATTCAAATACGCATGTGTGGGTATTTCTATATAGTTTGATTCTGTAACGGCAATTTAATGGAGATTGTGGTTAGGTCTAAATGCAGTCTGTACCAGAATGGTTTTGTTGGTCCATAAGGGACAAAGAATTTATCTATTATAGTAATTTCATGAGAAGTTAGTGACAAAACGTGTATCGCGATGGAAATTACTTCCACTTCCAGCTATTCCCAATTAAGCTTACGATGTATGGTAATAAGATAACTATTTTTATTCTAGTGTAGGCCGCATTTCAACATAACCACAAGTGGTAGTAAAAAAACTGAAATATCCATTCTGCATGTCCACCATGTAATTCATTGTGGCTTTGGCAGAATTAATTTTTAGTCCAGGCCACATATCAACCCAATCCCAGTATATCCCGAAAACTAAGCAAGATATCGAAAAATTTTATTCTTTATTTTCGATTTGTCATGTTACATAAGAATCGGTCATTAAATTTGACTTTTGCGAAATTTTTCTTCTGCATTTCAACTCAAGACACCTCACTTTTGATACAATATATCTCGAGAACTAGGTGAGATATAGAAAATTTTTATTCTTTATTTTTTATTTGTCTTGTCTTTTTAAATAATAATCCGACATCAAATTTGACTTTGACCAATTTTTTCTACTGAATTTCAACCAAAAACATTTCACGTTTGAGACAGAATATTCTCAAATTTATTCTTAATTTTTTATTTGTCTCATCTAGTTACATAATAATCCATCACCAGATTGCGGCGTTACGTTTATCCTAGAGTCCCCTTGAAGTTTTTGTACATATACCCCGTGTCTGTATGGGATCGGCCTAGCCCCCCACTCCTCCTCCGCCCGGCTTCACTTCAATGCTTGGTGAAGGTCTCTTGCGTCGTCTCCATATATTTCCTTCCTCCATGGTATGAGAACTCAAACTATTTACTAATCTTGGAAGTTGGTTCAATGAAGGTAGGTGGTCAGAGAAACCACTGGTGAAACAATAAAATTAAATTAAAATAAAAAAAAAATCATCTTATTCAGTAAGGTTTTGTAATAAGGATACGCTCACCACAAATGATTGATGTGCGAAGGATTATAATAATTGATAAAAAATGGTTTAATGAATATAGAATTGTTAGAAAACATTAAGAGAATGTAAATGATGGTGCATCTTCACGTGAATTAAGAATTTTCAATGTTATATGTCCATTTTTTTCCTTTTTCATTGTTTAATTATAGATGCAATATTCGTAGATAAGTAATGAATGTATTATGTTTATAAATTAGATGACGTACTCCATTTGGTTTCGCTCCACACTTGTTCAGTGGATTGAAACGGATGCTCAAGGATAATACGCTCTTGAATCATGCTAAATGACATATTAGCTGGGATAATTGAAAGCAAGGTATTTTATTACTCAATTTGATATTTTGTTAGTAGGTATGTGGAGTGGTCACAGGGGACAGAGCAGGACAGGGCATAATTAAATAGTGATGCTGGATATCGCGAGTGGATTTAATGAACAATTATTATGTAATTTAAAATTATTCCGAAATAATTTTAAATTATCGGAGTTGGTGGATAAAGTTGTAATGATCCGAATGGAAAACATATGTGCGTGTTTCTTTTCTCGTCGTGAGTGTGTCGGTTCCAGGGGAGGTCCTGCTTGTGTGTTGCCGTTAGATGTGACGGGGCAGAAAACAATCCCGTGACAGGACCACAGCTCAAGAACAGCCTGGACTTTTTGGGTAAACAAATAAAATAAAAAGTAAATCTGTATCCAAGAACGAAGGGTGAAGGGAGGCCAGGGAGTACAGCCAATAGGAAAAGTTTGTATTTTTAGTATGAAAATAAGGGCGGTTTTGTTGCATGTCCTGAGCCAACCAGCGAAAAGAGCTTCCCTGCAAAGATAGACATTGGCAGACGTCATCAAGAAGGGGTGGAAAGCGACGCTTCGTCCGGCAGCATGGACAAAGGGACTTGTTGGTTACCGACGGAGAGGTAGAGATCGACCGACCAGCTGACCACGGGAGAGACAGAGTGAGGCAGCCGGCCGTGATGGAGAGCTGGTCAACCCACCGACTGCACAACTTAGATTCGCCTGCACGGTAACCACCATTCAGAAAAGGGAACTTTTGCATCATCGTTTACCCTAGGTATCGCAACGAGACAGACTCTCTTGCTCCACAGAAAAAGAGATGTAAAAAAAAAAATTTAATCTTTGTAAAATTTTCTCAAGTAAACAATTCAAATACATAAGTAAATCGTAAAGTCAGATTGTGAACCTTGTTTTCACTAGATCCCATCCAGTCTCGTAATGTGTCATTTTGCTTGGTTAATTCAATAATTCATGTTTCAATAATAATACATTGAGATCTGGATGTCGCTTCCCTCAGAATAGGGTACACTCCAATCTCTGGTGCCCACCTGATTTTTTTTTATACCTAATACTATTTTGAAACCAATGACAGGTAGGAAACGGCCACAGTGAGGTCATGAAGTCGCTTTCCTAACATAGGGAACACTTCAGTAGTGTGACGTAACAACTTCCTGCTACACTAGTATCCATGGGAGAGGAGTATTCCTCAGGTCAATTAGGTACAGATGATCAGGTCACAAGCTTTTCAAACTTAGTGATACATTAGGGTATTAAAGAGGGGATATAGGATCACTTTGTAGGAATTTCTCTGTGGATGATAGAGTAGTAATAGTAGGAGGTGTAGGCAGTAGTACTGATAGGAACACAAGTTATAGTATAAATGGTGACATGAGGAAGGTGGTGAAGTAGACACAGCATACCATGATGGAACTCAGGCAGGTCGTAAGTCGCAATGACCAGCCATATTTGAACCACACTGTGAGGTGGGTAAACGTGGAAATGGAGATACTACTTGGAAAAGCGCTGGTTCCGTTATAGGGGTTGTGCCTATGGGCATCGTTGGCAGGTGGAGTTTCACCAGGCATAAAAATAGATGATCAAACAGATACTGATTATAGATGTGCAATGGGTAAAAATACAAACTGTAAAGATATACATGAAACTATTGAAATAATAACAGATGAGGGTACAACTGGAAAAAATAAGGTTAATGCTGAAAGTATTACAAACCCAATAATAAGAGTGTTGTTGGTGAACTGTAGAAGAATAATAAAGCAGGTAATAGAATTTGCAAACTTAATAGGAATACGTGAACCACAAATGATTGTAGTGGTACAGTCTTGGTTAAAAGATGGAGTAATAGACAATGAGATTTTCCCTAATGGTTGGTTAGCAAAGATTACTACATTTCTCCAGTGTTGGTAGAACATAACCACCAGTTACTAGGGATAGATTTCTAGGGTGATAAAATTCATGGTGTTGACTGCTTTTTGTTTTGGAAGAAGGATGATGGGGATGAGATACTTGGAAATAAACTAAATTCATATTTACAGTTCAGAGGTGAGCATAGAATGGTCATTATTGGTGGGGATTTACATTTACCAGATGCCAACTGGGTACACAATAAGATAAATAACACATATGAATAGAGACTTGCAAATACGAAGGTTTTAACAAGTGCTAGAGCAGAGCACGAGGTGACCAAAGATCTTGGATATCTTTCTAATAAAGCTTGTAGGGTGTCAAGTAACTGAAGGAGTAAGTGATCACAATGCAATCAGTACTGATGGAAATTAGAGGAGTCAGTAAACCATTGACCAAAATAGAAGGGAAAATAAGGACAGTTATATTAGGATTGAAGAGATATTTCAGGAAAAGGCTCAGCAAATGGAAGGGTGGCACACGTACAGTGGAGGCAAAGTGGCAGAAGAATAAAGTAGGGCAAGGAAATATTTATCCCAAAACTGAAAATAAAGAGAAGTGCGCAACCTACATACTATAATACCGAAGTCAGCATGTTAAAGAGGTTAGCAAAATGAGAACATGATGAGTTAAGAGACAAGAAGGCAATAGGCAGGGGTGGCCAACCCAAATGATCTTGCGTGTTACTTTGGATATGCATCGTAACTCCTCGGGGCGCGTATAAAATTATATATCCCTGTATTAGATTTAGACCCAATATAGAAATTTTTGTGTGGTGAAAATAATTTAATTATTCCATGAACTCATAATTGGAAACTCATAAATAAAACAGGCAATATCGGTCATATATTCACATGATAATTATTTTAAAATCAAAGTTAATTTTTTCTCATAATTTAGACAGTTAATTTTTGAATATATGGATGGACAAATAATGTATTCTTTTTTAATGCATTGGTTTTCACTACTTTGGCCATTATAAAATAGATATATTTTGTAAAAGTATGATGAATCTCACGGGCCGCAAAATTGTTTAAGGCAGGCCGTGGGTTAGCCACCCCTGCAGTAGGGAATACTTAAAACAACTAAATTCATAATAGCAAAGAGAGAAACAAAAGATAGGTTGATGCCTCAATGGGGATTCAAACCCGCATCCTACCAAGGCCGGAATGTTACTGCTCACCCATTATGCTCGGTTGTTAGAAAAATGAGGGAATGGAAGGTATTCATACAATTGAAACTAAAACTGCAGTTGAAGTTTCTAAGGATTTGAAATGATAGAGATATTGACTGACTGGTTAAAGGAGAGCACTAGGGACTATCATTCTGTGATGAGAGGCAATAAATCAGAGGAGAGTCTCCATATACAGAAATGAGGAATCTACAAAATTTGAAATAGAATCCTCAGGAAATAATGAAGGATCTCAGAAAGTTAAAAAAGTGCGAAGCGGTTGGTGAAGGTTAAAGATTGTGGGATATTATATTATACCTTACCTTGAAATTTTATTTACAGTGGGATTAGAGTCTTACTGTTTGCCAGAGGACTGGAAAAGAGTGATAGCAGTACCGGTTTATAAAGGAGGGGTGACAAACACAGTTGAAAATTACAGGCCTATTAGTTTGACATCCGTGCTAGCCTAAATGATAAAGTGACTCATATGCAATTACATCAGAAGTGACTGTGAGGAAAGAAATTGATTAACAAATCAACAACATTGCTTTAGACAAGGATATTCATGTGAATCTCAGATGGTGGCTATATGCAAGATATTTCATATGAATTGGGCAACTGATGCCATGTTAATAGTGTAACACTAGGTCTAATGCATTTGAAGGACTGAGCCATTAAATGGTTTTAAATAGGTTGTAAACTATTGTAGAAGATGAAAAAGTTACTTTCTGATTGGAGGAATTCTTAAAAGGCAGAAAGCAGAGGTTTGGAGTAGTAAATGCTTTATCAAAAGAAGTTGAAGTGAATATGGGTGTGTCATAAGGTAGTGTATTGGGACCATTGCTATTAATCATTCTTTGTGTTGACGATTTAAAGCCAGAATTTAGGTTGTTTCGCGAAGAAATAATGATAAATAATAGGGTCAAAACAGGAGAAGACTGAACAGCTGGGTGACCTGGATAGAATATCTAAATGTGAAATTCAACATGGAATGAGGATAAATGCAAAAAAGAGTCAGCATTTTAGGAATACAGATAAAAAAACTAAAGATTGTTTACAATTATAGGGCTGGAAGTCGTAATGTTTAACAATACACTCAACTGGACAGAGCACATTTGGCAGGTGGTAAGAAAAGTTTACAAATTCCTTCATTTACAGGAGAAGGTAATGCGAGGATGTGCCAAAGAAGTTAGGCAATTGGATTACACAACTTTGGTCAGACCACTTCTTGAATATGGTGGTGCAGTTTGGGACACAAAATTTGGGTATAAAATACAGAAGTTGGAGGGCATGCCAAGAAGACCAGTTAGATTTGCTTGTGGGCATTATCCCAGGACCTAGTCAATAACTGATAGGATAAAGGAGCTGGATTGGAGTCACTAGAAGATAGAAGGAGGCTGAAGAGAGTGCTGGGAGGGGAGTGTACAAGGCTTCTGATTGTGATGCATCATGAAAGGAAATTGGTCAAAGAATTAGGAATAGTGCATGGAAGGGAAGAGGACCATGACCAAATGCAGGCACTTGATTACATGCACAAGGGAGTGGAAAAATATTTTTTTGTAGTTAAGAATGTCGGGAACTGAAACAAATTAGAAAGTGAATTAATGATTTACCAAAAATCCTGAGGGAATTTAAAATTAAAATTCGTAAATCGTAAAAGTAGACTGAGAAGGAATGCAACTCTCAAAGTATATAAAATAATTTTAGAAAAGGATTGGAGTGGGTAATTGGATGAATAGGGCAATTGCCACTGGAACACGTGCTTCATTATAATTAAAAATTAATTTAAAAAAATTATAAACAGGCAGATCTGAAGCCTGCATTGTGTCGAGTGACTGAACACACATTAGTCTGATAGATGTTTCTTGCATTACGCTGAGTGACCATACCTCCCATGGATTCCACCTGAATATTGAGACCAGCAGAAGGTAAGGTAACTGATTGCTGGTAGTATCAGGATAGAACTATTGGATGTGCACAATTTAATTTAATTTAATTGCAATGGAGCACAGGCTCCGGTGGCAATTTCCCTACACACCCATCTTCCCCCTATCCATATCCTGATAGTAGTTGGTTATAGAATCCCTTTTTTATACCAAATGTCAAGAGCTATTTAAGGAATTTATTTGATGATATTAATGTCAAAATTAAAAAGATTCCAGCCAAATATAGTTCTGTCTCATAATAACAGTAGGGGTATCTCAAACAAAATTTCTGAATTAATAATATCTATAGAAGATGCCTAAAAAATTTTAATCTTAAAAATCTTATGTCTGACAGTGAACCAACTAAGCAAATTTCACAATATATCTTCTCTCCCTTTAATGAATGGAAATAACAGAGAAAATATTTATCAAATTTATGCTATTAAGCAACATTTCAACAAAAACATTAAATAATTAAGTTGTAAATGAAGACTAAAACACTGTGTTTAAAATGGCAAGGGTAAACAATAAATTCAGTTATTTGTATTACATATTCTTGGAAATTTATGATAGTTGCCTCCCTACAGGACTATTTCCAGCAAGCCAAAAACAAACAAAAAAATTGGCAAGCAGAAGGTATTAACATATCTTGCAGGCATAAAGGAGAAATTTAAGTCAAAGCAAGGAACACTGATAATTTGTTTCTCAGAAGACATTTCAAAACTTAATGCAGAAAATTAAGCAAAGTAATTAATATGGTGGGTATCTAATTAATGGAGTTTATTTGTTTTGATTATTATTTACATGTAATGATGACTTTAATTTAAATATTTTGAACATGTGTTGAGTAGAGTGATGATCAGATTTGCTAAACATTGATGTAAGCAAAGAATATCATAACTTGACATTTTATTCAGTAATTACATTTATTCAATCATGGAAGTGGTTTGTTTAACTCTAACCAATATAAACAATCATTAGCAGCAATATAACACTGTCCTGAATTAATCAGTCGACTAATTAGAGCATAAAAAATATCTTGCAAAGTAACATTCATGGTTCAACAAGTTACATAACATTGAAGATACATTAAACAAACAAACAAAAAAGTATTTGAAACAAGATACAACAGTATACAAATACTTTTGACCTCTTGATTAACAGTTAATTCAAATCAATTTACTCATCAAAACCTAATCAAAATGCATCCAACTTAGCTTAGGCACAACATGTCTCTTATCAGGCAAATTGCTTTACACAGGGCATCATTATATGGCAATCTTGAGTGAAGTACAGGCACAAACACATTGAAAAGTGAACAGTTGGAAATTGTCTTAACCGTTTATCTGCAGTTGAACCAAGCAGCACAGTTCACTTGAAGACTTTAACACCCATGCTATGTAGTATCAGATGTCTATCTAAAAAATATACTAAGTCAACAAAATTACTTTTACATAGCCCTAATACCGAAGTTGGTCCTCAGTTCATTGTCTGCGAGGAAAGAACAGACCCTTCAGCATATGCTGCAGAACTCGGAATCAGCGCAAATACACCGACTCCCGCAATCGAATTTATGAATTAACTCGGTACTCCCTCCATGAAACAGACTGGCGTCTCCAGCAGCCAATTTGGTGGTGTCTCTCTTATCCCATGAAAACAATTGTTAATAAATATTAACATTTACTAACAAAGTCTTCTATTGAAGGAAACACATATCAACTCATTCAGAACTCACAAGCTTCAAGATTCCTTCACTACTATTGGCCAAGACCACGGATGATGTCATCTGCCAACATTTCCTGCCTGTATTCTAAAACCAGCGCTTCTTTATTAAGCTAAGTGCTTGTTGTGGATGGCACAGTTGGATAGTTTGACATTTCTCACAAAACATAAACATTCTGGCATGACCCTCTGCAGAACGCTTTTAGCTCGGACTACCTGCTGTGACTCCAGCCTGGCGCCTAAGGATCAGCAGACACACAAACGAACACCCCGACCACTATCTCTCTTCCGGTGACGTGCAACCCCAGTATCTGCACTCTCACTCCCATACCCTTACACTGAAAATTTTTCATGTTCTTTCATTTTTAAATTATATATTAGAATATGTAGAGTACGCCTTGCATCACATTACATTAAAGAAGCTAAGCATGTGGCTATAAAAATGGAGGGTAGCAGATAATATAATAAGATAGAAATTGTTTGGAATATTATAAATAGGGAAACCAGAGTATACTGAAAAATAAGCCCGTAACTTTAAACTTTAACCAAAAAACCTGTAAAAGATCACTTATATATAAGATGTGTTGATGATGAATTGAAATGCCCCATAATAACATTGCATATAACATTAAGGAGTAAAATTAAGAAAAATACATTAGTTTTTTCATACAGAGATGATTTATTGTTGAAACTGTACCAATTACAAATGTGACTGCTACTAATCACCTTAGTATTAAGTCAGACACATGCACCCTTTGAATGAAATTATAATCAATGTGCAATCCCAGGAGTTTCTCTCTCTCTCTGTCTCTTGAATAGACCGGACAGCCAATTTTATGTCTATTTCCCGTGTTAATCGGCGTTATTTTCCTGAACCAATCACTAATACAGTCAAAGATATAATATGAAGTATGTTCTGCAGAGAAATCTTGAGTATTTTTAATTCCTATGCTTGTATCATATGAAAATAGGACAAATTTTGAATTTTCTGATGTGAACCGTGGTAGATCTTCTATACCTATAAAAAGCAAATCTGGGTCATGTTGTAGCTGTCACGCCATGACGTCACTCTATGACGTCGTGCTATGACATCACACTTTTCTCCTTTACTGCCCAAATTACGACCAGAAATGTTGTTATGCACGTTATTTAATAACAGTTCTATTTAGTTACGCATCCGCGAATAAATTAACTGTCTGAACACTAAAAGAAAGGTACGTATTTCGTTTAAATTGACATAACAATTATTAGTTGCTTATTTTTATTTAACATTCGTTTGATGTAGAAGTATTCGTTAACATCTTTGGCCATTTTTTTATTAGCAATGATTAGATTGAATAAAATTTTCTCGGGTAGCTAGCCGAGTTAGTACATCGTTTGACCACGACGTTTCGGTGGTCACAAACTCTGCCGCCATTGTCAAGTGACTGCTGCCGGTAGGTTATTGAAGGACCTCGTTAACAGAGATACTGGATTTCAGTTAAGTAAAGCCTGGAGCCCAGCAATCCAGAAAATGAGAGTGCAGCAGGACTCCTGGGAAACACGCACCTCTCTGCGCGCCAGCAATCAGCGGAACCCACCAGCAGCTAATGGCTTCCGCCAATAGGAACGCTTCCCGCTAGTGGCCAACGTTTCCCGTCACTAGCCATTGGCCGACAGGAAATAGGATGACCTAGCGCGGACTTTGCGTGATATATAAGCACCTCAATAACCGGCAGCAGTCACTCAGTTCCGTGTTGGCATCCGCTAAGTCTAGATGTGCGACAAGGAAAGTGCTCGCCGCGCTGCCGCGTCGGGCGGGTCGAGTGCCCCACCGGACTCGGCTTTGCCGGCGGCAGTAGCGGCCACGTTGACGACCCGGCTATCGGAAACTGACTTGGCAACGGATATGAATCGGACGGCTACGGAACGTGGTACGACGACCTGGCAACCGAACTCGGACTCGTGTATGGATACAACTGAGACCGTTCACACAACGCCAACGACAACCGGGCCTGCCCAAGGACACGACTCCCGTGGAAACAAGCGGTGCACCTCACCGCTCCTCTGTGGTAAAGCGAAGTTGTCGAGGAGTGAGAAGAGAGCCAGCCACAGTAAAATCAGCATCCCTGTGTCGCAGCTCGCCACCACCAGCAAAGACAAAAGGCGGGAAAAAAGAAGATTGTAGGTGCCTTCTCTTTCCCAGAACCATCCGCTACACTGCAGTATCGTGGAACATCTACGACCAAACACCGAAAAGCGAGCTCAGCCGGAGATAAACCGGACGGCGAAGGGTTCACGCTGGTGCGACGCACGAACAAGCCTCCGCCAACACTCGACTCCGGCAGAATAGAACTTAGAAACAGATACGACGCGCTGTACCAGGAAGGACCTGAGCAGCCGCAGCAGCAACAACAGCAGCCGCAGCAGCAACAACAGCAGCCGCAGCAGCAACAACAGCAGCCGCAGCAGCAACAACAGCAGCCGCAGCAGCAACAACAGCAGCCACAGCAGCAACAACAAGAGCCGCAGCAACAACAACAGCAGTTGCAGCAGCTAATAGAGCCACAGCAGCAGCAACAACAGCAGCCGCAGCAACAACAACAGCAGCAGCAACAGCAAATACAACAACAACAACAGCAGCTACAACAGCAGCAGCAGCAGCAATCAAAGTATTTGATTCCTCCTATTGTGGTACAATTTCAAAACAGTTATAAGGAACTGTACCAAATGATCAAAAGCATTCTGGAAAATCAACCCTTCCAAGCCAAGTCCGCCGGAGGCGACAAGATCAAGCTAAGCTTTAGTTCGACCGACCACTACCTTAAGGTGACCGCAGCGTTGCAGAGGAAGAGCATACCCTATTATACCTTCCCTTCTGCTGCTGTGAAGATACTGAAGGTCGTCCTCCGTGGGATGCCCTCAACCATACCAACTGATGATATTAAGGAAGAGCTCGAAGATCTCGGATATGACATACGCACAGTTGCCCAGCTGAAGAGACCTGGCACTTCAGACATTATGCCACTATTTTTAGTGGTCATGCCCGACAGGCCCCAAAATAGAAAAATATTTCAACTGGAGTACCTTATGTCACTGTGCATCTCAGTTGAAAAACTGAGATCCTCCAATGGCCCAGTCCAATGCTTCAACTGCCAGGCCCTAGGACATGTCGCCCGCCACTGCAACATGCCCTCGAAATGTGTAAAATGTGCAGGAGCACATTTATCAAATGACTGCACTCTTAAGAAGGGGGAGGGCAGTCCCAAAGGTGCCAATTGCGGTGGTCAGCATGTGGCCAGCTATAAAGGCTGCATGGCCTTCAAACGGGCAAGGGACAGGCAGCGCGGTGTCGCTGCAGAACAGGCTGCCAACGCGCAAAAGCAGCGTGAGGAAAAGAAAAGACAGGATTCCGGGATCACCCAGCCACCGGCTGACAAAACCACCACAGAGCGGAACCAACCACGACGACGTGATAATAACGCATCCTCCACGACATCTCAGAAGTCACCCAAGACATCTCAGAAGCCACCTAAGCGCCAAATCCAGCAGGAAGAGGCACAAGGTCCCAATAAGAAGAAAAAGAACACCAAACCGTCAAAGAAAACAACACCATTGATCTCCTACGCGGAGGCATCAACTAGCCAGTCGCAGGACCCTATAGAACCACTGCCACAAGCGGAAGAAACTCAAGACTTGCCCACTCAAGCAAGACAAAACCACCAACAGCACTATCCACTCCCCACACAAAGCAACGAGGGAGGAGCAGCTATAGATCGTCTGTTTGACATTGTAGGGTCGCTTCTGACAATGTTAACGACACTACTGACAAAGTTCGATCAACTGGCCGCGGACATTAAATCCGCAATAACGACGGCTCACCGAGCTGACCTTCCACAGAATTCCCACGCCAGTCATGGACAGAGTTAACATAGATGGCATATCAATATGCATTTGGAATGCCGACGGCATTATCCAGCAACTCGGTGAGTTTCGGCAATTCCTACGGGAAGAGAACGTAGACATATGTCTAGTAGCCGAAACTCACCTAAAACCTGGTCTCAGAGCAACAGTAGCCAACTACCTGTGCTACCGTCACGACAGACCCACTGCGGGAGGAGGAGTGGCCATATACATTAAAAGAGGCATCCCTCACCACACGGTACACACTCCACCACTGCAAATAATCGAAGCAACAGCAGTCGAAATGGCAACCACATCGGGACCGGTCACCGTCGTCTCAGCATATAGACCTCCACGGAGAGTACCGATTGAAGATGACATCCACCAGCTGCTCACCCTTAGGGGTAAGCTCATCATTGGAGGAGACTTCAATGCAAAACATCCTGCATGGAAGTCAAGAGTCAGCAATCCAGCGGGAAACCAGCTATACAGAATGAGTGCCAGGAACAATCTCCAGGTCTGGGGCCCGGACGAGCCGACCCACCATCCCTGGAGCGGCAACCGCCCTGATGTCCTTGACATAGTAATCACCCGAGGCATCGTTGGCTTCGTTTCCGCCACCACCATGAACAGGCTCTCATCAGACCACTCTCCGGTCATGATGAATATTGACGTTGGATCATGGAGACGAATTGTTCCAAATGAAATTAATTATAACCGGACAAACTGGGAACTGTACCGTGAAGAAGTCTCAGAATCCCTCCAGCGTCTGCGCCCACTGGACGAGAGGCAAATTGAGGCGGCGATAAAACAAGTCTCATCTGTCATCCTTGACGCAGCGAATTCTGCAACGCCCCCTCCGGTGACAAGACAACAGTCACGTCAATTACCGCCACATCTGTTGGCTCAGATTAGACACAAGAACAGAGTGGCTAAGGAGGCTTACGAGACAGCCCAACACCAGGCGCCTCCTAAATCGCCTGCAGCGTGAGCTGAAGGTCAGTCTCCAGGAACACCGCAACAGAGAGTGGGCCGCTCGCCTGGCGTCGCTGAATGTCACCGACGGTAATCTGTGGGTCGAGACCCGCCGGTTCACCAAGAAACGAACAAGATTGCCCCCCCCCCCCCTACATGGTGAGAGGGGACTAGTGTTCAGCGATAAAGACGAGGCCAATGCCCTCGCCGATCACTTTGAGAAGCAGTTTCGGCCTGCGCAGGACGACGACGAGGAATAATCTGCGGATATCCGCAGAAGACTGCGGCGCTTCCTCGCCGCTGATGACGACGGCTACCAGATCGATGAGATCTCTGCAGAAGAAGTTCGCCGAATCATCTCCAGATTAAACATCAAAAAGGCACCTGGAAATGATAACTTGGGAAATAGGCTGCTGAAAAACCTTCCAGCTCCAGCAGTAGAACTCATAACCGAGCTGTTCAACTGTATATTACGCACTCAGCACTACCCGCGATGCTGGAAGCAGGCAACGGTGATCGGAGTCCATAAGCCAGGGAAGAACGGAACTTTCCCCCAAAACTACAGGCCCATAAGCCTCCTCCCGTCCCTAAGCAAGGTTTTTGAGAGGCTCCTTCTCAAGAGGATGGAAGAACACATCCGCAGAGAGAACATCATCCCGGAGTTCCAGTTCGGCTTCCAGAGGGGTCACTCCGCCATCCAGCAGATCATGCGCATAGTTGAGCGCGCCACGACCGCATTCAACCATCGGAGCTACTGTCCGCTAGTCCTGCTAGATGTGGCACGAGCATTTGACTCCGTTTGGCACAGCGGACTACTTTATAAGCTTTACAATCAGGGACTCCCCGGCCCGCTTGTGAAGCTAATTAAGAGTTACATCACTGGAAGATCCTTCAGAGTGAGAGTTGGGAATGAACTATCTTCTCGCCGCCCAATCAATGCAGGTGTGCCACAAGGGTCCGTACTAGGGCCGGTACAGTACAACCTGTATACTGCCGACATCCCTGCTCCAGAAACGGTTCGCACAGCCCTATACGCGGACGACACGGCCTTCTTCACCACGCATAGATGTAAAGCTGCTGCCATTCGGCGTCTACAAGGAGTACTCCAACAAACTGAAGCCTGGGCCAGGCGGTGGAGGATTACCGTAAACTCGACCAAGACCCAAGCAATAATGCTGACGAGACGTCTGGGGAAACGTGATCGCCAACGCAACCAGACACCAAAACTACGACTCCACGGAGAGGACATCGAGTGGTCAACCACTGTAAAATACCTGGGTGTGACGCTTGACTCCAGGCTCACATGGAAGCGTCACATTGAGGAGACCCGACTCAAAGCCGCAACGAGGCTGAGGGAGCTGTACTCTATTCTAAATACGGACAGCGCACTGGCAGCCAATACCGGAGTGAGCGTATATTGCAGCCTGATAAGACCGGTAATTGAGTACGCGTGTCCCGTATGGGGCTACGCCTCCAGGTCCTCGATAAAAAGGCTGCAGACAATGCAGAATCATGCGCTTCGGCGAGCACTACATGTGCCTCCCCGGTATACCACAGCTGACCTGCACGAAGCCGCAGGTATCGCGATGCTTGAAGAAAGAATCGCACAGATTACAAGATCTTTCTACCGAGCATCCAGAAACTCAAACAATCCCTTAATTGCCAACTTAGGGCAATACTACACAATATATGACAAGCACAAGAGACCGCTGTCAATATTGACATAAAACTAAAAATAGAACCGAGCAAACCAAAAGACACACCAAAAGTAATGCAACTGACCTTTTAACGTTTGAAGGAAGTGTCAACAGACAAACCCTTCGCAATAAACTGCTTAAAAAGATAAAGCAGAAAATGCTCAGGACGACGCAGCAGTCACTTGACAATGGCGGCAGAGTTTGTGACCGCCGAAACGTCGTGGTCAAACGATGTACTAACTCGGCTAGCTACCCGAGAAAATTTTATTCATTTACAACGCCGAGAAAATCTCCAGTCTTACAATGATTAGATTGTTATTATAACCAGCAGAGGGCATGAATATTTTTTTAAATAATTTAAATTGTTTTCATGAGTGTCCTGTTACTAAAATCATTACTTTGAACGAAAGTTGTTCCACACTGATTGAAAATTATACAGCCTAGACTACAATAAATCTAATATTACCTGGCATGACATAAGTTGTTAAGATGTTTTTAATTTCCTTTGCCTTTAATGATGACATATTTCAGTCGTAAGTAATTGCATTAGCCATTCAACCGTTGTAATGTCAATCTGAATCACGGATAACAAAAAATGAAGTTGCAAGAACCCTTGAAGATTTTTTATTTAGTTTATATCGCGATGCATTATTGCGACTAAAATGTAATACAGTACACGTATTAATATGCGTATTTCTCTAGCGGCAAGTATAGAGTAGTAGGCCTATATGGTTAGGTCGAAATGCAACCCTGACCAGGATGGCAACGGCAACCTTCTGCTACAGCGCAAGACACTAGGAATTACATTGAGCTTTATTTTATAACAATTCTATTTAAGTATTTGCTATGAAATGAATTGACAGAACACATAGAAAATTATGTATTCCGTTTAAATAAGCATATTAATTATCACTTACTTTTTTTACCGACATCTTTACTTGGTTTGAATGAAAAGTTCCAAATTGATCGCGATCTATACGGCCTAAACCACAATTAAAACTAATATTACGTGGCATAACGTAAGTTGTTTACATTTATTTTTAGCATCCTTCATTTTCACTGGGGTCATTATTTCACCGCATGTAATTTTTGTCGCCGTTAAACATTGACTTTTATCACATATAATAAGAAAGGAAGATGTATTAACACGTGAAGATTTGGGATCCAGTTTATACCGCGATACATGATGACACTGACATGCGATATAGGAAATGTATTAATTGGCGTGTGATGGAAGCATTGATTTTCTAGCGGCAATATTAGCGGATATTGTGGTTAGGCTGAAATGCAATCTGGATCAAGTTGACAACTGAAACTTTTTGCTACAGCACAAGAAATTACATTGAGCTTTATTTTATAACAGTTCTATTTAGTTAAACAACTGCAAAGAAATTAACTGCCAAAACACTCCATTAAACCCTTCATTTTTTACGGGCTTTGAGGCTAGTTTGTATATAATAAAAACAATAGTGGACCCAATATAGAATCCTGAGGTACCACTCAGAAAACAGTAAACAACATGAAGCTGCATTAAAATGTTCTGGTAAAACACTTTCTATTTTCTATTCAAAAGGTAAAAACTATTAATAATACCATCTATACCATAATACTTTAATTTCATTATTGACACAGTCAATTGCTTTATATAATTCACAAAAAAAATATCCTATGGTCTGTAATTTATAATTTATTGCTTCTAAAATATAGTCACTGAACAGAAATATACGAAGCTTGTACTGTTCAAAGACCTTGTCTAAAAACTATTGATGTTCTAAAGAAAATTAGCAGATGGTTTATGGCAAATAAAATGATACTTAATATTAAAAAGACACAGTTACTTCAGAAATAAAGAAAAGGACTGCTATAATGTGATATCTGATGGAAAATCATTCAATAAAAGCAATTTCACAAAATTCTTGGATGTACTTATAAATAACAAGTTGAACTGGAAGCAATGTATTGAGCAACTTCTTAAAGTACTTAATTCTGCAACATTTACATTGAGGTTAATAACTGGAATAGCTAAGACAGAAACAAGGAAGTTTGTATATTTTGTATATCTTCACTCCATGCTCACTTATAGCGTCTCATCCCGGGGAAACACTTTACAAGCACAGAAGCACAGGTAGATCAAGAAAACGCGAACTAAGAATTATTTGCGGAACAAGCACATGAACATCATTTAGAAATCTCTACTTACGATGCCTGATTTTTTGTAGTGGAAAATCGTGAACAATTCAATTTTAATGCTAATATAAAGAGCTATAATACTAGGACTATATATAACATTCACAAATATTTCAAGTTATCCTCAATTCTACAGAAAGGGATAATATTCATTGGAGGTTCTTTACTCAATGTCCTGTAGGCCCCTATGCTGAACCTGGGATGCGAGCCCTCCACCGCAAATATTTTGAAATGTAACATCGCGTTTTACAACAACTTTCTAACAAAAAACGCAAAAAATTACATTTGAAATTTACTATCAAATTGTAGATAAATTTTCTGTTTTTGCTTAGAAGTAATTAGTACTCATCGATGCAGGGGCGGATCCAGGGGGGGGGGGGCTAGGAGGCTCAAGCCCCCCCCCAAACGTATCTAGGTCCACCCCTGACATTGTAGTTTTGATACTTTTTTTTTTAGCTCTACGGATTTGAGGCCCGAGGAGGCTAATACTACATTTTTTCCGACTCAAGCCCCACCAAAACCAAAATCTACTGAACGCAAGCCCTCTGAACCAAAATTCACTCAAGCCAAGCCTCCCCCCCAAACCAAAGTCCGCTCAAGCCCCCCCCCAAAAACAAAATCCTGGATCCGCCCCTGCATGATCGATGTGAAGCAAAGTTGTTACTTTTCAATATAGGACAACTGATATGGTACTCCTGTTTCAAAAGATGGAATTTCGCATAAACGAACGTTGTTTTCAGTATTTGCCACAATTATGGAGTTTCTGTGCTAAAATCAGTTCGAATACAGGCTACTTTCTTTGTACATAATATATAATAGTGTTTATTTTTTTATTTTTAGTGGTGAGGGCCTATAGGCTGCAGCCTAGACAGCCTTTGCCTAAATGCAACCCTGGTCCTACCACAAGAAATAAAATGTTATCTACATTTAACCCAGACTGAAAGGGTTTTTGATTCAGAACCTCTCTAAAACACTTTTCTTCTTCGAATTTGGTAACTTCAGTATGACAGAGGAAAAGCTATATATTTGGTTTATGAGATGGGAAGATGATAAAGTTTTTCACAGTCACTAATATGGTGTATAATTTTCCTTTGTGTTGAAACGGTTTACAAATGCAGCAATTAAATATTCTGAAAATTCTATTCATATATAGTAACTATGTCAAGAGTAGCTATGGGATGAAATTTATTTACAGTTAACAATGGAAATTGATTATACCAATGAGATGTTAAGTAACTAATAGGTTATCAGTAGCATGGAGGATTCCTTCCTCCATGATCAGTAGTTGGTAATATTATTTTTTTGTTAATAATTATATGTAGGCCTACTGTTCCACAGTGCCGATAGACCTACCTTTCTCATATGAGATCAAAGTGAACATACATAATCTAATCTAATAAAAGGATGCTCAAAACTCAATGGACAAAAAACGTATTCTGGAAATGATAGGCGGGGAAACAAGTTTTTGAATGAGTCTCATAGAAATGAGAGACTTGATTGTTAGTACATTTTAACACATGTGGGATTTGTCAATTTATTGGTGGAGGGAACAGTTGAAGGAAAAAACTGTAGAGGAAGATAAGAAGCAGATAACAGAGGACGTAGGTTGTAACTTGTGAGGCCTGTGTTGAGACGAAAGAATAGCTCAAGATAGGCCGAGATGGAGAATAATGCACCCCAGACGAGATACTGGACAGAGGGAAAAAAAGAATGATATACTGTAGATAGCTAACGTATTCCATTCCTCTGGACCGCCAACTATTAACTAGGAGCAACAGTGGATTACAGAGGATAACGCTCTTAAGAAGAGCGAAATCGAAAGGATAAAAAAAATCTGCGATAGACATTTAAAGTAATAAGTGCGACTGATTAACATCTAGCTGGTACTATACAATGGTACTATGGTGCAATATATGGTTCAAAAGTTACCTACTTCGAAGCTTACAATTAGAAACTAGCGTCCTGGTTGTGGTCCTTGCCGCAAGTTTCCGTGAAAATGTGAGCAATAGGCCTACTCTGTAACACTTGGAGGAGAATATATCCAAGGATCACCGAAAAATAATAATAGCAAATTGCTGCTGGACTGGGCTTGTCAAAAACGATTTTTTTGAATTCTTCATCAACATTTGTGCACTAACTAGGTCAGTGTGAGTTCGGTGCATAAATTTCTTTCCGTGGTACAAAAGCAAGAACGGGTGATCTGCACGTGACCGTTTTCGGAGATTTGTAAAGGGAAGAAACATGCAGTTCAGCAATACATCGTCACCGACGATGAGACCTTGGTTCTACATTGTGATTCTCTGAGCAAAAGAGATTTTATGAAATTTAACCGTGCTGACAGATCCTAACCGAGCTGAAAGTGACTTTTTCGTTTTTAAAATTGAAGTCTGATCTACGTGGGCGCCAATTTATCAACGATGATTAGGTTTCAGGAAAATATGATGGAATATTTTGCGAGCAAAAACAATAAATAATTTTTAATGGAATAAATCTGATAATGCCACTCATGAAAAATATGAAAACTTTTTCCTTCAACCTTCCCTCTTAGGCTGGGAACTTCTGGGTCTTAATGTGTACCTTCCACCCACTGACTATAATTGTGGAAGGATTTGTTGGAAATAGACATTCGTAACATCTCGCGCCTTCCTGCACACACATTTTTCGAGGTTGGAAGTTTATCAGGAAAGGTATGAAATGTTGATTCCAATTAATAATAATTCTTGTCTTTTACACATCCTAGTACTGTCCGAAAATTAGCAACTGCAGACGGTATTTATGATATATATACATATATATTTATTGTGCTGAGTGGCCCCAGACAGATTTGTACGGACCACGGCTATGGATGGCATTATGGTTGCATGCTTAAGAGTTGCGACAGCAAGGAAGATCTCGTGGGTAAGGAGACATCCGCCGCCAACACTCCTTCCCGCCTATTAGAAGTACCGAAAGCTTTGCGTTTTTCTCTGTTTGATTGAGAGGCCAGTGGGTGATAATATCCCGATCCCCACCACTAATACATGTGTCTCGGATGTTCAGCGCCATGGTCCATGTGAGTGACGATGAGAAGCTTCCTCTTCCGCCGAGACCTCACAGGCAGGATGACATCACTCGTGCGCCTGGCAGCCACTGTGTTAGTGTGTGAAAGTTTTACACCACCTATCCGTGCTGTGGTATTAAGGGGCTGTGAAGGTACAACTTCCATATACCACCGTACTGCTGTATTCGGCCGATACAGAACCCCAGACTCAACAGCCGCCTCACGCTGATAATGTACATTTGGTGATTCTTATGCTCCGCCCAAAAAGCGCCCTGTGACTATTACCATAGGCGAATTGCAGATGGCCTCAGCCATACTCTGTTACTTGCGGTGTCGTGTTGCGAGAGTATTAATGCCCCGCTGACTGTTTCATGTTAGCTAGACGTGGCATATATTAGACAGATAACGTTTACGCAATTACTTTCGGCCGCATCTTGACCTTGCATCTGTTATGTATATATATATATATTTACTTTTGGTCTAGAACTCTCATTTCATTGACTCTGGGTGTTGCGATATGAAAGTGGTAAGTGATCGATTAAAAACAGGCGCTGACAAACATCTCAAAGGCGGCCCTTGTTATGTCTGCAGCATCAAAATCACTCGTTATCCTGCCGCCTTAGCAAAATGGTAAGTGTTTGACGTGTATCTAAAAGGGATATTTAAAGTTGGTTGTTTAATCACAACCGGACATCAAGTGTCTAATTGTCCACAGAAACGGACTACCTCTTGATGCCGTAGCATTGGCGGATCTGAGACCAGACAATCCCACTTGCTGACAAACCACTTATGTGATGGCTCTGTGTGTAAGTAAATGTTTCTTAAACGTGTAGAGAATCTGTCATGGATTTGTTGAGTGGTGTATGGCTATTGATGTTCCTAAGGCTTGTAACGATTGCTTCTTCATGGAAATTTCTGACACCTTTTGGTCGTTTTGGCTCTTGCTGTGGGCTGAAATGAGTTCTTATGATCACACGTTCGATCTGATAAGGATGTGTAGTGTGTTTCTATTAGCGAAAGTTCCAATTTATTGCAAAGTCTGCTATTAAAGGGTATATTCAGTTTACTTAAAACACTGAACTGTTCAAAACTATTCATGCAGTTTGTTAGGAACTACACCCTGATTTCTCTGAATTTTGATATCACTGCCGAAGTGGGGTAAAAGTCAAACAAATTGGTAGAGCCCTTTTAATCCATGGGTGTGGCCTACTGCGGTTTGCTAACGACTATTCGCGACAAGCAACTCCCTTTTTTTTCGGCTGTCTCTTTTAGGTTCCACAGCCTTCAGCTACTCTACACTGGATTAGCTCTTTCTGAGGGAAAACTATGACCTCTGTGAAAAGGTCTTGAGAAACGCCGATCTTTAATGTTATATTTTCTTTATTTTTTTAATTATTATTATTCCTACTATTATTTATTCGGTATGTGAGGTTTCACATAAGATTTTCTATTAATGCTAATGGCACTTTGTATAACCACGGCCTAGGTTTTGTTGTCTCCAAATTTTGTAACCTTGGTTCTAAATGTGCTTGGCTATTTATTTTACAGTATAATTTTTTTGATGTTATCTAACCTCTTCTCCTATAAACGGGACATTTGTGGTGGTGTGGAAATCTTCTACTGGCTTGAATCTTAGTACATTAAGAATTTGACTTAGAAATCGATTTTGAAGTTTATGTAGGTATAACATACTTTTTTTGAGTCGCTGTTCCCCATATCTGAGATCCATACAACAAGTACGGGAGAACGGACATCTTATTTATTCGTAATATTGTTACCACTGTTACATTTGCGCTTTGCATTATTGTACACAGGTTTTTTGATAAACCTAAACCTCTTCTTCACATGATGTGGATTTGGTCCTTGTAAAAGAAATTTTTTGCGAGTGTCACCCCCAGTTTCCACTGGTTGAATGCCCAGGGTGTAGCTTGATCCATAAATATTAGCTGTTAGTTAATAATGGGTCTTTTCGCGATGAAATATACTGCAGCTCATTTCTAAGCATTTATTTGAATTTTATTTCGTTTGCACCATTTTTCTTTTTTGGTTAATACAGTATGTTTTTATTCAATATTAGAGTCATGGTGACGTCCAATGATGTATACGGCCATATCATCTGCAAAATGAGCAAGTCGAAACGAAGTTGGCACCAATTAGTCGTTACATAGACTTTATACAGCATCAGAGATAACACAGAGCCCTGGGGGATTCGTACGTCTATTAGCTGTTGTCCTGACTTTTGAACATCTAGGTTACAAAGAATTTCCTGTTCCTCAAGTAGCTTCCTATTAACTTGATATAACATTGTTTTTCGTCTGTCTGTTGCTTTAGCTTTATGATAAAGTTCGAATGCCATACCTTATCGTACGCCTTTTCTATTTCCAGTATTTTATTTTGTTTACCATATGGCAATTTAGACACTTTAAAGATACATTGGAATAAAATGTACACATTGCAACTTCACAATATTACAGACATACATCCAGTTTATTAACATAGTCTGTCAATTCCTGAGTTGCCAACAGGAAGCCCACTGGGACACCATTGTAAGACCTTATCGGACATTCTTTAACAATAGGACCATAGTTTGAATCTCTCCGCGTTAGTATATGGCGATTGGTTGCTTGCCCCCACTTGTGAAGGGATTGTGCTCATCTGCCGTGACGAGTTCTGATCCTGTTGAATATGGACTAAGTTTTACGGGATAGTCAAAACCTGGTGCCTTTTGTGTAATACCAAGGTATGCTATTATTATGGTGTACAGTCCATTCCTGGATTCAAGCTTTGGTGATGTTGAAATATTTGCGTGTAGCATCCCTTGCCGATTTCATTGGCGGTTTCCTAGAGTGAAGTCTGTTGACGTTGGCATTCTCAATATAGGCCTATTGGTGGATCAGCAAGTCTCTGTTGTCCATTATCCTCTTGTGCTCGCGTATAAGAGCATTTTTCCGTCGCAGATTAGGTGGTGCTATACGGCTCAATATCGAGAGCCATTTTGTGTGATTTGTCTTCATCACGCCTGCAATTATTCGCATAGCGTTATTGAGTGAGCACTTTTTTCACGTGCGGTCTATTCAGCCTGATTGGGGCACAGTACTCGGCGGCCGAGAAGGACCTAGAGCAGAGGAACAAAGAGTGGAGGCCAATGCACCCCGGGAGGTACTACATTGTTTTTGAACGATATTAATTCTTGTTTTTAGCTTCTCAGTCATTTTCGTTCGATGCGCATTAAAGGATAATTTTCACCCAGGTACTTTGGTGCCTTGTTGTGGGTAAGTATGGTTTCTTCGAAATGTATGTTAAGTTTCCTTCTAGTGAATTTGTCATTTAGATGGAAGCAGGTAACCTCTGTTTTAAATTCCAGGAAAACTGTTACTGATGAACTAGGCATAACAGTTGACATGACTGCATACGCTCTATTAGTAAACCCAAACTGTTCTGAGTTAATGCCTCTCAGTGTACAAAGTGGCGTTTATTCATTTTAGCATCAGTATCTCCAGTACCTTCGCGATCGACCACTGTAGGCTGATAGGTCTATAGTTTGCCGGTAACGCAAGGTCTTTTCCCGGACTTGGCAGTGCAAGGATAAGAAGTACTGTCAGTCGGCACTCCCATATATCATCCGTGATGCGCATGTCCCATGACTGCATTCTTCACGTTACAAGAAGCAAAGATTTATCAAGACCAAGTATAAATAAACGAAATCTATTGGTACCCACGGATCTAATGTGATTGGCATACAGTTTTTCGAAAGATAGCTGATCTCAACCATTGGTGCAAAATTCAAGGTCAGAAGGCAATATATTTTCGGCTGAGACTGTGATCATACTCGGTGACGAACACTTACTGATCTGAGTTTAAGAGAAGTTCGATTCTTCTTACTGCAAGGCGATAGCGAAGGCAACATGAGCGTATCCAGCGAGGGGCACAGGGGTGAGGGCTGCTGCCTTCCCCCTTTTTTTTAGAAGAATCAATATGGTCAGAGAAATATAAATCCATTCGAAAAGTTTCTCAAAATTTCCCAGAGCTTGTGAAAGCGTTGGAAAAATTATCCATAAAGGGAGATTATGTCACAAGAAAATCTGAATACAAGTTGCATTCAGCGATTACGAAATCACTGTTTATTGTTGCCTTCATTATTGTAGCAAAGTATTCGCCGTGTTGAAACCAGTAGTTAATACCTTACAAACAAAGAACATAGATTTAATCGCGGTTGGAGTATACATTAAACGGTTCATTGACGAACTTGAAAACGACCATAAGGATCCAAATCGAATCTCTAAATAATTACTTAAAGAAGCACAAGACATCACAATGGGAATGGAAATTTTTGTTCCACGTCTTGCTCATAGACCAAAAAAGCAGGAGCAATCCGACCTCAGACAATGACTTAGAATACTAGCAACGTGCACATTTTATACCATATTTTGATTCTCTTACGTCTTCGTTAAATATTGGATTTTCCCTATAAAACACCATAGCATTTGCAATATCAAGATTAAACCCTTAATTCATGACCAAAATGAGTATAGCAGATTTACATTAGAACTGTTCATAATTTTTTTATGAGTTGGATGATATCACTGGAGAACTCGATGATTGTAAGAATTTATGGATAAAGAAGAATTTGCCGGTAGACAAATTAAGGAATATGGAAGTCATGGACCTGATTAACGAAACTAATATTTTTTCCCCGCCATGAAAAAAGCACTCACAATTCCGAGCACTATTCCATGCTCTACAGTGACCGTGGAACGATCCTTCAGTGAAGAACTGGCTCAGGAGCACCTTGGGAAAGGAAAGATTGACTGTGTTTTGCCTGATGAGGGTGCATAGAAATTTCATGAAGGAACACCGTGAGATATTGACAAACAAAGTTATTGAAAAATTTGCTGAGAATCCGAGACGATTAATGTTTAAATAACTGAGTAACGATCGTAATTAACTAGATAGTAGGTCCTTAGATTAAGTGGTTGAATTACTATGTTAATCAATATAAAAATGGTTTCCACAATTGGTTTAAGTTTCATTTTGTAAGAAATCGTCATGCTTCCTCGAAACCAATACGAGGATAAGTTAGTAAATTTTTCTAATTTGAGAAATAATAGCTTGATTGAATAGGTTGTGAAACAGTTGACGGAATAATGTGCCGTCAATATCGGGTACAAAAATTAGTAGTGCGTTGTGTAGTGTAGTGAAATACTTCGTCCACCAACATATTTGAGCCGGAATGACAGGAAAGATAAGATTAGAGAAATAAGGTGCTGCAATGATTCTTATATGAATTCTTTTTTCCCTCGTACCATTAGGGATTGGAATGTACAACAAAGAGATTAGCTTTGGTGCTGAGCACTCTCTGCCACCCACAATTTTGTGAATTGCAGAGTATATATGTAGATGTAGATGTAATGATGGGCCTTGCACCTATCATACAATTGTTTAACAATGTATTAATATCGGTTACGACGGGATAGGTAGCGAAACATGTATCGTGTGTGCTAAAGTCTATGGTCACCTTGACGCATAACGGAACAATTCTTGCTCATCGCTCCTCGGACCCAGTGGTGTATACCTGCCTTCACAATAGAAAGCGACCTGTCTCTCTTTGTCAACAAAGGGGCTGAGGATGAATGTCTCTCAAGCCGGGTGGCTAGCGTCTCCAATCCTTTTAGCTGAAAGGCACTCTTGGCTTAACATTCCAATCTGTGTAGATTTATGGCAGACTGGTGTCTGCCGCAGTATTTATGAACAGCAGTGAATTTCAACGGAATAACTCAAGGTCATCGCGCCAATCACGATAAATTTGACCTGGGCGTCTGGGAGAAAGAGAATGTTTCCTCCAATAAGCAATTGGCTAAGAATTTGTTATTATTTTGTGTGTAAAATTCTGTCCACATGTGGAGGGTGTCCGAAGGCGATTGGATGGTAGAAGAGAAGACTGGAAGGGGAATTATCGACACCGGAGCTGTGGCTGCAGAAATCGTGGACTTGGATCTCGAGGGTCGCCTTGGATGATCGAGTTACCATGCTGGCAGCTTACAGCAATAAGCGACCGGGCTTTGCGTTTGAAGAGTAGATATGAGTGTCACCTACCATTTAAACTCTGAACAAGTGGTTTCTCACATGGTGCTGTGCGGGTGAAGACAATTGAGGAATCGGCGACTTCGTGGCCAGCACACTATTTCACGGTAATAACATTTCCTCGAACTTTAACGACGAGTGTTTGCACATGGATAATTTTCTCAAAGAGGCCACCAAAATGACGCCATCAGTGGATAGCTCCACCCCATAAGATTTTCACTACCGGACAATAAATACTGAGCTGAGCAAAATTAGTCGCGCGCATATGTTAGGCTTCAGAAACAATTGCGTTATCTTGAATATTGAATTAAGGACCCTAATGGTCAGCATTAGGACCATATACTATTGCGTGTCCCTTTTGCAAAGATGTTATATTTTGTTATGTGGTATCTTTTGTAAAGTCAACTGGATATCAATTATACTGTACCGCAAAGTAATATTAGATTTAAAGAGAGTAAAATCAACTACGTAACATAACGACCATTTTTGTAGGACGGGGTATTGTGCCTATTAAGAACTTTTGATTGTTTATTTCATTTTAAAAGTAAATACACCATCCGTCCGTTTGGTCATTCTGATGTTAAAATAAACTGTCGATTTATGACACATTTAGATTTACAAATAGTTGCAGATTCATTTCGCACCTTTTTTGCAATTAATATTCAATTCAATAAATATACAAATAAATCATAATAGTGGTAATTAAGACCCTACAAAACCCATATCCATTACAGCGTGAATGTGTTGTTGATTGCTATCTATTAATCTAGATCCTCTAGTAACTTGGCACTGTTGTTGCCTTTGGTATAAATTTTTGTCTACATGTTGCTAATTCAACCATGGAGGAAGGAATAATATGGAGACGACGCAAGAGACCTTTACCACGCATGGGAGTGAAGCAGGCCGGCGGAGGAGTGGGGGGGCATGGCCGGAGTGGTGGGGGCTTGACCGCTTCCCAACAAACACGGGGAATATGTACAAACACCTCAAGGGGACTCTAGGATAAACGTGACGCCGCAATCTGGTGATGGATTATTATGTTGCTTGATGAGACAAATAAAAAATGAAGAATAAAATTTTTTGATATCCTGCTTAGTTTTCGAGATATTCTGTCTCAAATGTGAAATGGTTTTGGTTGAAATTCAGAAGAAAAAATTATTCAAAGTCAAATTTTATGATGAATTTTTATTTAAAAAGACGAGACAAATAAAAAATAAAGAGTAAAATTTTTCGATATTTCACCTAGTTCTCGAGATATACTGTCTCAAAAGTGAGGTGTCTTGAGTTGAAATGCAGAAGAAAAATTTCTCAAAAGTCAAATTTAATGATGGATTCTTATGTAACACGACGAAAAAACTCGATAATAAGGAATAAATGTTTTCGATATCTTGCTTAGTTTGGGGGATATACAACATCCAAATTGAGGGTTTTAGGTTTGGATGCAGGCTGGACCAAAAATTAATTCTGTCAAAGCCACAATTATTACATGGTTGACATGCAGAATGGATATTTCAGTTTTATTACTACCACTTGTGGTTAGTCTGAAATGTGTCCTAGACCAGAAAAAAAGTAAGAGGACCCACTCTAGGGATGAGCAACCCAGACATTTTGTAGGCTGGTACCAGAAATAAAATGTTTATTCAGTCACCTTAATGAACATTGTCTTGATCAAGATGTGTTGTCTAATTTCACAGCCCTACTTATTAGGACAATTGTAAAAAAATTATCTCTCAGTTAGATTTAGATACGGGGGGGGGGGGGGGAGAATGTTGAACAAAAAAAGAGACTAAATTAGAAACACATTCCCCAAATTGATTTTGTTCAAAGGCCAATAACTTCTTTATTTATGAAGCCCATTTTTATTTCTGCATGAACCTGTTTCGACATAAATAGATGAGAAAGATTTCAAAATCTGTAAAAATAGGTATAGACGTATTTACAAACAGAAACAAGTCTTATATGAAGCTTTAAAAATAACCTAAGTCAATGGCCTGAAATAGCTATTTAAAAATTAATAAAACTCACAGCTTCTCACATAACAGTTAATTTCATCATCCATTGTCAGTATAATCAACAACGTGACGAAAGAAATCGTAATAGTAAATTCACTGAATCGCGAAGTAAAACACGCCCCTTTAAATCTCATTTTAAACACTCGTTAAAAATAATGCTAGTCTATTATGTGCAAAATAGCAAGTTTGCTGATTTTCTACACTACACCAAAAAAAATTTGAGAACAAAGTCATCCCATTGAGAGCTATGACTAAATATTTATAGACGTGCTGCAAAGTTTGCGGTGTCTACCGCTCACTTCAACAACGATAATTACAATTCAACTTACTTATGAAATGATATTCCAGGTTCTTTCCTGTCTGGCCTATTTGTGCAACCGTACGCAACACAAGCTGGCATTTTTAAACACTTATACACAATACTAAATGAAATAATCACTGCATCTACCACAATGTGAACACCTTAATTGTTGGGAAGCGCCATATGGTCGCTGCCGGTGCTGCCACCACGCGGGAGAGTTTAGTGCTTGCTTCACCGATTTAACGTCACTTCTCCTCCATATAATTCCTTCCTCCATGAATTCAACAACAGGCTACACAAATATATGCTATTTCTATAAACAATTATTCGGTTTACTCAACTCTCCCTAACAAAAAGTTGATCATCAGGTATAACAAAAAAATTAAGAAGTGTGCAATTATGCCTCGAATATCAAATACATACAATAGCACACTATAATGATAAGTCGAATTTAAATAAATAAAATCGCAGTAATAAAAAAAGAATGTTTAATGTAACTGGAAAACGTCGGGAAATTCTTGGGCGCCGGGAGGGGGTCCAAGGGGGTGCACTTGCACCCCTCTGCTATGAAAGAAAATACACAGAAAAAGATTAAGAAACAAAAATTTTATAATTAAATTCAATTTTTTAATAATAACTTAAGTCGCCTAGGTTGTTGCCCAAATTTGTTCAGCGCCTTGTCAATAAATTCATCATCCTTAGTTAATAGGACATAAGTTTTATAATATATAATGTATAAAAAAGATACAGATGCACCTCCCTTAAAGTAATCCTGCCGGCGCTCATGGCGAAATTTATGTTTATATGATTATAATCAATTAAACTAAAATCATGAGTCACCAGTAGACATGTTCCAACGCTATTTAAATTCAATTTAGCCTACAAACAATACTTTATACGATCCAGAATTTTTGATAGTTTAGAAGCTGAGTAAATATTTTACTTCGAATATACAAGTTTATATGTTTACACGTCCACGACATTAACCAGTTTTCAATAATGTGACGCAAAAACTAGACGAGGGCATAACTTACTATCTTCCTCTTATTTTTAAGTGATTTGTAATGTAATTAGTTTACGAAAGTCACCCCATCCCCTTTCTTACCGTATGAAGTGCAATTTGGACTAGTAGTACTGTTAAAAAAAGTAAGAAAATCGAAAGTGCTATGTTGAAATTGAAACATCCGCGTGGTACCTTCATGGCAAATCCAACTATACCATTCTGCCATCTATCAGGAAATAGGTCAAGTAGGGGAAATGCGTCATCCTGTTTTGGAGGACGTTTTTTGATGAGATAGCGTCTAGTATGATTCATTTCAAATGTCAAAGACTGTGAATATGTGATGAACGAGAGAGTGTACGATGGAGCAGCAGTGCGTGGAAAGTAGGTTTTTGATTTCAACGTCGATTTAAGCATGATGTGAGTGATTGTGAGAGAGATAGATTCGAAAACAGTTATCCTCTAAATTTTTCACTACTACATTAGTCTCCACGAAATTTTTCATTTCCCCTTTCTGTCAAAACTTTGCTTTTTTTTTCTGGACTTAACTGGGGACGTTCTTGTTTATATAGTTTAGAACAGCACACAGTGTTATATGTCTAGCATTGATACGTGGGCTGATTATGTATGGAAGTTGATAATAAACACTTAAACTTTTTATCTGTCTCCTTTAATAAATGTTAGAACCGTTGGTGCCCGATCACCAACTATATATATATATATATTACAAAGCATTCCTTCTTGTTTATTCTTTTTATTGTTTCTGTGCTACATTATATTTCAAGTATCAGATTATTTCACACATTTGATATTGGCAGCCACTTGGGAAAATGTACTTGTGTCTTTTGTCAATTGAAGCAAAGCTTCTGACAGATATTATTTTGTGCATTACTTAGTGAGTCTTGGGATGTAAATAACATTTTATAAAGATAGAGCGAATAATAATTATGAAGAAACCGGTTCTGTTGCCTATATTGTCATGCATCATAGAATCGATTTACTTAAAGAAAGCTTAATGCCACTATATTTTCTGAAAAAAAATAAATGAAACAAAAACAACAAACTAGTATTGGTGATTTAGGATGGCTGTGACTCTTGAAAATTGCTGAGTGAAAAAGTAAAGCTGCTGTGACAAGATGCCACGAGCACTCCCAGAGGGCCCTGGTGGGTCATCTTTTGCTACTAAGCCTCCACGAGGATGGTTGCACTCAGATCAGCAGCTTTTGAAGGAAGGTATTACGTATGCTGTAAGGGTAAGTAATTTTTAATACTTGCACAGTAAAAATGACAGTTATTTATTCAAATATTGTTTGGTGCTGTACAATTTCACTGGAGTAATCTGACAAACATGCATGAGATTTATTATTGAAATTGGTCATTAGTGGTATTGGATAATTTTCACTGTTGTGTGTATTGTTACGTTTACCCTACTATTGTTCAAATGTTATATCTAGCTAAAAAAAAATGGCATTAAAAGTGTAGGGGGAAATGTTATTATCTTGGGTATGAAAAATATTTCGGGTAATATCAAGATGGTGATACCATCGCGGCCTCGCATAGTAAACACATAAATCACGTAGTGTATATGACGTCATTGTGACATATTAAGTCTGCATGTTCCAACACTGTAACAGCTATAGATATGATCTGAAAATTGGATATCTGCAGTATTGTGTGTTATGGTTACATTTCACTTTGGTTCAGGCTGCATTACGACCTAAACGCATATTTATAAAATATGATTACGTCAATCATCATTTGAGTTTATGTTGTAATGTAGCCTGGACCATATGTCACAATGATGTCATGTATACCAGGTGATCTGTGTGTTTACTACGCAAGGTCGCAGCGGTATCCCCATCTTGTACCCGGAAGAAAGCTTGTAATTGGTTGGTAGATAGTGTTAAACAAGGCCCAAGATAAACAAAATGATTGAAAACAAAAGTTTTATTTATTAAATATTAATGGAATTTTTTTGGTTTTATATGAGCTGATATTCTGTGTACTAACATGAAAGACATACAAACTTTTTCTCACATCTATTGATTCTCATATCGCACTTTAGATGATTCTTCGTTGGTCCAGTAGCAGAATTTTCTGGCAAATGAAAGTGTCAAAAAGAATAACTGTCTTATAGTACCAAATATCTTATTTAATTTAATTGCAATGGAGCACAAGCTCTGGTGGCTATTTCCCTAAACACCAATCTTCCCATTTTCCTGCACCCACCTACATTTGCCCTTTTTTTTCCACCCTCTCCAACTCCTGTATTTGATACTCAAAATGTGGGTCACTTACTACATTACCACATTCGATCAATGGTCTGACCAAAGTTTTGTAACCCAATTCCTTTACTTCCCTCGTACATCCCTCATCACTCTCTACAACAAGTGCAGAATTTTGAAACCTTTTCCTACTACCTGTCCAATGTGTCCTGCCCAGTTAAGCTTGTTATCAAATGTAATGCCAAGATGTTTACATTTCAAGACTTCAGCAAGCAATTCTTTCCCCAACTTATAATCATAATAAACCTTTTCTTTTTATTTGTGTATCTAATAAGCTGACTCTTCTTTGCATTTATCTTCATCCCATGTTTACCAACCCAACTAGATATCCTGTCCACCCTGCAACTGTTTCAGTCCTCTACCATTTTGATCCTTTTATATAACATTGTCATCTGCAAACAATCTAATTTCATATAGTAAATAATCAACACAATTATTCATTAGAATAATCAATAGCAATGGTCCCAATAAGCTACCCTGTGGCACTCCCATTTTTACTTCCACTTCTTTTGATACTGCATTTCCTTCCCTATCTTTCTGTTTTCTACCTTTTAAAAATTCTTCTACCCAGAAAATCACTTTCTCATCCACTCCAATAGTTTTTAACTTATTTACTACCATTTTATGGCTCACTCTGTCATACGCCTTTGACAGATCTAGTGCTACACTATCAATTTGGCCTCCCTTGTCCATTTCATAATATTGGCCTGAATGAAAAAATTGTTCCTATCTCAAAAGGTACCAGATTTTCCATATCTGGGTTTGTTTTCTGACAGCAGTGACTGGAATTATTACTTTTATGCTGGACTATCATTTTTTAACCTAGATGTTATTTTAGGTTTGTAAAAGGTATGTGTTTCTAAAAGAAATTAATTTAATTATGGTGGATCATGTTCCCTGATGACAATTTCCCTACTCACCATCACATTTTATGTATTTATTTTTCTAAACTTATAGTTTCCATGGAGACTTTGTTTGAAATTATAAGTCGTGAAATTTAACAGTATTTCAGTGTTATATGAGCTGTTTTGGGGTCTACTGGAGATCACGATTCCACTACAACAACATTCAGTAATGACACCATAATACTGCTGTTGTCAATCGCAAGACATTATTTTCGAGTGGTAATACAACCTGGACCATTATTTTCAAACGGAAAGTAGGTTGTAATACAGTGTGGATCAGCATGAAACCATTAAATGTACTTCGGAAAGTATTTCAAGCGAAGTCTTGCTTTTGACCATTGCAATATTATGACGCCAGATCCTGGTGGAATCGCGATCTCTAGTAATCCCCTGTTTTGATGATAGTACTAATCATCTTTTTATGGACTTTTTCCACTTTCCTTAGTCAGTCCTGGCACTTCCTCTTTCTGGTGGTTTGTGGTTATTTTAAAAGCAATCAGTCTACTGCCTTGACAGTCATAGTTGTATGGGGAAGTAGGTGTGTTCTCAACTGGAACTGTGAAACGTGCAACTGTTTTCTGTGTGTAGTAAGTTTATTGGAAAACCACCTAAAAAAAAACACAATCAGGACGGCAGGTATGCAGGGTCGAGAACTTGTAATGGGCCCCATGGTGAATTCTCATTCCAGAGTGGTGGCAGCTTAACGAGCACAGCCACACTCATGTGTGGGTGGTAACATTATCATATAGTAATGAAAGTTGTGTCTCTGATTAGATTAGGCTGGACATGTTGGATGTCAAATATCTTTGTGTGAAATTTGAGAACAACTAATCCTGTGTTTCTTGCAGCAGTTTCATAACCATTGTCTCAATTACCTATGCCCCACCCCTCCCCTAGAAATATTGTGGATTTTGTTAGTTTTACTTTCACTATTTAATCAAAAATGGCAGTTGATTATATCACATTAAAAATTATTAATTTCATTTTAGGTTTTAACATTGGGACATTGGGTTAAGGGATTTTCAATCTATATTAAAATTTTAAATTGCTAACACATGTATTAAATGCTTGGAAATACATTAACTGAACTAAACAACACATAAATGTGAAAGTAAAAAAATTCTTCAATTCTGGACATGGCTAATGTGTGTAACATTTTTAGCTCACTTACTTTTTAAAGCAGGTGAAAACTTTATCTATTTTACTGTTTTCAAATAAGATGGTTTGTCAAAAACTTTCATTAAGATTCTTAATGAATTGGATTGTTACTAGTTATAATTACTTGAGTCAATCTTTCATTCTAGAGCAGAATTAATGAAGAAACTTTAAAATTCTAATCTTATCTGTTTTGATTCTTATTAATCTTTAGCTTTAGAAATTGACACCAGATATGCTGTTGACCGAACTTAATGAATTTATTCAGTTTGCTGAAGACTTGATACACTTTCGAAAATTTCATGCTGAACAAATAATTGAAATGTTAAGTTAGTGTTAAGGCACCAGGGTATACAATTGCCATTATAGCTTTCACTGTCACATTTAAATTAAATTCTAGCTCATTCAAAACTAAAGCATTTTCTAAGTTTGTTTCCATAACAGTTTGCTACTGTATAGGCATCTTCTCTTCTATGTTATTTATTCCATGTTAATAAGGATGCAACATCAAAAAGGAGAGCATCTTGTGATACCTAAAACTCTACAATATAAATAACAATATATTGCCCAAAAGCCATTTCCTTTTTCCTCAGTATAATAACTAAAACTGTACTAGATAGATGTTTTTAATTAAATAAAGTTTTATTTAACCAAAAAAATACAATTACAGTGCAAGAAAATTCTTTTGCTTGTAATTTTTGTGACCTGCTCATTGTGGCATTATTTGAAATAACTTCCCTCTGTTGCATTTATTGCCCTCCACCTTGGACTAAATCACTCACATGTTCTCTATAAGTTAGGGTTGTCAAATGCTGCTTTGAATGCAGTGTCTACAAATTCCACATTTGAGTGTCTGAACTTAATAGTAACACTTTCAGTTACCTTACAAACATAGTATTCGAAGGAATTCGGATTAGGGCTGTCTATACCAGATCATGTCCACTTTATCCGCAACCAACTTTAGGCTAAATGGCTCATGTCTGCCAGTGTACCATCCTGATTTTTAAAAAAAATCTGACACATTAGTTTCTATCCTCAATTTCACCACATACGTCATAACACATACATAAACTTCCTTTCTGCAGTTTTCCCATTCTCACAAAAATGTGGCTGCCTGAATTCACAGGTTACAAACACTTATCACATGAACACTGGCTGGTAACTTGTTCCTGAAAGTAATTAGGACAGCTTTGGTGTCATGGATGAGCTAGTGACCATTCCTCTGGTTGATCTTTATATCAACAGTAAACAAATTTTCATCTGAAAAGAATCTGATTTGACCGGCTGCTTATCTTAATTATTTATGACATTGAATGCAGATCCTCCTGTGCAATCCAACACTTTGTTCACTCACTGACACCCTATAGTTGTGCCAATTTCCTTAGAGATTGCCTTGGGTCGTCTGCAATCAACACTTGAACCCTTTCCCCAACTGCCACAGTCCATTTCTTGTGTTCTCTTGAATGACCCTTCCCTAATAATAAGAACTGTGTCCACATACTAGTAGGTTGATAATAAGTGTTTATTGGTGATAGTATATCAGTATTTAAAATATTGTGCAATTGGTTTTGTTTCAGTACATTGGTTGTCTTGAAATAAACACTTCTATGAAAAGCCTGGATTTTGAAACAAGGTCACAAGTTGCAAAGTAAGTTGAGTTTTTAATAAGTGTATATCATTTTTTTTTTAAATTTAGGTTTTATGTTTGTATTTCTGATATTTATAGAATTTGTCAACAATTTCAAATTAATTCTCTAAAATAAATTTAACTTTATTTTTTCAGTGGTTAATTTGCAATATAGCCTTGCATTTACACAACAGGAAAATCTCCATTCACACATCAGTGTTTAACACTATGAACAAGTAGTACTGTACTAACAGTTTTCTTTGAAAGCTATGACATATTAAAATTTATGATAAACAGGTCATTAGAAAAATCAGATTGACAACAGTCTGGAACTTGTATGTTATTGGTGATGAGGCATGGAAAGATATTGGTGTAGGTATGAAAAGTAGTGCATGGAAGGGAAAAGATGACCATGACCACAAGCTGTTACTCGATTTCAGGCACAAGGGTGAGGGAAAGATTCTCTTTTTTAGGTAAGGGTATCAGGGATTGAAATAAGTTACCAGGGAAATGATTAATAATTTACCAAAACATTGAAAGAATTTAAATTTAAAATTGTAGGGGGCAAATGTAGGTGGGTGAAGGGAAAGATGGGTGTAGGAAAATTGCACCGGAGTGTGTGCGCCATTGCAATTAAATTAAAGATCTGCATTGAAGCTGCACCAGTAGAAATTGGCGGATTATTAACAAAGTTTAAAAATTGAGGCAGATTTGTGTGTTGAGTCAATAGACTGAAAAGAATGAATGATATATGTCATTGAAAATATACTGTGGACAACAAAATATGGTGACACAATCCAATATGTTTTTCAGACCTTGATCTTGTGTTATTCCCAGTTCTGTTATTGTTTGAGTGCAAATCATGATATTAGCTTCTGAAAGTTAATAGAACATTCAACTGTGATTATAACATCAGGGAATATTGAAGAGAGGTATAAGAGCCTTCCTTCAAAGACCTGCTGATTCTTATCCAAAGAGTACCATGTTCAGCCAAAAATTGGCAACAGTTATTCTCCCTTTTCAGCCAGAGTACTGTGATATTTTGCTGTTTGCTTTACACATTGCCATCAACAGAAATGTAAATATCATAATGCAATAACACGCTTTTCAGCAGTCAGTACCAGTGAACTATAGGTTTACCTCATTCAAAATGACAGAACCACAGTTTGTATTAACTCTCATTTGAACTGAGTCAACACAAGAAACTAATTTTTTCAGATCATTATCAGTTATTTTTTAAATTCATACACACAGGTACATAAGCAATATGTAATATTAACTGCAATGTTACTTTTTCATAAATATATTCTTTTCTCTTCCTTTCTTCTAGTTAAGTTCATTTTTTATTTTTACTTCAGGGAATGCATCAATCGTGTATGTGAAGCTGCTGGTCTCAAAACTGTGGACAAGAAGAGGAAGGTAAGCTGTTCAGAAATATGTAGTAACTTAAATATGAAACAAATACTGTAGAAATTAATTTGTTTGACATGGATAATGCAGGGGTTTGTGGAAGCTTTTAAGCCCCGGAAAATGCAAAATGCATTGTTACCATTGAACCAAAAATATTGTCAGTTACATTTGTTCAATATGATAAGCAAACCTGAAGGTATAAAACACTACAGTTTTCTATAATTTAGAAAGAGAGATGACTAATGAAGACCAGGAGATGATTCAATATCAACAGTTAGGAGACACATTTTATATAAAACAAGAGATTTAAAAAAAAAAGTAATTGATTTAATATTCAGGCTATCAGCAATCTACCAGATTGTGTCAGTTGTCTAATCTCAATAAAAAATAATTTAGTAATCTACACTGGAGAAGAAAAATGATAATTTTGAAGCACTCAATTTTTTAGTTACTTCATACACATACACACCATTGGTGGGTATGTAAATGATTAGAGCTGCCAGTTCTCTGTGGCGATAGAATGGTCACCAGAGTACATTAGTGTTTGTGTCTGGTAGGGTTTATAAGGAGTGTCAGATGTTGAGTGATCATTTTGAAGAACATAGAGATGCCACATACTCATATGAGATAGCATTATCAGCACCTGACAAGAGTTTTAAAGGAGTCTCATTGTTGGTTTCCAAAAATGTAAAGCAAATTGATTAATTTTTTAGGTTAGAATTTGCTTACAAAAGTCAGCAGTAGAAGAAGCCACACAAGACAAAAATTTCATTCAGGATCATGACAAACAAAATAGAAAGTGTTTATTAGAAAACAGTAGTGGAGATTTAAAGAATAAAGTTGATAATGAAGGATGGGGGATTGATATAAGGAAAGATATATTTTACAATAAGAACATACAAAAATCAGAAAAAAGGCTTTTTTTTTTTTACTAGTAAACTGTAGGAGTATAAGAAATCCCACAAAAACAATTCTTGTAAAAATAGGCCAACTCCCATGGTTTTTTGTGACAAAAAGTTATGCGATCTAATTCCAACCCAAGTGTATGCTCTGCTGTGCATATTCACTTACCTTCTGAAACAGAATGGTGGGCTGGATTGTTGATTTTTTAAACATACATATATATACTGATAACTTGGCCATTATGAATATCATAATTTTTTACTCAAATGGAAGTTATAATAATATGTATGACTTGCTCTAAGACTTGTCAAACCTGAAATAGGTGCAAGGGAAATCTTGGCTTTTATTTATTTGTAAGGTTGATAAAGTAACACAATTATATAGAAAGCCAAGGAAATCAGATAACAGTTTGATGGAGGACTTTATAACGTGGAAAAACTCCACACTCCAATTTTAACTGACTTTGTACAGATAACAGAAATGCAGAACACAGATAACAACACCTCTACATCACATACCCCTTTCTACGTATTTCAGTTCCAATTGAGACGCTAAGTAATTGTCTGTTTTCCTGCTGATTGAAAAAAAAAATTTTGGGTTATAAGTCCAGAAAGTCTGATTTTGAAAGCATTTTTGCCAACTTCTGTATCACTCACACTGGAATGTTAAATATCCAGATCTATTATTTTCAGCCATTTTTTAAATCATGTCAGGGCTTACAATAATATAAGTGAAATGTTTTACAGGTAATTTCATTTATTGCATCTGTTTTATCTTTATTCCTGTTCGGTGCTTACGTATGCTGCACATGCCATAGAAACTAAACCCTTGAGCCTTTACACAGACCTGTATTAGAAGGCCAAACAGACCAAAATAAACAATTTTTTTAAAAAAAGAATTATAGGTAAAAACAATTAAAAATCAGGAGAAAATAATGGATTGTTTTTGTGTTTTTTTAATTGAATGTTTTTTTTCATAAACGTTTGTTGCATTAACTTTAGTGGTAAATCTCATTTAAATCCACTCAAAATTTCTCTTCAGTATTCATGGTGATTTTTCGAAACATAACCTCCTCAAATAGTGGGCTTGTGTACACTAATGAAATTATTTCTCTCTTTTTACTACAAAGTGGAGTTAATAATTCATCAAACTTAGCACTAATAAAAACTAAAAGCATGAAACACTAAATCCAAGAGAAAAACTTATGACCACAGCTTTCAAAAACACAGATAGAAGAAATTGTTTTGCACATTATTGCATTTTTGTGAAATCTTTTAAGGCACTTAGTTGTTACACATGTGTAAGTAGTATTCACTAATAGTACATCTTCAAAACAGATACAACTTGATCATTGTCAAATAATTAATGTACATCCAAGAATTATTTTTACATTATTAGTTCATTTGAATCCCCAATATTTAATGGATGCTAACATAGTTTTTAATTTGGGCAGGTGGAAAAACGGGTACAAAGAGCTATAGCAGAGCAACCAGTAATGGAATATGCTGGTTCAAATGTGAGGCTGACAGTATCCAGCTCACGGTTGGTGCTTACCTTGTTGGAGTCGGGCCGTGTCATTGCTGCCCATGACATGCCACGAATTTCCTTTGCCTCTGGTGGGGATACGGTAAATAATATTTTACACTTGAGCAGTATTGATTTTGAACACAAGTTGTTACATGTTGCATTAGTCATAGTCTGAGAGTACAATTAAAATTTTGTCACACCCACCTTGTTGTTGCCTCAGTTCTACTTCCTTGTGTGCATTTTTGAGAAAATTGTTTTAATTTATTTTTCTCAACAAAACAGATGTGGAAAAAATGGCCAGCATTTAGAACCACTATGTTTTACTCACATTCTTAATAATTTGATGAAATTCAATTTAATACAGTAAAATTTGCTTTTATCTGACTGTCACTGAGGTAGTGCTCCATTCCAATTAAATTAAATTATTTTAGAAATAGGAGTAGTTAACAGCAGTAATCATTCCAACAGAAGTTATAGGTTGCTATAGTTGTTTAATTTTATCAGAAATTAATGTTTTGTTTGATGTTGACATGCATATTAATCACCTAAGATCTATTATTGAGGTAGGCTGGTAGCTGCATATTTTATTACATTACTTTTAACCATAAACTATCTAAATATTGAATAATTAATAATATAACTTTCATAATTTTAACCAAATAAAAGGGTTCTTTAAATAATAACGACAACACATGAAACTAAAAATCACGAACTAACCATTTAGTAAACACACAAAGGATGAAAGGAGAAATACTGTGAATCTGAGTCATGGAAAATGATGAACACCTGGTCTGCTTGAATGTTGATAGGCCAATTCCCACCTGTGGAGTTCAGATTGGGAAGTGGTATCTGTAAACATATATGAACTGGAAATGGATGGGATGAATTTGGTGGAGGTTGACACACTAGGTGACTAAAAATACTGTGGGAGTAATTCAACCCAACCAGACTGATAAACACTGGGTAATCACATAGTAATTTAATAAAACATTATAAGTGGGATAGAGCTTGCCATACTGTGACAGATCCCACACATTTAAGATAAAGAGTGGGCAGTTATTCTTCACTTAAGAATGAATTTTAAAACTCCAGAATAGCCTTTTGTATGGGCGCTGAATGGTTATGTGGTACTACACAGATTAAAACCTTTCATTAATGTGGATTTATGACTGCATTGTAAGCTACACTGATAGATATGGTTAGTGTTGACAAGGCGTTACCAGACCTAGTTTCTTGCTCATTCGTACTCCTAAATTATAAATGAATACATGTGCTGCACTATGCAACTAATAAATAAGTTAGAAAGTAGAAACCATTGAGTTTAGACTAACTTCAGTTTTATAATAGGTTATTTTACAGTATTGAGAATATGTTACAAATTGTAGTTATTCGCTTATAATAATGCTTCAGAAAGCTTTTTTTTTTTAAGTTTGAAAGTAAAGGTGGACTATTTTTAAAAAAAAAAAGTTAAATAAAAATTAGATTTTTATTACCTTTGGTCACAACAGAAAACGCTCCAGAATTGGTGATTACTTTAGTGACATCATGTGCCTATAATTGCTGTGGCTGTGAATTGGCATTTCCTACTATCCAAGTTTTTAGCTATTTTATTGTTTGTTGCTGGTTATTTCTTGTTATTAATGAAATTTGTTTTGAATACAAGATGTAGAACAATTTCTAAAAGCCTACAGTGTAAAACTACCAAAAATAAATGCCTCATTTGATTGGCTAGCTAAAGAAGCAACCCCTTGTAAGGTATCCCTCGTTTTATTGTCAATAATTAGTAGGATTTCGACCGAATTTAGGGTTTGTTTTAGTACCCGGTACCACACTTAAAAGCGAGTTGACAACACTTTTGCATACACCGAAGTTAATAAATAACACATAACTAACAATGTAAATAACACCTATAACTGCATTAAAGCCACGATATTTCAGTAGGAAATAGGTTATTTCACATAAGAATAAACTTTCGATAACAGATACTAACGTTGGTTGGCGAGATGTTTGGAACCGATGTAAATGAAGTAAACGTTAAATAATTGAAAATAATATGCATAAATAAACCTTTTATCATGGGTAATACACATTATTTCGGAGATAAATAAGTAATTCAATAAAGGAAAAACCTAACCATAAAAATTTTGGCATCCAGTTTTAGTATTTTGAAGTGATTTCATACAGTAAAGACAATAAAGAACCTATATTACACAGGCCTAGATGCACCATAACCATAACTTAACATTTAAATATAGTTTAGTAGGACTTTTAAAGAAATAAACTGGATGATAAAATAACAGTCTGAAGCAGAAATGAAAATAATTCATTGTAATAAAACTTGAACATGTTGAGGCCCCAAAAGCAGCAATAATAATTCCTGAGACAGCCTAGTAGATAAATTAACAGGTTTCTGATAATTTGAAAGCATCTAATAACTATAAGAAGTAATTATATGGGATTTTTAATACTCATTCTTAAACAGTTCACATACATAATTTTGGTCTTTTAAGTAGTTCAGGATTTTAAAAGTAGAAAAACAAGCAGTAAATAAAATAATCTTTCAGTTTTTATAGGTTTTAAATAGTTTCAGTCATAAATATGAAATATCAGTGAGTAAATAGACGCCGGTAAATCGATTAATTTGTCCAACTTTCAGGAATAAATTCCAGCACTTTAAAGCCATTTCAAGAGCACTAATGACATTTAAATACTAGCTAACACACATAATTAATTTTCTAGACACATTTAAAGACATTTCACTAACCTGTTATGTTAATCCGATAAAGTAACTGTTCACTGCACATAAAATGCTAACACCAATTGTAAACACTGCCACACAATATAAAGTAGAGAATAAATTAAAACAGACAGGAAGCGAAGTAAATTCACATAAATCTGATAGTTTCCAACACTTAAGTAATTTTAAACTTGAAAAAAACACGTAAAAGTGATCACCAGCAGACATTTTATTATTTAAAAGCCTACTTTGATTCCGGGATAAAAATTAGTTTATCATAAAAATCCATTCTTTTAGCTTCCTACATAATTATTTCAAGTCATTTAAGGCCATAGCACCGACGTTATAGGTTTCGTAAGTTCACGCTGCAGAAAACACACGTGTAAATCACTAAATAATTTATGGTATCTCAGGTATAGCAGCTACGAAGATAAAATAAGCACTAAAAGATGCAGTTTAAGGCAGGCTTCACTGTGATAATTTTTCCGGCTCGCTAATCCATAAACTTTCGGAGCTATAAATAAAAACATGAATAATAGCCACATTTGACTGTTAGATTTTTTCGGTTTCCCATAACTCAATAAATTTAAACGAAGTTCACATTGAGAGACAGTCTAAAATCAGGAATAATATTTTAAACATAATTTCGAGAGAATTACTAAAGCCGATTTTAAATAAGAATATAATTGAACACTGACTTAAGTGGTAGGCAAACTAACACATCCATATTTGGTAATTTGTTGAAGACCAATGTACCACGTGATCTCAAGTTAATATAAGGCAACTAAGAGGCGGGAATTTGGTCGGCCGTTTCCAGTGTCATTTGTAACGCGGTGGTGAACACACGTCGGGTGAGCTCCGCTCGGTCTGGCGGAACGGGCTGGTCCATGAACCAACCAGGACGAAGGAACGCGAGAAACAGCAGCCATGTTGTAGTTTTGTGGTGAACATTTACTAACCAAGCAACTAGTCAGTTACATTCAGTTTTGGGGGTTTTCAAAGTCGCGTTGCTCTGGAATTTCAACTTGTAATTTTTGGAGACGATTTCAATCCGATTGCCTGTGCTAACAGTTTTTATAACATTCATGTGAAAATTTGAAGAATATATGACTTTTGATTTCGACTTGAGACTTTCATTTATTAGCATACTACCTTTCTTGCAGAAGGTTAGGCCTGCAAGTGGCGACTGTGGTCATTTGAACTGTTAGCAATATTCATTCTACACGGTTTCATAACTTTAGAAAATCTTGGAAGACATCTGGTTCAGGTGATATAGCTGTTACCAACCCCCGGAGCAGCTTGTCCCTGACACCCTGTTTATTCTGCAAAGTTTAAAAATGTAACAACTTCAATTTGAGAATCATTTGTAATTGAAAGTGGGAGATTAACAGAAATCATTCATAAGTAT